>LUCH01000036.1:266684-378043 GCA_013368495.1 Paragonimus heterotremus | reverse complement strand
AACCAAATTTGATCTCAGAACTCACCTTCAAGAGGAATTTCCAAGATATTTGAAGGATCAAGTTTCACTTCCGATGTCAGTCTGACGGATAGCGTTTAGAAGGGATCCAGTTGCAAAACATCTGGACCTAAGCTGGATTCGAACCAGCAAACCAGAGTTAATTTTTCGATAAACTTTACTTTCCCTTAATTATTCTTTCCACTTCATAATCACGTGACAGAAACAACACTGAGTTAGCAATCCGGATCCGTGAGGGAGATGGTTACAAAGCGTAAACAAGCATACAACGTCCCAGCCGTTACTACGATTACTCTTAGCTTCTCCTGTGACGTTTCTACCAAGGTTTATTGTTTTAACTTCGTGGTATAGTCGGAAAGTATCTCCGAGGACAAAATGCAACGTTTACTTTGTCTGTGAATTTGTGAACCTATGCACCTGACGTAGAGCCTTCGGTTTATTACAGTAGTAGTTCTCTTTCCTGTAATATTTGTACGGAGGGATTAACCTGAAACATTGTAAGACAACTTAGAACTATCTTAAATTAGCCTCAGCGACAAAAAGACTGGACCGTTACGCCCTGTGTCTGCCTGCACATCTCTGTCTAAACTGGGCAGTGTGAAGATCACACTACCGGAGTCGCTCATGCCAGGCAGACCAACAGATAGAGATCTGATAAATCGCAGTCTTTCGGTTCTCTAGGTTAGGGGTCGGAAGAAGGTTGGCATCTTTTTCCGGAAAAAATACTAGTTACAATTCGGCTCTCAAACGTGATAGGACCGCCTTTCCAGATGATATCTTATCGGCACTTTTTAAACAAGGTGGGGAAGTGTTAGTGAGGGCCTTTACTCTATTGTTTCGGCTTTTGTGAGCGATGGAAAACAACCCCGTGCGCCGGGAATACACATTAATTGTCCTTATACTCAAGAAAGGCGCCCGGAACTCTTGCGTAAACTACAAGAGAATTATTGCCAACCCAGTCATTACTAGGGTTCTGCCATCTACACTTCATCGACCTACTGTAGCCCAAGGTCAGACATTAGGGAAGAACAAACAGGGTTTCGTCTTGGGTGAGGATGTACTGATCAAAGTTTTGCTCCTCGCCAAATTGTGGCGCAGCTACATGTATAGAGTCGTCCAACAACTATCAGTTTTCTCGACCATAAAAATGTGTTCCATCCGGTGAATTGATCTGCACTTCTAGAGTCGATTAAACACAGATGTGTGCCAAGCACGTATGTGACCATAATGTCGGCGTCTTACTCCCACACCACCTCAGGTTATTTTTTAGGGCGAACTTTTTGTTAGTTTCGGCACTAGGAGCGGCAAACATTAACGCTTTCACCATTTTCGTTTAATTTTGTCATAGATGAAATAATGGGGGACCGTCTGTGACGATCACAAGGTGTTGGCGTGGATCTCGTACCTGATAGAAAACTGATTGACCTCGATTTTGTTGACGACATGGTGTTACTGTCTGATAACTTTTGAGTGGTAGAAACAAAGACAGACTCTATTTCGCAATCTACCAGGTATTTCAGAATGTGCCTTCTGGCCTCAGAATGCAACTGCTTCTGCAAGACTGCTGTGACTGCGTGGAATTTATGCCGGACAATGAAGTTATGGTGGTTGTTGACCGATCTGTTCAATTGGGAGGCTGCATCAGCTGAGCGGAGTTGTATGAAATGAAATAGGATCCCATATCTCTGAGGCTTGGGCGTTATTTTCCAATTTAGAACACGTCTTCTAACAGAGTCTTCGCTTTTAAGTTTAGAGGTCGCATATATAACTAAATTCAAGGGATGTGCAATTTTACAGCTGCGATACTTGGCGGCTCGGAGTAGAGGACATGAACTATTTGCTGGTATTTAGCCACCAACGTTTGCGTTCAATCGCTTGCCTCTGGTGACACCAACGAACAAGCATTCGGGATGTTAGGAAACGGGTATTTGATGGTGGATACTAATACTTTTTGGTAATGACTACTCACTCATTGCATTTTACATGTTTAGATGGTTTGGCCACGTACTAATGATGCCACCGAGTCGTGTGCCTTACCGAGCACTTTTTGGCGATGCTGCGCCTGACTGGCGTAAGGTAAAAGGTGGACAGACGACGACCTGGAGTAGAGAAATGAAGTCGTTTACTAGGTAGATGGATACTATAGGTTGTGTTCGGTTTCCTATCTGAGGCCCTTGAGTCCTGGCTGTGGACGTCTGGTGAAATGGTGGTTAACTGGGTTTACTGGTGTGAATATTGTCGCTCTTTGACCAAGTTGTCTGGGAAATAGATGTACTAAGTAACCTGGGGTAGTGAAGTCCTCAAGGACGGTATGTTACTGAGAAAGTCTTACTTCCACTTACAGATCGATTGTTTGTTTGCTTGTTTGGTTTATGCATCTTAAGACTGTGTTTACAGGCAGACCTATTTATTTTTAGTAGCTATGTCTTTTCCCCCTCCAAATGTTCTTCGTTTTCCTTCCTGACCAGAGCTTGTTTTTTTCTCATGACACTTGAGCATAAGTGGGAACCACTGATGTACAGCTGTCTACAACGATAGTGATGATGAATATTTCTTTCATTGTTGATGGGCCTTTACTTGGAACATGTTTCTCTAATTGGCAGCGTAAAGTACGTGAATATGTTCAGTCAATCGAATGATAGTCTGTGTTTCCAATAACCAATCATTTTTCTTCGAAACCATAAAACTTACCCCGCCACTGGCGTGCACAACATGCAACGTTGTCTGCTACCCTTAACGTCAGTACATTTGGAAGCAACTCTCACCAGATAATATGGTAAAATATAATATATCACGCAGGTGGTCCACCAGAGGCAGTTGGCCCATCCAAGTGGTAGCTATCTCACAATCTTGATATATTTTCATATTTCCAAAAGTGCATATGGTCGTGTGGCAAACAAATTTTATGTACCTTCTGTATATGTTTCAAGTTAAAAACCGCGACAGTTCCTGGGAATGAAAATAAGTTCTTCGGATGAGGAGGAACTTGTTGCGAATGAAGCTGATGGCTCAAAACAATATCTACGGTTGACAGTTGAATACACTATAGCACTTCCGTAATGTAACCGATGATTGCATACGGACAAGCAATGAGTGATCACCAAGCGAACGCGTGTGCATGTACATCTGGAATGCTCTAGTGCAAACCCAATCGCCGATTAACCCTCGTGTCGGTCGATTCTGCAACAGGGTCCAGTCGCTTAGTGTCGGACAGGTAGACCTAAGTGAGAAGTTTCGTCTACACTTTAGCCTGCTCACCTAAGGTTCGAGCAAAAACGGCTTCAGTAACTGAGAATGTTTGCGAATGAAAATGTAGTCTTTTAGAAAAATTATTAATGGGGAGCGGGTTCTCTTTTTACCATTAACATTCCAGTTTAATTGTACTTCGTCAGGCTCAGTAAAAGTTCTAATTTCCACAACATCACGTAGGTTTGTGATTGTTGATTTTGACTAAAACAACTTCAATGTCTCACATTTGATATGTTTAACAAGTGATACAGATGCTTTGAATAACAGGATAATGAATGATATCGTTTTACCTAGCCAAGTTTTTTAATCTACAAAATCTAATTTAACTGATCACTTAACAGACGCTAGACAGATACACTATTTTGGGCATATAATATTACAATTCTTGTACACGAAAGCTTAGTATCCTTGAGAGCACCGACAAAATTATACAGGTCATAGGTTACCTACAACTTCCTAATCATACTAAAAGTGTACAGTGAAACAATAAACGAATCAATATTTCCTGTAGGACTTATTTTTGTTTACTAACGATTGTAAGACAAAAATAAATATGTTTAAACCACATAAAACAGTTCATAATGTTATAATCTAAAGTGTGCTTGTATAACGTATTTTGGTCATTATCCTTAGTGTCATATACAAGGTATAGTAATATAGCAGCTTGTTGACAACTGCCTTAATTACCATGGATTATTATTTGGTAGGACAGATTTTTACAAACGAAACTAGAGGTATTCACATCGTGACAACAAACCGAAGTTATTCCATTCAAGTTCAAAATACCCCGTTAGGTTGTTGAAATTCAACTGACATATCTGCATTGCTTCAATGTTTTATCACAAAAATAGTCGTTTTCTGGCGACCGGAGGCAATTCTCTTCCTCTCACGTTCTAGATAGCAATGTCAAGTTTGATTTGGTAAAAATATTGCTCAGTTGCATGGGATCGATATAAAAACTAGAGAATTTCACCATAGAAGGTTGTTAACAGTTAAAATAGTTCGATTCTATTGCCAGTAGATTTTACGACAACGGAACGGTTTTTTCTATGAGGCGTGATTTGCACAACATATAAGCTTTAAAGGCTCTTTGGATATGTATGTCATCCGTCAGAATTAACTGAAAACACAAGGTGTTTATCTACAAACTTGCAATGAGGTAAAAAAATACATTTTCACATGAACGGATCAGTGAATAAACAAGATGGCAGAATATAGGACACAAGGTGTATTCTAGTAATTCGTGAGCGGCGTGTCCAGTTATTTGGATATACAGTATATCAAGGTATAACTTGGAAAATGCTCACTGACACGTACCTTTGGAAACAAACAGTTTGCTTCGATTAACTTGGAAGACACCCAATAATTGGCAAAGACTGTGTATCGTGTTACTTTGAGGGTGAAGGATACTCAGTGTAGGTTCTGCTTGCAAAATTCAATACAGTGTAATACACATTAGGAGTTGCATGGTCGTGGAACAATATCATGAACTGTTTGTCGTGTTCACCTAAATTGATTTTCTTCGGTGTTCTCCCCTAAAGCGATGGGTTTCACTTGAATAGTTGATTTACAATCCAGCAAGGGAATACCTGCAATGAATTCAGCCAAACGTAAGTAGAATGCCAGTGCAGTAATCCAACTGGCGGAGGCTGAAAGTTGGGAATGTTTTAACTAGAGATTAATAATAATAGTCATAAAAAATAATCTATCCAGTATCAATCTACAGTGTCCTCTGCGTGGTCAGATAAGAAGTAACCAGTATTAAGGATCGATGTTGACAGTAATTTAGGAAATTCTAACTTAAGGCATGTCAGGTTCACTTTGTATCTGATTCAGTGTTAAAAATATGTCGGGGTCATTATAAAGGTGGGCATATTTGTCCAGTTTAATTTGTTTCTACAGGAGTGGTGAAATAAAAATGCTAAGTATACTTATGGTCCACAGGTCCGTTCGAAATCTCGGTTTCCGTATTTTCATTTTTGGGTTCCATTATTATTATACAGATATTTATCGTTTAGTGAGTTCACTTGGAAGTTCGTAGCTTGTAAACTAATTAGGATATTCCAAAGTTGATAATATATACTTCTTTTTATATCTATATACTTTATACTGTTTTTCTGAAGACATTTTTTAAACTTTGGAAAATAATTCATAACCTAATTGGCGGTATTCATTATAAAAATCAAATGTAATACCCAACGTTTCGTTTCTTCTCTCAACTCATTAGTAGGAGCTCAATTCTGGGAAACACCGTTTGAATTCAGTTCATTTCGTCTAAGCAGTCCAATATTCAGAATTTAGAGAAGGGAGTTTACCAATCTGAATCTTGATTTACAAAAATTGTGTATTCAACACTGAACCTTAATTGCCATGACTACAAAATATAGGCAATTGATTTTTTGTTTATTTTTATTATCTGTTTTCTGTTAGATGTGACTTGTGCTCGAAAGGCATGAGCTGTATAATTTTCGAATTCGAATGCATTGGGATAGTTTCAACAATATGCTATGCCAGTCGGTACTGGTCAACCTATTCAAAAACCAATAAACGGCACTGATGGATTGTTAACGATTATTGTAATTACGTTCTTCAAGTTAAATCGCGAAAAAAACAATAAAACTGAGAGAACCTCTCCTAAGTTTAGTTCCCTGATGTGTTTATGTTTCTATACTTTTAGGAAAATTCAATCAAACAATGCGTGGGTCTCGGTAAGTAAACAGTAGGAGGTAGGTTTGTCACAGGTGCAAATTAATGGCATCGTTCTTATCATTGACACCTCGTCTATGAGTTTTCCCGCGTTATTGTTTTTATGTTGTACGCTCATAGTTGTGAGCACTTCTCCGTCTACAATCAAAACGTTAGACTGAGGTGTAATGACCACGAAAGTGTTTCCGTTGAAGACTATGAACACCGGCAATCCCTAAGATCTGCTTTGCAACCTCGTCAGTTCAGAAATAAAAAAACAACTGAGTAATTTCATCAGTTTTGCCAAATACTTTGTCAGACTTCGCAGATGGGTTAACAGCCTTTGTTCTCATGTTCTCGCAACGCCAATTACACTATTTTTCAACTTTATGGCTCATCGTCTGACCTTCTGGTTTCGAAGTCAATTGTCCTTCAGGCAATCTTTTTAAAAAAAATAGGACAGATGCAACATTACCTCATGATTTAATATGCACCATGTCCCATTCAAAAGACGCCCTCAGCACGACCAATGGTGCGTCCATTTGTTACTACAAGTTACCATAATTAAGCCTGTCAAAGAGGATTTAAGTGTGACGTCTCAACTGAATAGACTTAAAAAGTTCACTAGTGTATGAATCAAACACAGACAGCAAAAGTGAGGGTATGCATTCACGAAAACCTTCATCTGTTCGTATTAGTCAAGTACGAGGTACTAAATTTTCTACCTACCTAGGAGTACACTACAGTAGGCTATTGGTGTTAACAGACAGAAAGAACACAGCATGAAATGTTATGGTGGTCAATAAAATCCAATATAATCGATTGTTGGAACTCACAAAGGATGATCGTTGATTACTGAAGTGATATCCGTAAAGTATTCAAGACGTGCTGCTTCAATGAAAGTGTGTGCAAGTCACCGAAGCAAAATCACATCTTTGTCTTTATACGAAATACGATAAATATTAAGACATTAGACATTAAGTAAAGGGAGATCTTATAGTTGTATTACAGTTTTGTATGAATGTAATTCTGCAGAAAACAAAGTACACAAACTTACTATGACTTTGCACAGTCGTCTCATTCATTTAAAACAGTCAACTGTAAAGTTTCACAACAAAAAGTTGAAATTTCCGCTCACTACGAAACATGAGATAGTCTATATATTTATACATAGACTATCTTATGTTTCGGAGTGAGCTGAAATTCCAAATTATTGTTGTGAATATATATATATATATGTATACTACACATATATTACACAACTTAGATAGTTCGCTCATGACATGCAAGCGATTTCAAAGAACGAAATATTATTCGTAAGATGAGTTTAAATCACACCCAGTGGCTGTGAGATAATGTAATGGACATTCTTAGCAGGTGCCAATAGTTTATGAGACAAGCGTGCACCTTTTGCTATCAATATGAGCAGACTGGACTTATGATAGTTGTTCGACTGTATCAATGTCAGCTAGAAAAGTACAAAGCTCACATACATTTCCCCTGTTCAAGCCATCCGCATCTAACACGAACTTACTGAGTGCTGCTGTTAGATATAAAATAGGGTGTGGTAAACGTAAGAATGAAACATTACGACCGACCCATCTAGACAGATGGAGAAGAGGTGATATCATTTTCATTACCAGCAGTACAAAAGTTGAAATTGAAAACGATCAACAATAAAGTTATGCCATTAAATAAGCAAGAGTATCAAGCTCTAAGTGTCTCTTTAACTCTCTGACAAGTAAAACGTATCTTTTGATGTTGTACGGTGATAGCTAGTGCTTGTCAATCCCTTTCTGCTAGTCACAGGTAACTAATTTGATGAGAATCTATACCGAATTATTAGGGTAGTAATCGTGATACTAAGTAATTTTAAGTGAATCAGCTTGAGTGGTATCTATGAGTAGTATATACTATGTCTGGACCGAGAAAGCGAATAAGTCTATCAAAACAAACGAACCAGCCCTCACAGTCGCGCTCATATGATGATGGTGTTTTACTACAAATTCTAACAACGTTGAGCGTTCCGCTTCAATGACATGTTCCAAGCTATTTTAATTACAAGGTCAAAATAATGCTGTAACAAATCCCGCTGTATCAATCCATTGGGTATTATGTAACTTTAATAGGTCAAAAAAGCAGTCATATTAAGGAAACTGTTAACAGTTTATAGCCAAAGAAATATTTCCGATTAAATATTTTCTAGGCATGCCCTGATAATCTTATATTCCGGAGTCAGATAACAACGGCTGAATCAGTATTGTGAACGGTGCACTAATACACCGGTTCAGTAAACTCCGAAAAGTTTATTCCACTATTAACCCTTCACAGTTAAACTAAAACACGTGTTCACTCGTTCCATCGGAGTAGGTTTGCTAACGAACTACTCACAGGTCCTACTGCAGGGTAGACATTTTCAATCTGCCCAACTCTTATATTAGGATATTCAAAAGGACCATGCTTAACTCTCCGATTTTCCATTTCGTAATTGCATTACTTTAATTCAGCTTCAGCTTTTTACCACCGTGAGGTCACGTAAGCCATTTGGCAGTGAACTCGGATCTGCGGTTTTGCTTGAATGGAATAGAGAAATTGTTGAATCAAATCTTCAGTCAGGAAATGTGTAACGGTCTTGTGACGATGACTTTATAAATAAATTGCAAGCGTTGAGTCACAGCTGATATTTCGTTGAAAATATAGGCAAACTCCGTTAACTGAAGTTTAGAATAAATTGTAAAAATGATGCGACAAAAACAGTCTTTTATTCGGTTAGTGGAAGATGTTCGTACTTCACCACAAGAGTAGTTTAGGCGACGGTGTTCATTTCATAACCGGATTGCACAATACCATTTTTCATGCTATACTCTCTGGTGCCATCATTCGGGCTTATCATCATACTCTTGCAAAAGCTTAAGTAAATGACTGTTACATGACTCGAGTGAGTTGAAACTTAACAGCTGTTTAAATCAACAGGCTTCGATCGATTGTTAAATGACCTGCTTTGTGTGAGCTGCGTGGATAAGTGGTCTGTATACTTACAGTGAGATATGATTAATGCAGAAATATCGAAAGATATTGCGTTTTCGCGGAATATTCACCGTCTCAATTCTCGTAGTCACGGATTCTAGGGATAAACGTTGCTGGTTACTGTACGACAAAGAGGAACAAACAGACCGTTGTTATAAGCAGACCAGTTAGTGTGGAAGTACTGAAGTTTTCTGTTAAATTCATTGCCTTAAACGCCAAAGCTTTTTCTTAATCACTGAGATATTTCTGCCTTGACTGGTTAAGGCACATAATACCGTGCGTGATTTTGTTACCGTTCTCATCACTTTGATTCTCTAAGTTGCATGTGGGCAATGATGAGTTAGTTAAACTGGGCTAGTTATTTATCAATACTGCTTGTCAAAAGAGCCGTGCATAATGGAAAATGACTGGCGGATGGTACAGCTGTTGTTCATTTCCCACCACACAGGTGGGCAGATCCAGTAAATCGCTTTATGAGAACAGGAACACAACCTAAAATTTATGACTTTGTAGAAGGTCTAAATCAAATAAACGTAATCTCGGTAGTTAGGTTTAAATGTGCTCAACGATTGTTCAGACAGGATACGCCCACTGCTCACTTGATCTAATAATGATTTGACGTACCCTTTGCTTGGGTGACCAGCTGTTTACTGGCAACATGTCCTCCTGAACCGTGCAAACTACATTTACGTACGAATTAGGTAAATCATAGCATCGTACTGTCAAAACTTGAAAGTTCTCATAAACTACGGTACAGTTATATGCATCATACTGTACTGACGCTTATGCTTTGATTTTGATCGGATAAAGTGACAAACGATACGGGATCATTAGAGGCGATAACTTAAACTTATGATGTGTATTTATGCAGCAATATGCAAAACTTTATTGTTTGTGGGTGTATGGAGCAGACATGGTTTTGTAGTGATCAAAACCCCGAAAGTCATTCAAACAGTAGTTAACCATGGCATTTTATGTAATTCACATCAGTAACAAATTTGGTGATTATCAAGCCAGGATGATTTGCAACTTATACCAGTGCCCAAGCAAGCAAATTCTGGTCCATTGAATGATATCATTAGAAGTCGAAGAAATTACCGAGCTAGTCTCTGAAGACAAAATCACTTGAACCATGTCACAATGCATTAAATGTGAAAGTCTTCATTGTTTAGAAAAATCGTTCAACGTAAAATTCAGTGTAAATTGTGACTGTCTCAATAATATGGAGGCTTGAGTGGTAGTTGCCTGCCATCCCAGTTTCTTTACCCCGTTGCAGGATAAGTCAGTATTCCACTTTTGGAACGACTGTCTGTTAGCTCACTCTACTTGCCTGCTCTGGAGATCGGCAAATGTTTCTCCATAAGCTTATTGTTATGTTCCAAATTACTGCACGCGATTAGGGGAATCAGCGAACCGATGATGGCTGCATACTGTGGTTCATTAGGAAAGAAAGATATATCATAATCTAGTTTGAAGATCTCTTAGATAGCTTCCTGAATACATCAACTCTCGTGAGTTTACACAAGAACTTGTATGTGTTGCTAAGTCCACTAATAACTTCAGTAAATGTTCCACCAATATTCAAAAGCTATGACTTGAGAACGAATTGGAGTAGATCAGTGAAGCGGTTCCTAGGGTTAGGCTGAACTATGTTCACAAAAGTGAATGAGAATTGGTCAGTTTTGTGAACACCACCTAGCAAGCTGTAAGGCCAGCCCCACGTGCAGTAGTGTGCTGAAGATGGAAGTGTTTGTTTGTCAGACCTAACATCGTTCGTCAGTTCAGCATGCAGTGGTCTTGTAAGGGTTTGAATGTTAACCATTCAACTTATATGACGACCTCTGGATGAATAATTCAAATATACCAGAGATGCACGCTTTTACAACGCCATATCCCGTCAACCAACTTCTAGCAAAATTCATAATAAACAGATATCCAACTGACGTTTTATGAGTGCTCATTATGTTCACGGATCACGACCACACAGAAGCGTTCTAATATGCTTTTTTCCTGCTGGCAAGCGACGTATCCCTTGATACACGATATAAGTTGAGAGCGGCTGCTAGTTTGTCTTTGCCGATGTGCTTGTTGAACACTGTCGCCAAGAGAGGTTTTAAATAGACCAAGTCATTCATCCCTTCTTCAGTTTGATTTTCACTGCCAATTTTAAGCTTATCAGTGAAAGCCTGTCATTCTTGCTTTCATTATGCTTGTGCTCCGTTTGAAAACTTTTGCAAGTGTTAACTTGTGGACACTCTTCTGAAGGGCCTTTATCTCGGATGTTTGCGTGACAATACTGCCTGCAAATTACAATCAACTGTCTAGGAATTGCATATATCAAATATGTAACCACAATAGACCAATTTTTGGTAGCCTTTTATTATTCCGTACCGTGAACGCATACTTTTCACCAGACGGAAAGAGGTCGTCCACCATCAGCAGTGATACAACTGGATGGAAATGAACAGAAGAAATTACACCTCGATTTTATATCGTGAACTGCTAAACTGGACTGTTGTTTTCAAGTTTTTTGGAAGACACTGATCAACTTTTGGATTCAGTCTGAATGTCAACTTGTAATCTTAAGTCTGCTTGAATGTTGAGTCATCGCGCTGGTAATTACAGTTTTCAGTGTTCCGGAAGATCATATTCTCCCACTATCTAGGAAATAACATAAATGCAGTCATCCCAGTCAAGTAATCCTCAGATAGTGAAGTCACTATTTACCACTAATGCTGTATATGCCGATGAGCATTTTGTCTGTATGATATTACCAGCGTAACTTATCTATTCAGTATGTATGTTATATGCAAGTATATCATAATGACACATCCGGTGCATTCAACCACTGAAATAAGAGGACTAGGTTAACGTCTGCGGATTTCACGGACTACGAAGGCGCCTTTGAAACCAAAAATATACACCCAAATACTTAATGGATTTACGAATAATACTGGAGTCGTAGTTAAAGTTTGTTAATGGGACAATAATTTGTTATGTGCTTCTGTCAAGTAAAAAATCCTCTATGTAACTGAACCACAGACTCAGTTTTGGACGTCTGGTCACATTATTGTGATTTGAGTGCTTGGTACACAAAATATAAAATTTGAACATCTTTCTAATTAATCTTCGCAACCTACGAAGGGTCCCCAAAACACGGTCAGTTTATTTCTTAGTAATTGTACCAAAATTGTCTGGGGGTTTACGATCACCTGAGCATTTTATTGCGCCCCTCTGTTATAACCACTGTGTTTTCCAAACTCTGGTTCAAACCAAAAATCAATAAGTCATTTTGTTCTACTAAAAAGCATCCTGTAAACTGCCAAGTTAATTTTAGTTCTAATTAATGTTCACTGTCAGTTTATTCGCACGTTGCTTCTTCAAACTTCACTGATTGAATAATTATCCTAACCGAAAACACGCATAGATCTAGGCAGCCAAATTTACCGCTCAAAATTAGAGCAAATTGCCCTATCGAGCTAACAACCTTCAAGGAACGAGCTGTTTAGAAGTTTCAACTTTAGTTATTTACCAGTGTCGTCAAAATTCCAACTCACACTGCTTCTGGCTTTACCTTAGTAATATGTTCCTCAAATATGTGTGGGGTTTTACCACACTCGACAAGTTCCGCTTTTAATTTCAAGGTAATCTCAGGAGGAATCCACAAGATATGACGTTTGTAATGCTCCAGAAGATTGTTCAGCCCGAATTCCACCAACGCAATTAAAACATACACAAGAAAGCCTTCGAATTCAGCAGTGATTCGTCAAGCTGAATTCTCCTGCCGGAAGAGGTGGTCCGTTTAAAAACAGTCATACACACGTTTTGATATTTGGAGGCAACTTGTAGTGAAACTGTCATGAAAGATATTTTAAAAGAATTAGACGAATACACGCACCAAAAATAACGCATGATAACGCCTTTAGTTTCATCAAGAAGGACCACATTATTTTCAAATATTTGATTACGTTCCTGGTATGCACTTTCTGAGTGCTCATGATGATGACGACTGAGACAAATAATCACTAAAACTGAAGTATGTATTTACTAGCATGTGACCTGCACAAAGGAACTATCCGAATGGATAAAATGAAATGAGTGTTCGCAGCATCACACATATACAGCGTGGTCAGGTGAACCATTTATTCCGTTGTTGGATGTGTGCCATAGGAGATAACAATAATTCCTTAATTCTCTCAGGTGACTGTGCGAATCAGCAAGAGAGAAATTCGACAGAATCTTGAGTAAAACTGTTTCATTTAATCAACGATTAAAGACAAGTTGAGTCGCAAAGGCTGCTGTTTCTGGTGTGAATTATTAGACTCTGTCCATCTGACATTATTAGTAAATCCCTTTTCCACGTGGTTCTAAAATGACTTCAATTTTGAGAAGCAGGGTGGTAAACTCCGCTAATGGACAGTCAAGTAAATGCATTTATTACGCTAGAAAGATATAACAACCACAAATAAGTGGATGTATGTCCAATTGAATTAAACAAAATCCTTACAGAATAACTTAAACTCATCGATGAAAATGCAAAGCCCATATAGTTGAAATCGCCAAATATAAAGAACAGACAGCACCAGAAAGTTATAACGGGCAGTGCAGGAAAAGTGCATCATCCGCGCGACTTAGAAGGCAAACCTAAGTGTTGAACAGTCGGTAAGTTGCGAAACTAAACGATTACGCAGCGCAGTTAGTTTACCAGTCAGTAGTTCCGCCAAGAGTAAAACTTGAGATGTGCTGTCTAATCTGCTGTTCATTATCGTGGTAACTAACTGAATTCAAATCACAGCTATGCTTCTACACAATCTGCAGGTCGAGTTAACTGAAGGATGTATACAAATATATATAAAATAAATTACAAAAGTTTAATTGCAGACTTTACGGGTGTCACGTAAAAAGCGTGCGACAATCAAAGGAAGCCACTTGAGAAAGGAAGGTGGGATAAGCTCAGCGAACGTTTCATATGCACTTTTCTGACTACTTGATTGAGTGATGTTAAAAATGGGTTGCGGTTTATAGGTGCTACGCTAACAAATTTCTCCGTTGTTCTTTAGTTGTTGCACCAGTAAATAAATCACAGACAAATAAATGAAACACTCCCCCTGTGTGTTTACCAGTGATTTACGGCCACACGTATCTCCCACTTCGTGGATAAGACTGATTGCAACCACATTCTGGACTTAGTATGTTTCGTTCCCCATATCAATAGAGGCCTGATTCAACGTTTATTCTCTAAAAGTTTTATTCTAGTAAATGCGATAATTTTCAGTCAGACAACTAATACATCGGAGGGGACCATCGCAGGTTTCGTCTAAAATTACTTAGTTGAGTAACGTAAGTGCTGTATGTAACTGAATCTCTCTAGCCGGTAAATAGATAGAAGCAAATTTGGTTTCATTCAAACATTGGAATTTCTCAGAAAATAAGAAATTGAATAAAAATCTCAACTGCATAATCATCTTCCACTTTTCTTTGAAATAAAAAATAATAGTTCTACTGTAGTTCTGTTAGTTTCTTATGGGTTTAAAGTACGGTTACCTGGCATTTTTCCTCACCAGAATATGCTGACAATGTCCCGGTTGATGTACAAATCTTCTGTTGTACAACAGCAAGTACTGAACATTTTAGAGTTGATTAATTCGTGTTGTCCGCCATTCTGTCTTAACGACCTACAGCTATTGGTCGTTACTTTAACTGGTGATCGTCCACCTTCGTTAAGTGACGATGTAATTATTTTAGTAGGCTGCAAACGAATGTCACCCATAAGAGTAATTGTTCGCTTAAGTTACGCAGCACTTTAGCTTACTGAGGATATTTCAACCGGGACTCCGGTGTCAGTAATGGACACGTGAATGAATTTACGGTTTTTAAAACTACTTTTACTGTGTACACCTAACGACGTTCATATGAAATGGGCTTCATGAATAGGAATGTCCTTCTCTTAAATGGAAAAGAATACCACTGAAGAACCACCGACAGGATGTTGCTTGTTAACTGGAAACTATGTTAAAATTACTGTCTTTGCCTACAATTTAATAGCATACGCACACTTACTTGTTCCAAAATTGAGCTGAAATTAGTCACTTCCTTAGGGTTAAAAGTGCCGCATTTTGGGGGAAGGAAACATTCCGGCTATCGACGTCAGCATCAAAGAAATATTACGATGTATCATCAGTTTCGAAACCTTACTTAGTTACTGTTTCATTGCCTTTGTAGATTACTGTACCATCAGGTGTTTGTTGAACGAAAAAGCTATATTGTCATCTGAACTAAGTATGTGGTACTTACTAGTGCATAAATTGGCAAAAAACAGTAGGACGTTTTCATGAGGTCCCAAGGAAGTTGTTCTTATTCCCTTACAGAATAGTCGAGAATATAACGCGTTACGATGGCAGCATGGGAACCACCAGCTACTCTTGGTTACCTGTGACGACTGATGAATATTTCAGTAGTGCGGTGTGCTATTATCTGATGAGAGGGTTTGGGTCTCCTAGTAGCAACTCTTCTGTAAGCTGTCACTTGTCAGCTGCAGAATATCACAGGAAGTTGACTGTCGCGTTATTTACGTGTCTCTTCGAGTGAAGCAGAAGACTGGGCGCTCAATTCAGGCACAGTCATATAAATCCATCGACTTTTGATAAGTTATTAAGATAAGAATTTGATAGCGTAGCAGGACATTATGTAAATTTGAACCAGGTAGCAAGAAGGTTCATAGTGTGTTGACAGGGTGATGCAATCTTCTATTTGTCTCAGAGCCTTCATACTAAACAGTCTAGTATCATCTGTGGCTTTATGGTCGATCATTTCTGCTGCTGTGGCCAAATTATTCTATAATAAAGGCAGTCTATTAAGCTTGGTATAACACAAACAATACGGAACTATAAAATGCAAAAATAACGCAGATAATTCTAACGTTAAACTCCTGAACTAAAAATGAAGGCCATATGCCCATTGAATTTCCGACTGGTTGTTATCTTTACTTGTTGAACTTCCTGTCAAGCACAAATTAGAATTATTTCGTCGTGTTTAAAAATGACACATTTTGAAAAGATTTGTATGGCACTGTAGATAGAGTCAGATAACTCATGCGCACCGTTGGTGCGCTACCACCGACAAGGCATAGAATGTTCAACACATGGTTTTCGACTTGACAGTCGCTCCCGACTCTCAAGAAGCAACTGTTGTCATTGTGGTCATATGTACAGAAAATGGGTTTGAGGCTGCGAAACAATCAAGCTTCACGTCTGAAGAAAGGTGGAAATCAAAAGGAACCCCGACTGCGAAAGACCTAGTCGTCAGCTGGGTTCAAACCAACAATCGAATCGGTCGGCCAGGATTTAGCAATTACCCTAGTAGCTGACATACGGTGAGAGAGTGAAACTCCAGAAAGGTCTTATTTGAACTCGGTCAACTATCTAACCCATAAGGTACCCACTGAACGAGCCAGATAAGTGACTGTGAGAGTAAGATTGCTCTGAACAGTTAAGGCGAGTGTGCACCAAAGCTACAGAACTTGTTGGCTGATTGATTACTGCTGCTTGGTTAGTAAATATTCCGGATCATTTAGTGCCCACCATACGATAGGATAGGCTTGGTGGATAGTTGAGGTTGAGTGTGAAATTTCTGTTCTTCCGGTATGAACTATTACCTGAGCTGACGCAGTACTTTGCGTATCTGGACATCCTGTTTCTGTGGCTGTAAACGTAAAATTTGTGCCTATCCAAAGTAGAAAGTTTGCCGTATACCCACATACTTAAAAATGAAGCGATTAAAAAGTAAGTTGTTTTAACGTGAGAACGACAGCTAAAAGTAGAAATGTACAGAATCATGGGAGAGAAATTGATTATTAGATAACGATTACACCATGGGCTGTCTTCTCACGGCTTATCGACCCCATGAATTATCTATGACTCCCGTTCCCTAAACGAAATAACAACAGTACTTTTCCATTCTCCTGATGTGTTCGATAATGGATAGAATATCCGTCTGACTTCTTACTGCTTAGTAGTAGCCCACCCAACAAGTTCTTGACTGTTTTCACAATTGCCCACAGCCATACATGAATCCACTTTCAAAAACCCCTGATGAAAAGACCATACAACAGAAAAATTACATTTTACATGACTAAGAACAATTAGTCTGAAGTTATCCACAGTCGGTATTGTTCCGAAAACGAGAATTTTTCACGGACTAAGCCTACGATTAGTTAAAAATGTATGTAAAATAGAACGTTCTTGCTTTCTAACTTGTTCATTCAATGGTTGTAAGCGACTTCTTTTTGTCTGCAAACTTAATATATCACATATGTGTGATATGTTTTATTAGGTGTTTACATGACTGAATGAAATGGGCTAGAAAGAAAATTTTTCAAAATTTTTTTCAGCTCTCCTTACTAAACGGTGCACAATACTAAAAGAATCCAGAAGTGTATTCGGGAAACTAACGGAATATCCACCAATGAATTTTCAATGCAAATCACGACTTCACCACAATTTGAGTGTTTTTGTATGTAACATACCTAACGCAAGATATACAAAGCTGGCGTCTAATAATATCGAATCAAATAAATCCTCTTCGAGAATTTAATGCACTAAGTTGCTGCATCTGCCAACAATAATATCGTAATAAATTTCGGAGAAATTTGGCTCAGAACTCTGTGTAAATAAAACGCACTCTCTTACTCGTTAAATCTGACGAAAATGAACCTCATTCTGGGTTCGGATGATGTATATTTTGAAACAAGGTCGACTCCATAGGACAGTCATTTTAACTCATGAGACCATTTCATCTCAGTAAACGAGGAACACATCGAACACACGGTTTACTCGGCTTACTTCCGCGGGCATTGTTATAAAGCGACAGTTGATTCTTAAAGGTATCACACGACAGAATAGAAAAGAATACACATTTACGACGTATATGTATCACTTGTCAAACAATCCTCCAGACGTTTTCTAAGCATAGTAAACTGTTTGAAGTAGATGATTGTTTTTTTCTAGCAGTTATGTTACTTTGGTTTTAATAGTATACCTTTTATTTAACCATAGCTTACGGTAGACAAGTATACGATAATTTCTCTAGCGACCTAACCGATCATCGCTCTGAAAATCGGCATTAGAAATTTCAGTCTTATTTGCGGCGTGTCTGAAACGTCTATCTCATGTATATGTTGTATTAAACATGTTTGTTACTTTCATCGTAGTTGAGTTCAACCTCCACTCATATGAATCCATACTGGAATACACTCCCAACCAGACCAGTTTACTTAATTCATAGAATATATCACACAAGTGTGATATTTTGTATAGTTGTATAGATAACTGAGTTCAGCCTATGACAAAGGCAAGCTCAACAACAATGGTGGTGGGAAGCAGACGCTTTTCCTACTTTTTATACTGCAATTTTGAAAGTATTCAAGGGGAAACATTTTTGAAGTTCACTTTTCTACAAGCATGCTTTTTCAATATCTGTGATAAACTCTTTAAACGAATTACATTTGGTTTAATATTGAAGTTTCGTTCTCGACACGGAAGCTTCAGCATAGCAGATGAACCAATTAGTAGTTGATTGTATTTAAGTCAGAGCGGAGGTAAATAACAAGTGGAAGAGAAGTAAACAAGTGATGAATCAAGTATACTTTGACGGTTGTCAATAATTGGTTCATACTGCTGGCTACAACAAGCCCGGCACACATAGAAGGTAACATAGAAATCAGATCGACTTGGTCTATCGTCAAGCGTACAACAGATTAATATTGAATCATGGAAAAAGAATCATAAAATTTATTCACTGGAAAAGTTTTATTATTCAGTCATCCATCACGATACGGATTTCTCGATCCAGGTGCCAGATAATTACTACAAAAGCTCATGACTGATTTACAACTTCCTCACCAATTAACTTGCAAATTGCTTTGTGATAGTTAATTCTGGATTTAACTTTCTAGCTTCATATGTTCCTTCAGACCAAAGATGTTCTAGGCCGTAAAACTGTATTACCAGAGTTTGTAATTCAAGTTAAATCGATAGTGGTTGTACTTGAGTAGACGTGATAAATTTTGATGTCCTGATTGCAAAGTGATTCCACAGAGAAACTCTGCAACTGAATTTGAAAAAACGTCCAGCGCGCGATACAGAAAAAGTGTTCACTGCGTCAATCAAAAAATACCACAACCTGACCATTCGACTAAAACACAATCATGTCTTTCAGTTATGTACACGGTGCGCAAAAGAAGCATGTCGTTGACACTGATTGTCAGGCCAGATTCGATTCTATCAACCAGTCAGCGTATCTGTTTACACATCCCCAGAAGTGGTGACACGCACCTCCGGCGGACAGCAGAACTGTCAGTTGCATCATTCATCAAACCAGCCAGACAAAGTACTTGAGACAACCAACCAGATCTTGCTCTCACAAGTCGCGAAACATTATCTTTAGACCAGACATATGGCCGATGTAATGTTATCTTGGAGCGTGAGTAAAACACAGTTTAATTAAACCGCGTTTATTTATTGAGGATGCATTGATCGTCCGTCAGACTAAGTAAGATATTTGCTCTGAATGCCCACGTTTTCGTTTAAGATGAAATCAAGCGAACGGGCATGTGTTCTATCAAGGCATTATACTGCTACAACTTAGATACGGCATGTTAATAATACGTTGAGAACAACACATGGGATGTTGGAAGATGAGAAAGCAAATCGTTTGATCTTGCTAACAATTAGAGAAGTTTGGATAGTCTAGTAATGTTAGTTTAGTGTAGGTGGAATGTATTTTTGCACACGCGATGGTAGCGTAAAACTACTATTGTACTACATCTATCGTAGTTTTCTTAACCGTGGTCAAAATAGCTTCAAGAAACCATGAGTTATTACTCTTTTACTTTGTTCAATCAAAAGTCCATTGATCTCAATTATTTTTCGCTGCACGCCTACGAATAATAGGAATGTAGGGAATAAATTAATCATGCCAAATATTCGCTCTTGCCGCATTATTAGAATATATGGATTGTAAGTTGGCACTATAGGGTTCTCATTCACAACCGGTTATTGTTTACTGACAGATCGATTTTATTTTGATGTTTACTTTCTACGAGGGCTACGGCCTTGCCGTTGTTCAAAAAGAGGGGAAAAATTTAACGCTTACAAATAAATAAAAATCTTCTGAGCTCTCTGATGAATCTGCCAAACACTTCACAGATTTCTCTGTATAAAATGTGAAAACAAAACTGGGAAGCCTTTCAGTTTACTATTAGGCCGGGAAGTACGTTGAATGTAGGTTTTTAGACACAGTTTGAGTAGTAAGTAGACATATGTTACGATATGTTCACATTTCATTCAGTCTCATCAATTGCAAACATAAAACACGCCAGTTATATACATCATATAGATAAGGAAAAACAGGGACTAAAGACATATACAAGCGCATCAATCAGTATTTAATCACGACCATGGTAACCCAACAGGTAGCTCCAACCACTTTGGGGCAGAGAAATTCGGCTGGTAAGTTCGGAATAATTTTGAGTACATAATGTCATCTTACAACTTGTGTCGAATTTATGTTGTTAACTTGCTAATTGTATATTGGCACGTTTGTCCCGCAAATCAGTAAATAGTGAGCATTTTTGTTTAATTGATACACAAACTTAATAGTCAACGGCATAGTTCAGGAGTGTATAGTATGATACCCTATGTAACCGGTGCTCAACTCCCACTTTTGCAGTAGACCAGAGAATAAGCGAATAAAGATATCTTATTCCGTTGAAAACAGGCAATTTCTGACCAGCTTTGATCACATATCATCAAATTTGACGTTGTCAGTCTTTGAGATCGTTTGAACAGGTTAATCTAATCCAGCGTACGACGACCAAAACTGAGTATATTTTTGTCAATCCATGGGTTAGCTATCACAGAATACGCCATCCGAATGCGTCCGAAAAATCCTGTTATCATCTACTATGGTAACTTGTTCCGCAGGTAGAAGGAGCTGGTATGAAGTGTAAAAACTAGCATGAATAGGCAATGTATCTTTCAATTGACGGCACTATATTAGTACACAATTATACTGGATATGCAATTCTGTTGCAAAATTGGTCATGCTAACTGTTAGACCAAGTGTATTGCGTATATTTTGCAAAGTAGCATTGTCCTTAAAAGACAATAGAACATGATCTAAATTTCGTTCATATTGTCTGGTTTTCTACTTATTTGGTAGACTGATTCATCAGCCATATCTGTTTATTCCAACGTTAGCGAAACAGTTCGACCGTCTATCTTCCGAAAACTATTTTTTTCTTTTTTAACGTTTATTTGATGAACACACAAAATCTACTTTGTAACCCTCAAGGAAGTTTAAATTGTCTGCAGAAGTTGCTTCCAGTGTCTAAGTATTTATGAGAAAGCCTATAGTAATTGACCGTTTAAGATTTGAAGACACAATCTACACTCAAACATCACTGAATTTGAATGGTAGAGACACATCAGAAAAAAATAAACGCAACATTCAAATCCGAGTAAGTTACATACTGGGGATTGTTTCAACACATCGCCATAAATATAATACCCTCACCATTTTACAAACTCTTATTATGGGGCACACAGAAATGTCTTTGTGGGTGGGACTAATTGCAATTACTTGTTAACGATGTTAAATTTGGGACAATTATTTCACCACGTTGTTCCAGTTACCTATTTTTAACTATTTTAGCCGAATTATTATTTAGATTTCTCTCAAGATGCCAAACACACTGCTGGTACAGTGGCTTCCCCTGAACTCTACTTGGATGTTAAGTTGGCCCAGTTACGCACCACTAATGACAAAAATGCAACTGAATGATGAATAACATTGTAAATATATAAACATTACACTCATGTAAAAGATTACGCAGAATCGAATAGGGGTATTTTACGAACCAAAGAAATGATACTACCATGTGACGGTTTCTGAGTAACGTGCGTATAACGTGCATGACGCGAAGGAGAACGTTTTACTAATTTATCCATGCAACATGAACTATCAACTAAAAACATCAGTTTTAAACAAAGTGTTGTACCGTAAATGTTGTCGAACAGCAGTGTAGAATTGTCAATGAGGACCAAATTTTCCCCTTCAAATAATGCCCGACAGTCTTTTAGTAGATTGCACTAAATCAAGCATCACCACTCCCTACTAAACAATATCTTATTATCCACTCTCTTTTACATCGTGTTCTGTTACTACTTTGAGCCTGACAACAAAATTATCGCATGCTGGTCTTTACCTGGTCATTAATCGGTTGTGCATTTAATCAGCCTAGAAAACTCATGCTACTCTAAACTATCGTATTCTTTTTCACCTTTCAAGTTACATTTCTTGTTGTAGAGTGAGACAAACTCATTCCGCTCCTTATTAACGTTTATTTTAAACTAAGACACACACTTTGTAATTCGGTGACGTTTTTGCATGTCTTGTTTGTCCGAAATTTTGATATGATGTTTTTCGGAATTTCTAGTTGCTACTAATGATCGGCGACATCAGTGATGTCTACCGTGACTCGGAAAAAGTCGCACTGTTTCAAGTGTAAACATTTAGACAAAATGTATCGCTTGTGCATCATATTGTTACTTTGAGCGATTAGCTCAAGTTTTAAGCTTAAGTTAAACTGATGCAGCCAGTCAAAACTACTGCACAAAATGGTACCGCGTACGTTCAACACGGTATATTTTGTTGTCTTGCTAACAGCAACTTTCTTATCAGCTGTCATGAGTTCGTCAAGGGTTAAGGGATACTCTGTGGTATGTGCATATCAATATTGCCAACGTTTAAGTTAATTTGTCTTTTGTTAAATGCGCTTAAGCGTATTTTTGTTTTGATTCTTTCACATTGAGAAGCTTATTTCCGCTTTTGTCAGTCACAAACTAAACGAAACCTTTCCGTGTCAGATGGGAGAAAAAGAAACGGTCAGCACATGTACTTACATGTGCATGTACTTACGAATGGGGTCAATCGTGTTTTACAGTTAGCCACAGGTATCAGCCTATGACAACATTTATTTTCCCACTGAAACGGGCGTACACGAACGACTGCACATGCTGCCTGCTGGCGCACCCGACTTCGTGTGACAAATCACACGAAGAAGTTGGTACTAGATACTATTGTTTGCATTGGAAAGTGGGTTATTTCGAGTAACTAATTGGTGGTTCAATGGCCTGGAAGTGGACAGGTTTTCCAGGCTGTTTACGCGCTGGGTTATTGTGTAAGGTGGTAAACTTATTTAACTGGTAATCGTTTTCAGAGAATCCCTGCTTCCCCTCCTGTATGCCGTGCGGTGACCGAGAGTTGTCCACAGGCGTCTGTTACACTCAGAAATGTTTAATTAAAACTTAACGGACCCGTAACAGGTTTCAACTGTCTACCATGGTGCTAGGCATCAACGAGCTGATTACTTAGCTGTTGTTCATACCCAAACTCAGATGGGTTCAAAACGGAACCGTTGTTAGTGATGGGTTTTAGGCCAGCCGGATATACCTAGTTTGCCTGCGAGAATGTCTTTGTGTTAGTTTATCAGACTGATTCCAAAAATCTGATATATTATACGACTGTTCGCAACAGATGTCCGAACGTACGATACCACTCATCCTTGCATCAACTCATAACCTTCCGTTTCGTATGGTCATACCAAACGTAGTTTCTTCCAACGATTTATATCTGTTTAGCATCTAAGACCTTCAGTCCAAGTATACTTTGAGTCCACTGTTAACCATTACATACCACGCCAAGGACTGTGGTAGATATAGTCGTCTCTACACGGCTAATTTGGCATGAAGATGTTTGCGTACCTAAGGGCCGACACAAATCATATCTGTCGATTCTGAAATCACAATTTCTATTGAACTGACATGAATAAATGCAGCTGACTGAATTAAGTGCTAGCATTTCGATGCGTAAATCTCCATAGGTTAGGTTTGGTTGTGTGGTAACAATGTTAATCAGTGGTAACCCTTGTCAAGCAGTTCACGATCAGTGAGTAGAACAGCTGCGAGTGCTAGAGTAAACATTTGATGACACTGTTCCTTACCACTTGCTTTTGAGTAGCACGTCTAATCAAGATAACGTTACTAAATCAGAGTACAATTCTGCCCGAAGCACCACACTTAATTTTCACAGATAACTGTGCAAAAGACATGTACTAATTCACGGTATACGAAGCGAACAAAACTAAGTTAACTGTGATTAACTCGTCTGTAATTTCTGCAATGTCGCAGCAGCATGCAGTGTTATGTTTGTTCACATCTGCGTTTTGAAGATATCCACGGAAGTATATACACAACGTCTGTGATCAAATTTTGCTGAAAAAGTTTTTAGATCAGTACAGCTAAGTCTTTGCCTCTCAATGTGCATTCGGCCAACTGTTGACGAACTTACTCGTTCACTGCGTTACTGTTTTTATCCGGGGGTATACATCATGCTACTATGCTTTTGGTTGTAAATGGAAGAAAAACTTGCAAACGGACTGCGTTAAAACCACAGTCACTGGATCTCGTCACCGGTACACTTCACGGTAAATGGTTGAATGCATTTTTCGCAGGTATCGCTTTTTGCCTACTTAACCACGATTAAAATCACAGGTTGCTTAATCTTCTTATTGTGGTCTGGTTTACACGAGATTTGGTGATCCTTCCTTGAAGGAAAATATCAGTTTACTGAGTTGTTTCCCTATTCAGCTGCATGATCACCGTGGAATTGCAGGGCCATTCATCAACTTAATAGACGCTTTAAGAGTTAATCGGTCATTCATACGTACAGCTTGTGTGGGCTGGTATACTGACCTCATATGTTACTGTAGTATGCAAATAACAATGCAAAGTTAAATTTGTCCTGCGCTTAACTTTAAGCCTTCGTTAAGGAGCATATTGCAGGTACGAATTTTTATCTCAGCCCATTAGTAGCACTGTTGTGAAAATTTGTCTGACTCAACCATAGTTTCAGAAATATAAAGCATCCTTCCCCAGTTACGAATTTGAATAGTGAAATCAGAAGACCGGTTTTGCAAGATGGTAGTACCATTTCGTATGTTCTCGTCAGTTGCCATACATAACAGCGGTGAACATCAAAAAACATTCAAGCGAATTAAGTTCATATATCTAGTCAGTGTATACACTCATCTGTCATTGGTCGAAACCATGGCAGCGGAGGTTCAAGGTATGTAAACGATATCTTTTGTGTAGTAGATAGTTTAGAAGACCCGCAGAAATCATTAGACACTTTTAACAAGCCTCATAACAACATCAAACTTACCTTGGAGGAAGAAATTAGTAGACGAATGTCCTTTCTTGACGTTGCACTAATACGCATACCAGATGGTCCATTACAGTGGAGCGCATTTGGGAGGGAAAAATGGACTGGTCAATACCTGCACCTCCATCGCTACGTACCGCTTAGTCTCAAACATGGTGCGATACGATGTCTGACGAAAAGAACAAGGAGGATCTGTACAAATGACACGGTAGTGAAGGAACTAAAGAATTTACGGGAGATTCTTAGTACCAACGCCTACCCAGAAAAGTTCATCAACGGTAACATGCAAGATAGACTACCGCGACCTCCAGTGGGCACTGCCGATAGAAGGACGTCTACTTATCGTTGCCATTCAGGGGTGACTCAGCGGGAGAGTTAATATCACGTCAAATCGCCAATGATATCAGCACGACTAACTAAGCCGCTAGCTCTGTTGTTACATTCCACTCAAAACGGGTGATTCCACTGAATTTGAAAGATAACTTGCCTAGTAATCTTGCCTCATTTTTGAACTATTCACTTGACTGTTCCTGTAGTTCAGCTTGCATCGGTCGCATTACTAGACGTTTATCTGGAAGAATCCATGAACACTGCCCCGCTTGGCTTCACTATGGAACAACAGAACGCATGAGTTCATCCACTCTGGCCCACTTGATCGACTGTACTCAACACACAGACACGAAGACAACATTCCATACCGTCTATCGAGTCCCGGCCACTTTGTCGCGAGAGGTCAAATGTCACATCCTGTTGATAGTCGAGGCGGTCGCAATCCGACTACATCACCCGGATCTGTGAGTGCATAAACAGCTCGTCCAAACCCTGAAGCTTCATTGATCGAATACGGCCGCCCAACCCGTGAAATGATTTGTCCCCCTCCTGCTGTCTAAGCCTGATTAACACTGACTACCTAGAACCAGTTTCGTTCGTGTTCCTAACCCCAGTGAAGTAGTGTAAATCCTTTATTCAAATACATTACCCCTTCAGTCATCTTTGATCAATAATATTGTGACTCGTTACTTAATTTTGTTTGATTGTATCAGCCAAATAGGGGGAATTTATCGTGAGTTAGATTCACCAATTTATGTATGGTTTCTTGTGAGAATTTAGACACAAATTACAGTGGTGACGTCTGGCTTCCGTAAGCCACTTCGGAAAAGATGCAGTTGCCCAAAGTTTCGACTTTGCGTAAGCTCTTCACTAGTGCAAATTCTCTGCAACGGTTCTGATGTGAACTCTAGACCGTATACTTATGAGGTTATCACGTTGATCTTTGTGGGGTTGACTTTACACTAGGTACGCCTAACGACTGAGACACGCTTCCTAAAAAACGCAACTCAAATTGGCCGACAGGTATCGGATGAGACAAAGATTCCTTTGTTGATTATAAACGAGGATCTCGTTATTGGAACAACTCGGCCAAGCAGTACTTACAGAGATTCTTGAATAAACCGAGCAAAGCACTAGTTACGCATAAGAAGCTTGGACATACTGCATAAGAACGGTGGTTGTGCGTACCTTTTAAAGACCCGTACACCAAAACTAATATAAACATGGCGCCATAACTTGAACCATTATGTTAGAACCCACATAAGGAGTATCTTCCAGGAAACCTTGTCCACTAAACAAGAACTATCTTTCAACATTTTCTGAGGTACACACAAGCCCAGTTTAACAAACTCGGAAAAATTTAGTTGTTTCTCAGCTAACAACTGCAAGCCGAATAAAACTGGGATAGCTGACATATTTTTCAGTGTCATTACTGTCAGCAACTTCTCATGATTTTACAATGTCCCTTATTGCTAAAATTTGTACCACCGAGTTATAGCCTGAGTACAGTCCAACTCTCATTTTTGCTTAGGCAGCTAATATTGTGCAGAACGTTTTTTCAAGTTATTGGAAACCACTAAAGATATAAGAAATGTTTTATGACTCTCAGTGCATTCAGTTAATTGCTGCCTCAAGCAGGATCCTTGGAGTGTTCCACAGGAACCTTAGAGCGGTACACAAATTAGAAGATGGAAGACTGACAATTTATCTTTCACCCGGGAAAGCACGATTTATACGAAGTTGAACTGAGCGCTTGACTGCTAAGCGAAATACTTGTTCTTGCTACTGAAGGTGGTGATAAGTCTTGTCTATCATTTAGCAGACTGTTGCCTATAAAATGCAGTGAATTATCCATAGGGCTATTGGCTGCACTGTGCGGTTTGTCTAATTTTATGATTGTAGACAAACAGCTCGGGGTAGCCGTTTTCAGCGAACTGGTTAACTACAATCTGCCATCTTTCAACTGACTGTTCAGTTAAACTGCTTATCGGTGGTCTCACTGCCAGACATTGAGATTTGTTTTTTTTCCTCAGCATTGCAAAACTGTTAAAATAATTCACAGTGAACAAATTTTCGAAGTTGCCATAAACTGAGAGTGACGTGCAGTTCACGTGAACACAATTCTCCGCTGCTCACAAATAACTGTGGTAATAAGCAGCAGGTTTATTTCGTTCTGTTATTCTAACCTGGTGCTGTGTCCTAGTCTTGCAATGATCGATCAAAATTAACTGACCAGTTAGTGGGTAGCCTGCTGAGACCACCTGACAAACTGAGCATGTCTCACAAACGAATACATCTGAGGATTTGTATATGATAGTTCAATGGCGAATAACGTGGTGCCAATAACGCAGCCTCGTTACTCAAACACAAACAAATTGCAAATTGAACATCATCCACAATTGATCGCAGCTGTCGCATTCCTATAGACTTTCCACTCGGCCCATTTCGAAAAGAGGAAGCACTGGACTCGAGTTTCGCTCTCATTAGAGCTCGTCAGTAGTGCATATCATCGCCATAGACAGTAACTGTGTCTCCCCTCGAGGCGATCGGGCAACCTGATCATTACTCACAAGCGAAAGTGGCTGAGTGTTCACATATGATAATCCGGTCGTGCCTAATGTGAGATCAATGGCGCAGTGGTAAACACGGTTGCCTCATGAACAGCGTGTCCCTGGTTCAAGTCCCGGCAGTGGCGATGATATGCACTACTGACGAGCTCTAATGAGAGCGAAACTCGAGTCTAGTGCTTCTTTTCGAAATGGGCCGACTGGAAAGTCTATGGTAATGCAACAGCTGCGATCAATTGTGAGTGATGTTCAATTTGAAATTAACCAAATCCCCTACTACTTACCAAAAACTAATTAAGAACCGGTTGGTGCAGTTGACTTGTCAAATCATTCACACGGAATTCCAATATATTCACTTGCTGGGACATGCTCAACTTTTTGCGAGAAATTTGTATTTGAGAATCTGCCACTACATGTTTATTAGGCAGACGCTGTAACTGAATTATTGCCTACGAGGATCGACGTTTTATCATCAAGCGACATACCGATGGGCTCACTTGAGAAAACTAGCTCCATGTTATATAGCATAAATTAACGTTCTGTCTCAATGGAATGATCCAGAGGCCTATTGGGTAGGATAAAAACGGCTCAGAACATCAAAAAGAAATAAAAGCCTTGAATTTAGCATTGAATGAACATTTCGAGTTCTGCTCAGTACTCGGCCAACGAAGACAGAATAAGTTCGTTAGAGCACTTTTAGGGCTGTAAGCAAATCAAATGAAACTGAAACTTCTGAGGCAAAAAGCATCAAAACAGAGTTGTCCAGTCCGTTGTTGTTATCTTGTCTTTCTCTCTTTGGGCACCTTGAGATAACATGACGACTCACTAACAAAAAATGATAGTTGCACATCCATTGAGCAAAACCTGTTTGTAATACGTCAAAGAACGCCCACAGTTATATGTTTCACAGCACAGTAGACGGGCAAAACAGCGCTCCAACATCATTATAACTTACATGTCTTAGGGATTTCATGTGATAATTCGATAGTACACAGTGTGAACCCAATAAAAAGGTGATCAAAACAAGCGATTGAGTTCAGATGCTGTCGAGGAAAAAATATAACAGTGTACGGATGAACGTGTGCAAAAGGTAATCAATCCACAAGGATGAAAAACGAAAATCATGCAGCCTTTTTATCGTTGGGAAGCTATAAATACAAGCCAAAAATGCAAGCGTCAAACAGGAAGAAAACCTATTGATGTGTAACTGATTCAGCCGGAGGAGCTCAACTAGTTTCTGATTGGTCACCGTTTAGCTGGTTTCAATTTCTTTACTAATCCGTTAGGATGATACATTCTCACACTCTTAACGACTGTTTACATTTTGCTTTAATGATAGAAATTCACGACAACTCCATCAGTTATTTGAAGTTGGTTTTATCGAAAAAAGATGCGTGTATAAGCATACTGACACATATATATATAACTAAGCTTTACAGACGAATACCAAATAGTGGATATCCTTTATGACGTTCGAAATCTACACTTGGATCCTTTACCAAATAGAAAAGTACACATCGGTTACCGGTCGTCAGCATTTTTGTTTATCTATTGCTGGTCTTTGAGGCTCAGTGAGCACTTAGATTGATGTGCCTCCTGAAATCGTTATGAGAGAAAATTTATTCAAAGGTCAGTCGTTCACTTTTGCCAGACTTTTCATTTTTGCGTCCACCAACATGACTTCCTGATAAGTCGTCGCGCAGTATTTTCAAAGGTGCAATCTTAAGTCTGCTCGTCTCAGTGCTAAGTGGTCACTACGTAAACGCGTCTTCAACTGTTTGCCAGTCTCGATTATGTAGGTTTCATCACAGGGAATAGAGTATACTCAGCCCACTCGTTCATGCGCTTCAGCCATCTGAGTGGTTTACAAGACACGTTTCGTAAGCTGCTTGTTAGTCCTTATATGGTTTGAACCCAAGAGTTCCCTATAATGCTCTTAGGTGCCTCGTGGATTTCGTTCCTATGGGACAAGGTGATGACACTGTTTCTGTGCGTATTTGGAACCAAAACTCTTTCGGGTGGTCTGGGATAGTCGTTCGATAAGAATAACCTATGGAGTTATACTGCTTCCCTTGTTGTGGTTTAGACGCACTGAATTTGATAGTTACTAGACGAAAAATGGTTTGCACACAATCCTTTTTATGATCGGACGGTCGCTAATGAACGTTGTCAGTGGTCGTTGATTTATGATGTACGGTTGTTTGTATGGATCCATCAAGTCGCCTCAACAATAGTACATCTAGAAACGGCATTGATGTGTTGTCTCCTACTTCCCAGATGAATTGAAGTTTCGATAATGTCTTAGTGACAGCCTCATAAAAACTGCCGATCAACACAAGCTTCAGAAATATGTTATTTACGCGTCTCAGCTACAGTTTCATACAACAATCCTGTAAGGCAGTTCTTTCAAAAAACAACATGACAACTTTGGCAGACAGTAATCCAGTTGGTGAGCCTTGTTGTTGCTGATATATTGTATTCAAATTATGAGTAGGTTTTCCTACAAAGTTATGCTAGACCTACGACGTTAACTATGAAACGATTGGCGGGTTTTTATCGGTGCACATTATCCCGCATCCTATTGGCTAGCACCTTTACTGTTAGTTTGTACGGAATGCAAGTGAAAAGCAAGCAAACATCGAACTATACCATCACTTATCTTCTAATCTCAGGCACTGTTCCTTGTTGAGGAAGTCGGGGCACTGTATATTTATGATGGACTATTTCTGGGTATCTGTTGATTCAGTCTGCAGAGAAATCTTGCTAGCTTATAGGTTGGAACCCCTCTGGCTGGAACGATCAGTCTCAAATATGTGGTTTCTATGTGATTTTATATATATTTATAAATAATACGTAGAGGTAGCCTGAAATACGTTGATACTGCAACAGTTTGTTACCATAGGCCGAGGCAAACATTCATCAGGATATTTTTTTCAAGACCAGCATTTATTTCTGATAATTTCAACCTCGTTTAATTTGCTTCAAACAGATGATTCTAAACCAAAAGTAAAGGGTCTATCACACACTGTGTGTTCTAGGGTGATTACTGCGATACATTGCAGTAACAATGAGTACTTTTGTTCGTGATTGAACGCTGAGTATGTTTACTTCCATGCATGCAATCTCTCATCAACGAAGTGATCCATTTGCGTACTTTATGTACAATTTGGTCATTGATGTGTCTAACTTGGATAAAATAGTTCGCTGGAGTTTGAATTATTCTTCAGTGAAGGTGCTTACACATAACCAAAGAATACTTATCTTTGCTAGCACATTCATAATCCATGACCCCAAAAGATCCGTGTCAAGCCCCTAAATGCTCCATAGCAAAGTGCAAATTTGTGGGTCAAATGACAAATATCATTAGACTTTACCATATAAATACTGTAACAAACCCCTTCAAAAAACTGGCAAACCATTTGTCAAGTTGATCAGTTTTCAAACGAAGTTCACTTCGTCAAGCTGCCCAAGCTAACAATCTTCTAAGGATCGTTCATTCAGGCGGTTGGATCCTCAGTCACGCGAACAATACTTCGTACAAATGTCAGTTTCAAAAAAGGCGCGTTCAGTCCAAATTTCCCTGAAATGCGACTGACAAAACTGACCTTAACGTTTATGAGGACAATAGAAATAAGTCAAATATGACAAATGCTTTTGCTTCGTGTTTCAGCGACCTTACTTTTCGTAAGATGAAGAATTCAAAAAAATATGTGGTCGATATTATCGAGCCCGATTATTAATACATTGTCCTCTTATTATCTGTAATGGTGACTGGTTTAATAAAGGGTTGGTCGCAATGGATTTGAAGATACTTCACAGAATTTATAAGACTGACTTAGTTGGCAAAGGTGAACACCTATGCGTAAGTTTGTTTGTGTCGAACGTTTCAAGTTAAATGATATAAGGTAGGTAGTATTTGTTATATAAAACGGGCTTAGAAAATCCGCCTCCAACCGTACACATGATGGTGGTGTACAGATTTCGATGAAAGTGAAATTATGTAACCAACGAATGAATCTAAAGCCTTTCAGTCAAACTGTAGAGTAACCAGTAAACTACTGCATTTACAACGAAAAGTCGCACTATACCACTCGTCAACAAATGGGCGATGGCATTTATGTGGGTTTTAAATTGGTCGCCGGAAAATATAAGAAAAAACGTTAAAGTGCACTCCAGAAAGAAATGTTTACCACTAATGAATTTACCTTTGGTAACCGTGACGCAGCGGAATTGGCGTTGTATACAAGTGTGTTTTTGTTTAATTGTCAAGTTGAAGTGTTTACCCCTGTTTTTTTAACAAACAAGCCCTGTTCCGCTCCTGTTCTTGGCTTACAACACTACAGCTGACTTGTATTAATTGTGAAGGATTCAACAAGGCCTTACTCTAGTCAAGTACTTTTTTATGGCTAAGCTGTCCAAAGGCAGCCTAGTTTCGTGTATGTTTGTGTCTGGCTCATATTTCGAGGCACCAGTTACTAAAGTTATCACGATGGATCTTGGTATGAGATTTTTATACTGTGTTCATCTGATTATCGGATGCCTTTGGCCTATGATCCGAGCTGCTTTATCGGTGGTATCTTGGAGTCAGTCATCTCACTCAAACAAAAACAGATTTCTCAGTTAGTGCTGTGGCTGGTGGAGAACTATTTACACAAAAGTAAGTTACATGACGAGTACATAATTGCCCCAATTTAACCAACTGATATGTGATGGGAAAGCACAGGAAAAGTTGTTTCCCGTATGGTCGTTCTTCTTCCTACTTGAATCAATACGTGCTATGTCCTTCACTGAATGCATGTGACAAGCTTAAAACAAAATCAGTTGAACTTTTGAGGATGGTTCAGACTGGCATTGAATCATCAATATGTGCAGCAGTATGCTATCAATTTCATCGTTCACTTTATCAATTAGTGGTTGGTTCCTGTTCTACTATCTGTCATATGAGCTAGAAATTTGCAGCCCATTACAAGACATGCGTTCGACAGAATAAAACTACGTGTGCACTTATACAGTTTTCCCATAAAACCTGTGCTGCTGAATTGCATTCACAATTAAACATTGTTAGTGGTGAGGTACGAATACCGGGTATCCAATCGGATTCCTTACGGCGTAAGATACAAAGCAAAAATAGAATAAGCTTTTCTAAATTGCCTTTTTCCTGGTTTCCCTTTGTGTTTACTAGTACCCAAATTATCGCGCTGACATCGCGCTGCAAATGAGTTGTAAAGCTTTTCATGTTAAACCGCAGCTGGCTGTTTGCTGCCAGGGTACAGACCTCTCAGATTCATCTGTCATTTGTCATTCCTTATAGTATCGTTTAGTGTGTATCACACTTTCTTGCCTTCAGCATAAAACACCATCTTAGAGACTGCCTCTCTTCTGGAGTTTTCAGTACGGTCTGTCTGGATTCCAGTGGTGTTAACATGGAACCCGGTAACACACAGCAATATTCACAGTATTAAATGAAAAACGAACCGTCTGCTTTGGCAAGAGTGCCGTACTACTTGAGAAACTTGGCGAACAGTTGAATTCGAGAGAGATATACACAAGTTAGTGGTGATCTTTTCCAGCTGACCATACGTTTATGCATTGTGTGAGCACTGGAAGCATACAACTAAAAACCAAACATACAGGTTAGGGTAATTAAATATAAAGGGCAATACGCAAGTTCAGAACTTAGTGCGATGGATTATCTTGATAAAACCATGTCACATTCGAGACAACAGGCTGAAAACCCGTCAAAAGAAATCTTCAATTCGAAATTTCGAAAATATAGGACTAATTTCGGATTTTCATTTCAACTTCGAATATATAATTATAGCTTTTTTCCGTTAAATTTGATATCTAGTACAACTTTAAAAGAACTATGATCAAGTCCCCAATTTCCGGACATAATTTCCAGTTTTACCGCGCGCGAGTGTAGATCTTAGCTTCACTGAGATCGGAACATTCTTTACAATTTTTACTTTGAAATGAGCTGGTTGCAAAAAATGGAAGATTGACCGCCACTGATTCCACAGGTCAAACTTACATACAACTATATTAAGAAGCCGTGTTTGTAAAAATACATTTCCACAAGAGGTTCATTATTACCGTTTCCTCAAGGCATCTGTTTTCCACCGAGGGGCAATACCATCAAATTTAGAAATCGCTCGCTTGTGCCGTACTTAAACAGTTTTATATCTATTTGATGATAAAGTAATTTAAATTGTTTGCCAACAGTTTTCCTACTTACAGCTGAGTAGAGTGGCGTATGATTACGTTTTTTATTGTGTGTACGTGTTTTGAATTCCCAACTCGCGCATTTTCCTGATCGCGTAAATTCGTCCCGAACTATAAAGTGTACTGCTAACGCTGAGAATTTTATACCATGCTCATTCGTACCAAGATAGGTTACCTCTTAACGCCAAATTGCGTCATGATGAGGTATAATCGAGGTGTAACTGATTTATGACAATAAAGTAATGCTGTGTCACTCATTCAAGGAAACCTACTACCTTTGAAATATTTCGTCATCTGGTCTTGAATTACACGATAACAACGTCCTTTGTCCAACTTCGCGATAGTCTGAACAAACTTGTTACTACCCACGACATCTTTGGTTGTGAACTACTGTACAATTTGCTGATATTGGGTAGTTAACCAATACATGTCGTTTATTTTTATCACGGTTCTCGATTCCAAATTTCTTTAGAAATTACTTTTTTCGTTCGGACAAATTACTCCACTCTTTTGTGTATTATCCTTCCTTTACTGAAAAACGTCCGGTTTTTGGTTATACGATAAATCATACTGAGATGAGGGAGTCTACCTATCCGAACTTTGTGATACAAACCACATATACCGGTGGTAAGCAATGAAAATGTTTGATATAAATCAAACATTATTCATATTTTGAGGACAACTTCTGCACTCATAAATCTTCAGTAAATTCCGTGTTTGTTATTGTGTTTTTCACTTCTGAGAATGAAACTGCGTACGATGTTTAGAGTGTCGATAAAGAACCTAAACAACTCCATTCATGTTACCAAAAGAGTTTATGAACTTGTTTTCATTGAATCACGAATTTTCAGCAGTTTTCACCAATAGATTACATCGGCTGAGAGAATGCAAGTTTCCGTCAATCGCTCGGCTGAATTGTGAGCAAAGCAATAAATCTTTGCGCTCCGCTGATCAAATAGACATCAGTAGACTCCAATTTGTCTGCATCATACAATCTGCTATTTATTAGTTCTAGTTAAATATCGACAATTATTTTATGATCAACTTGTTCAACCCTCGATCGTAATTATTTTCCAAGATGCTGCTCACAAACTCAAGTACTCAGTTCGCTGTAATCTGGTTTCATTCATCGTGAGTTCACCAAGCCGAGAACGGGAACATAAAAAAGAAACTTTGTACTTTACGTCGCCTGATTGTTTTTATATTTTATTTATGTTAAACATCACTCACAGCTTGAATAAGAACAAAGAACCATGTAAACAAATTGTGAAATGATCATGCTATAAGTGGGTTCTAAGTAACCATAAAACTATCTCTCAGTGCTGCAAAGTTAAAGGGTAAGCTCAGTTGGCTCACCAAAACACAAATATCCGGAGAGGGGAAAATGGCAACCAAGCACGAAATACGGGAGATTATTTACAACGGTATGATATGATTTCAACCATTTCTGGCTGTCTAATGATAACGAACTACTTCCTATAGTTTTGTTGAATTAAGCTTATCATCTTTTCAGATAAAAATGATTTAAAAGAGTGTCTTCATTCAACCTTCAATTGTTTACGGGTCCCTAGTAAAGCTATCTAAACAGTGAGTAAGAAATTATTATTTATACATCAAAGATTGATACAAATTTTAATATCAGTAGCTAATTCGACCGCTTGGAGTTGTACTCACTTTCTAGTTAGTTGAAACGTGTCAGTTGTGCACTTGCAGTGAAAAGCCCTTTAAAAAGATATCTCTTGTTTCCAACTTTTGTTTTACTCCATATGGGATTCTTATTGAAACGATACAAAGCCTTTAATAAAGTTTCAGCTTTTGGTATACATTAAATATGGTTTTCATATCCAGGCTTGTTAGCTGTAGTTTGTGAGATTACAGTGATTAGCAACAAATAGGCATTTAACACACATCATCAAGCTGCATTTCGATGGACTGTTTGATTTCAAACGGTTTCCCATTCACAAGTGTCATAAAGTGGTTTTTTGTTAAATTTTGGTTCAAAGATCTTCCAGCAACCTCATGCTTATTTAATGATGTGTATTTTTAACCCCCAAACCTCACGTCGGAGGTGAACCACCAAAGGCGTAACATTGTCATCAGAAGGGACCGACAGAAGTGATAGTGGAGAACGGAGCATATCTACCTGACGGGTGCACATGTTTAAACGAATTGGACTGATACCCCAACTTCATGGCACACACACCATCTAGCAGCCTGAACCGCAAACTAAACAGGTTGTGAGGTTGATCCTTTAGGAATGTATAGGCTGGCATTACGTAGACACAACTCCATGAAAGCAGTCGCCGAAATGTTGTCAAACAACCGTTACACATCCGAGCTCAAGGGACAAAATTTTCCAAAAAATTGAAACCATGTGCTCTACTGAGCTATATACCTACATAACATTCTTCCATTCAAGATTTTGTCTGCATAAATATAGATGAAGAGCATCATACATTTGAGCAATAAGGAATATAGAAGTTACTTTCATCTCGCACTGACTATATTCTTATTATCTTTAAGCATTGAATGAATTAATCTAATCTTTCAAAGAAACAAAATAGTTGCCCTGTTGTCAAACTTTAATACGTACGGCTATAGGACACCAGGTTGAAGCCTATTCTATAAACGACATCAGTGTATTCAACATGTACACATCATACCAGTATAAGCCTCAAGGTGGCTTGGTTATCTAATATATTCGTGTATAGTAAAGTTGAGGTAGACTATGAGTGGTTGTTAGCAATGCCGAATTGTATGTAGATGTGCGATCATAAATTGCTCCACAAGCTGCAAATGGCCTTCCATCTCATCCGGAAAACATATTTTACATCGTGCAATTGCTGACCTTTCTGAGTAGAGTGAAGTATTCATTGTGCTATCTGTTAATATTTTAAACAGTTTCACATAATACAGTGCAAACACTTTAAGTTCTTTCAGCGTAGTCATTCTATTGATGTCTATGTATACAATCGGACGGGCGTACTTTGTTTCTGACGGTTTTTAACAATACCGTAGTTTGCTATGCTTGTCAGTGTGAATTCGTTTTGACAAATTCGCAGGAGCCCTTTGTTTTTTCTCTCTTAGTTGGTACAAGATTGTGGCGTATTTGTGCTACTCTGTCCTTCGCATTGGATGTATAGCACGCATATAAAGTATAGACAAGCAATTGCGTAAGCACACCACAATGCTCCTGTGACACGCTCGTGGCCACAATGTTGCCAGCCAACCAGACTGCCTAGTGGGTCTGACACCCATTGAATAAAAGACAAAGCTAAACCATATCAGTCACTCGACAGCTTGACAGATAACCACCTGCAGCTTTGCTGGCTTCACAGTGGGCATAACACTTTGGCTGATGAGAGTACCACACACGAAAGGAAAACCTCCTGAAGCATGATCGGCCAGACAAGTTAGCAATTCTCGAGTATTGGGCTATGTGGGACGCAAAGTCAAACTGCAGTTGGTCTCGTGGTGCAACGTCGGTTTCACTAGGGTGAGATGGTGCACTGTGAGAAATTGTCTAATCGTTCCCGATTTTTGTGTAGAGTTAAGTGGTTTTTCATTTAGTGAATGTTTGCTCAAATATACCACGATAATCAAAGAACTCGTCTACGAATACCAATACAAAATATCAGGAACAGTGTTATTAGAGTGCAGTTCACGTTAAACTTCAAGTCACTGGAAGATACAACACTCATTCAAACTGCCTGGGGGTGTACGTTTCTAACTGGTGTCCAACAGTTTCACTTGCGACAACTTTACGGACGAGGACTGGAAGGCGTGGTGCACCAGAGAACATATGAAATGCGTTTTATCAAATGCTAAGTGCTGTTACACTAACGGCTGCTGCTACCAGTGCAAATGCCATAAGGTTCAGTTTTCACAGATGTCAGATTTTGCCCATCTCGTCCTTCACTATCTTACCACGCTGGTTCTCAACAACTAAGCAAAACTGCTGACAGCTGTTAAAACGGCTGTCTAGATGGACGGACGAAATGTTGGCATGTTTCTTACTTCCAGTAATTAATGCATTCCAAATATACCCATTGCGATAATGGGAATAGAGACATATACGAGGTTAACATGTTTTCGACAGTTCATTCTCAGACCGGTACAACTATACACAGGATCAATACAGTTAGGTTGAGATATCGAGCAGATTTATTCCAGAGAAACTAGATTCACTGATCAATCACTTGAGTTGACTGGTCTACTACATCACGCTCATCCATTGGTTTGGCCGCGCATGTTGGTAATCGATCCAGTAGATTTGTGACTATGGTAGGTACGGCGTCCAGACAAACCGCTTCTGATGTCACAATACAGGGTCATGCAGCATGAGTCCGATAGCACTGTCTAAGTTTTTCTAACTTATGTCCATATATCGACATTTGAACTGAACGCTGCCTTCTAGGACAAGTTTCAGCATCTTCAAATTTCCTCGATGAAATCAACCTTCTAAATCGTGACAATGTGCCGTTAATTGTAGCTAATGAGCAGAATGGGGTGTAGGATACTCGCTAACCATCAGACAAATGAATACCGGTGTTGGCTTTAGTTGACTCTTGTACAAAAAGGGAGTTTTTATTTACCATATACTTAGAAAATCAGCAAACTGCAAGATGCACTTTTAAAATTCAAAGATTTATCACCGAAATTCTGAACTTATCCGATTTAGATTAGTTGTTACATGTTTCACATAGCTTCAGTTTTTGAATGAGGTAATACATACATCTTTTATCACTATAACCGTTATAAGCTGGCGTGCAGACTGTATGTTAGCCTACATAGTTTCACTGATTGACTGTTCTCAGTTCAAACATCTTGGATTTTGTAGCAAATCAGTACATTGCATGGAACGTCTTTAAATTCATGTTTTGACCGCGTGGACTTCCTGTGAATAGACGTTTTTTATTTCGCACTGGATTTGGGATTATCTTCGCTTCATTGCGCTATTGAAAATTCTGATCAGCATTAAACTCATTGATCCGAATGAATTGACCCGTTCTAGAAGAAATAAGCCAGTGTTCATTCTAAACTTGCCTGAGGACCTGAATCAGCTTAATTAACTTTTGGAACCGCTTAAAACTCACGGAAATTTTTAATATTTTTTTCAAAACTTGGCAGATTTTCAGGAATATTTTTGTTGACGAGTGAAAAATCTACCACTGTGCCTAGTTTGAACTAGCAAACCGCTTACCCGCATACAATTTGTAGGATCAGAATCAAATTACTTGGCGGTAGTATTGTGTGGTTTCTTAGAGGTACATGAAATGAGTGTTTATCATTCCAAGTAATCGGTATAGTTGCCACTATTTTTTTAAGAGAGAACAATGGGAACCAATAGATATCCTACAGCGTTAATTGGCATCAAATCCAACCCGAAGAGGATTGTCATTTGCCTAAATTTAAAGGTATCATTCCAGCTGTCATCCAGAATTGACGATGTTGAGAACATTTCCTTTAAGAATGTTTTTACACCCATCCAGGATAACATACTCTTCTTACCTATCTAGATAACTGCACCTTTCGCTAAGATGCCAGTCACTTTGCAAGCTAAAAAACATTGTGAATCCTCGTTTTAACTTGCGAAATTTAAACACAGTTCACTAACAGATAGAAGTTCAACTAATGATAGCGGAATGGGTGTTTTCTCAATAAATCCTAGGATTTATATACAAAGGCTTAGGTCTTTAGGAGGTTCAGCTATTTTGTACACTCGCAATAACTAAACGACGTACAAACAAGAGCTTTTTGAGTCGAACAGACTGGAGTCAAACTGACTTCTGTCAGAGAATCACAATCCTTCGTAGTCTTTGTTTAGGTACACCCAAGTTACTCTATACTGCCTTTTACACGATTGGTTGCACGGTCACGATCAACACTGGGTCTCCAGTTGAACCTGGAGGCAAATGAATGTTTATGTGTGACTTTGAAACATACATACATTTTACGTTAAGGTAAGGCAATGAAATGAAAAATTATCGATATGAAAGTGGAGTAACATATGGTTATTTTAATCTACTACACTAACAAACAAAGTTGAAGTTAGATCTTAGCAGATTTTGTGCCAAGACTTCCCGAAACCGATTTGTTGTTTCGATGAAGAATGATAGATATGGAAATCACACCCACTAAGGAAAGGTACTTAACCTTGGCTCATTGGTCAGTTTATGAGTAAAATTACTAGTTTGTGCCGACCGGCGTTATGTTTTTCCAGTGCTGATAGAAAATGCAAGAGTACAGGTGACCTCGTAGAATCAAAACAAATCAACACAACCATTTTGCGACCATTATAACATAGAAACAAATGAGGTGGGCACTCAGGTAGTATTGTAGCTTAATCACTGAATTTCAACAATTTTTCGTGCGCGAGCAACGCAGCATATGCCTTGAGAATGAAGTATAAAACCAACGAAATGAGTAGTTATTACCTGAGTTATAAGTGATCACACACCGTTTTTGACATAGCTTTAGCGTTCTGGATTCAGACTGCTGAGCCTTCAAACCTAGCATTTGTGTGGAAGCACGAAGTGCTTATCTAACGAAGCGTTAAGGAACCAGTGAACCGTCTTTGTACATATGACTGATAGCCTTTTCAGGAAACCTGGGTAATGGAGAACAACGATAAGCATTCATTGAACGGAAATGAACGTAAGGTTGTAAGTTTTGGATCACCGCTTTTGATATCGTGTTCACATCAGGCCAGCACAACTCAGCAGGTTAAGGTCTGTTTGGATAAGTAGCTTTCACCCTTCTGCATGATCCGTCGACCACTTTCGCTTGGGCAAGATGGCAGTCAGTGATTGCTTTCATTCAATGTGATTTTACTACGAATACCAGAGTTGAGAGTAACTTTAATCTGTCCCATTAATGATCTCCAGTTAGAAATATGGACAACCCTCATGTATAGATAGAAAAAAGGCATTTGTAGTTGGTGTCTAGAACGCGTGCTACTGTACAAATAAGAGGATGATATTCCAAATAAACTGCAAACTGTGAACTTTATTCGGAAGATGGAAATAACTTAGATTATTCTGTCCCCGTGCTCTTTGTAATGAGAATGAGTTGCATCGATCTTCTTGTTTGAAGAACGTTCAGCAGATCAGACGTCCTACACGCAAACCACCGCAGGCGGAGTTATCGTCAGCCGTGCAAAAAGAAAATCAATCGTTACATCGAATTTGGTAGTGAGAGGTGTTGATTCAAACAATTTGCTTGAAACTTCAATTTTCTAGTCAAGGTCGCGAAGCGCGATAACAAACCGGTCAATTGAAAGGTAGCATTTCTGTCACCCCAGTAGCAACCGATAATCTAAACAGTTACTTCTACATGAAGATCAGTACTGTACTTATAATAAACTTATATCACCTTGTGTCACTCAGGTAACCGTTGTTCTAATCTCTTCGAAGTGATAACCAAGTTCATGACACTTCTTCCCACATGCCCTCTACTTGTAGTTGACGGGATTTAACCATTTCAGCGTGGATAGGGAAGTTCTGATTGTCTGTTCGGATCCATAAGAAGAACGATATGTTAGAGGTAGGGAGAGAAACAAATAAGCTTCACACTTATGCACTGTCCACAGATACCGGTCACACAAAGCGCTGGTATTAAAAACATTGGTGATCAGTTTTCGAAAGACCAGCTGTTTGCTGCATGGCCTATTGGTCATATACTAAAAAATCCTACATCAAGAAGCTTAAAACACAAGCTGATGGATGAAAAACAAACCATTCATTAAACTACGTAGTTCCAAACAATGCTGATGACCTGACCGACGTATCCATCCAACCTTCAGCTTTAATCCGAAAGGGTAAGTTTCATTATTTTTCTTTCCCACGCGGAGAAGTTAACCAAACAGTTATACACGTATGAACGATTCGGTCGAAGACTGTCAACTTCAGTTTTCTATACCTCCGGAAGACACACAGAAACCAAAAATGTGCCTTGCCAAATTCATCTTACATGTTTTACATTGAGATTCTACAAAACAGTACAGTGACACATGGTACATGATTGCTGTTAGGTGAAGGAATAATAATTGATTGAACTGTGTTTGAAGGTGGGAGTAATAACAGTGAGTTGTTCGGTTTAGGGTTACTAGTTAATCAAAACTGTGTACGCAGTTTAAACAAGGAATACTGGTTGGAGATTAGGAGCTGAAAAGTGCAACCTAATGCATCACCAAGCAAATCAGAAGTGTTGTTCCTTTGCTCAATCGTCGCACTCATCTTTTTCCTAAGCCTGAAGCTTTTCATCCATTGTTACATTTAGTCCTATCATACTGAGTAAATAAATGCTTCAAAATACAGTGATTTGATACGGTGATTCTTTCGGAAAATAATATCTCATTGAATATGACTATAATTTGTAAAAGACACTACTGTTGCTGCTCTTGAATCCGAACGAAACTGGAGGCTTAAAAATGGTACTTTCTCCAGACTACCTGGTTCGGATATTTTACCATTGCTCTTGTCCAAGACTATGAGCAATGAACGTATACATTGTACAGTTAACTATTCAAACACTTAAGTAGTTTACATGACGAAGAACTTAACTGCTAATTAGCCTCAGTTAGTTAAGAGTGCAAGTGAAACAGTTGACCTCACAATTCACTCTAAGCCTACAAGGTCGACATGCATTCGTATGGTATTAGCGAAGTGAACAATAAGGTATCCTAGTGTGAATTCTGGTAAGCTGTAGTTCTACAGCAGATCAACATGACAAATTCTACACGGAACAAATGAAATAATAAAATCTACACGTCTCAAAGTTGGAACGCCTCTTCCATGTGTAACAATTCCACGAACTGTATTGAATATCATTTCAGGAAAATCTGTTCTATACTCGATATATGTGTCAGAAAGCAAACAGCTGAACTGATTTTCCCAGTGACTGACCAACAGAAATCAGTCGTCCATCAGTACGGGTGGAAAACCTGTGTATATGGTGTAACCAGTCTCACGTACAAAATGTATATGACACGCTCATTGGAACAAAACCAACAAAGAGATATAGGTTTGACCTTAATCAAGCAAAATATACCGTATACGCAATGCACAGCCCGGACCAGTTTTAAGTGCACAACACAGGCTGGTTAGATCATAAGAGATGAACAGTCAAAGCATATCATCATCTTTGTAAGTTTATAAAGTGTTGAAATGAAAGCTTCATTACCACTGATCACCGATTGTTAGAAGTCAGCGTAATTTGACGTCATTCTTATCTATGTGAGTCAAAAGGACGTTAACTGACTGCATATGAATTGAGCAAATCACGTAAATAAGCAGTTTTAGCTGGTTTTTGTAACCAAGCAGCAACCGTGTTTTGTTGGAACCTGAAAGCTTTCTCGCCACAATTTTACTGTTTGCTTTTATGTACACATGTTCTGTTTTCTTCACGACCATGTTAAGGAAATGCGGGTATCGGTTATTCGGGCTGTTGTGGTAAAAAGTACTGTATAGGTTAACCTAGCAAGCGATATTTTTAGTCAAATGTTATTTAATGAAAGATGATGCGGTAGATTTACTCTGACATCCGAAACAATTGTTTGAAAGTGGTAAACTACACAAAAGTTACCCAAACTAAATTTTCAATGTGATCAAAGATGGCCATCAATCCTGAAGCATTACAAAGTAGGAAAATTCCAGCCGAACTTTTGGTCGAGACGGTTTTACAGTCTCTTAGATTTGCTTAGTCAGTCACTTGTTCAAATTAGTCACCCAACGGTATGGATACATTTGAACTTTGATCACCAGTAAATTTACTCAACAAAACTCCACCGAAACGGATTAAACTTGATCAGTGTGTTCGATTCATACGACTGCTGCACAGGTGGAGATAATGGATGAAAGTCACAATATTCACTACATTTTCATATCATAATCTTCTCAGCGTTTGTTCAAAACTTCTATCAAACCCCGACGAATTTTTGCTTATCTATATCTTAGGGCCTTAAGTGAATGTATTACAAAAGCGACATCGTGTCTGAAATAAAAACACTATCGGACAAACACAATCTCTGTGTATGAACATGACAAACGCCGGAACCGGGAGTTTCGCATCCAGTTTCCTGCAAACAGCCACTTCAGTCATACGTTCTGTCTTGTTTCAGTTCTTATTGCGCCACAGTGTGACAGTCGGCGATGAGATTGAACATATCTCATCATTTGTGAGGCTTCCGGCGCTTCAGTATAAGTAAAACACATAGATGAATATATTGAGTTGAATGTGTTATCACGTCAACAATCTGACAGAGGTGTACACCGCATTCGGCTGGATATTGCACTGGCGGCTTAACGAGCTCCGCTGAGCGAATAAAACAAGACAATAAAAACGAAAATGTTACAATGTTTCAGAAGCAGCTGTCTCGTGGTTAGTATTGCTTAATCAGTGCATGTGACATTTAGAACTTGGAAAACGAATAGGATGAAGGTATGTATCAGATATTTCATCTGAGATTTAGCGGAGCATGATTATTTTTGACTACCTCACCTCTATGCAAAATTACTACAGCAGTGTGCTCAAAACGTCCAGCCGCTTATTAGGTCCACATGAACAGTTACTTCATTAGTGAACGTGTGCAGTTAATGCACAATCAGAAGGAACATGCGCCGAGGTGCTCAGCCCTCCTTGCCGCGATCGAAAGCGGTCAGTACCACTGGGTCCAGCTGTGTACTACACAAATGAAGCATGTCTACAGCGTTGTTCGTATGGTTTCAACAAACTGTCACCTGGTCGAAACAACAGTGGATTTATTCAGTAGTGGAGTGAAAGATACACACTAACAGTACCGCAGCAAAATCAATCGTTATGACATAAACCGCGATTTTAAAAAACAGACTGCTAAGTCCAACTGGATCACTGAACTCACAAGGTCGTAATACGGACACGGAATTGGTCACGTCAAAGAAGTTACCGCAGAAAATCTGGATGCTCCTGTCATGCGGTTAGTATGTTTAGCTCTACGTGGAAAACACTCCACATTCTCTTAAACTCTGCTCTTTCTCTTCTCGTGGACCTTAATCGATGCACCATTTTCGTTGATCTACAAACTAGCGGGTGTCGATCGCAAGCCCAGAAAAGCTTGGTTTGCGGGACGGTGAGTTCTTGACCATCGGCAAACTGGTGGACTGTTGGTTCGATCTTCCTGGGCCTAATCGGCACTGCAGACAACGACAAACCAAGTTCATGACCAAGGAATAAAGATGAAAATGATGATTCAGACGGATTCATCATACCACATTGTCGTGATCATCTGGGTTGCAGAAGAGTATGATAACTTTTCAAACAGTGGTTTAGAGACTGGCAACAACTTCCATTTCTGAAAGATATGTCGTCACTGCACTGGCTACCATTTCTGTTCGAGGAAGATGAGGTAGTATTTTTGCGTTACTGTTATATAGTTACCTAACCAAATTAACGATGCTGCAGCAAAAGATTAACAATTCTCGGGTCAGATAGCGAGCACCTAGCTCAGACTGCCACTATGTAGTATACACGTTACACACCGGTTGTCACTGCTAACAGTTAAGTGTAGGAACAAGTAAGTTTCTGATATCAGTGAGTTGATCTATCGACGCTTCAAATAAAAATATCCAGATCCCTGAAATAATTTCTAGTAGCAGCCAATCGGCCACGTCTTTCATTTGGCTGTTTCTTACTCAAAATAATGATTCCGAGTGTTTTTCTCGGGAATTAATCGTTTAACAAGTGTGTTCAATGTTCCAAATTGTGTGTATCACTTTCGTGAATAGCTCACATGGAAGGACTCTTAACAGTGCTGTTTACGTTGAAGAAAGACATTCAGTAAAATTACCGAAATAATCCATAAAAGATGCGCTTCCTTTACAGCCAACTGAATTCAGTCCTGTGTTTCTCAGCATGCTGAAGCAAAAAAGTCATTTAAGCAACTATAGTAATCTGTAAATGACCACGTCCAAAAGAGCCGCAGGTCCAAATTACATAACATTTATATGTAAAGGATTGGCCTTCTGTGCGTCGCATGTACTGCCCATAATAACCTAGGTGTAGTAGAGTTCCGCTACCGCATTCCCGTACAGAAAATCTGCCAGATCGACCACATGAAAGTCTCGAGGAAGTTGGCTAACGCGGTTTGGGAGAATGACGTAGATTCACGCCGTAAGCTAAGTCCGAAAGCGTAGGTCTCACTCATGTTGTAATCGGTGCATTTGTAAAAATTTCGAGTTTCATCTGATTTGGAAGCAGCAACAGAAAACGCATTTCCTCACACAACTGGTTCGAACTAACTGAGAAGTCTCGTTCAAGGGGTCATCTATCAGATCGAACACAACGATTTAACTCATTTTCCTTCCGAAATGATCGGACAGCCTGAAGACTTTAAACAGCGTGCTGTGTTTTAATGTTTCAGAATTTTTATTAAGGTCATTGTGAGGTAAGAGACGCTGTCGTTGATACGGTTGTCACAGTTAACAATCGTTTGGCCGCATAGATATACCGGTAGATATACGCTTTCTTACAACCGGTACCTAAAGAAGTGGATGTTAGTCACTTTTATTGGATAGTAACCGATCCCCTTGATCAGTATCTGTAACTGGAATACATCTTCTCCAAAGATATCCCGGGATCAAACTTAAAAGGACGGAACTCCACGAGGTTTGTCGTTTTTTATTCCTAAAGTTCGATCAGCACCGAGTTTTTGCGCCAACTGCGGACTGAACCGCGTCGTTTGCGTTCAACAAAGGTTTTTATTAGTAGCTTGTAACCCGAACCTCGTAAATGCTTCCGGTATTTGTTTCAGTAAATTGTCGTTTACTAAGCGATTACTCTTCCTTGAGTATATTTTTATTTTAGATTGTTTTCCTTCAGGAACAAGCCTTTCAGTTTTATCGTGAAAAGCCACGTATCTGAAGTACTGAGCACTGCAGGTTCTAGAAGTAACCATTTATGAAGACCTCACAGTATCAGAGAATAGTCTGGGTACCATTTTTATTAATGACAAATACAGTCGACAGTGTGATGAATTCAGTGTTACACAAAGAAATCAGATTAATTAGAAAAACAACCGACTGGAAAACATAACAGCTAGAAACAGTGACTAAATAAAAGAATCAGTGCTGTCTTGAAATTTTTGCTTGGAGATATTCAAATTAAAAAAACAATTACTAGATTAGGGAATGGAATGTATAGAACACATGGATGTATAATAAAAATGCACTTTTTTATACGGGAATGTGATACAATCATGTCCGTTGTGATGGCCTGGTCAATGAAACATAGCCCAACCACCTATGCTCAGAAATGTTGCTATCTGACTGAGCTTTGTCATCTCTAATTGATGCATCGTTTTGTTTTCCTGGTTCTTGTATTCTTGGTCAAAGTTATGACCACTTTGTATGTACAATGAATCCCATTATCACAACGAAAACCAGGTGCTTATTTCTCATCCTTCTAAGAGAAATTAACTGATCTCAATTTCAATACTGTCCGTTCTGTTACTTAAACAAACGTTGAAAGCTTTATGCCACAAAACATACGCCGTCTGAAACATCCCATTAGAAGCAACAAGATCGTCTTTTCGGTAGAATGGAAGAGCATAACTACTAGTTCTTCGAACACAAATGTTTCGCACTTTCCATGACTAAATATAAGATTGTGATTTCACATCCAGTCCGGTTAGTAACCTCCGTATTTCTTCGACATAATTTCCAATAACAATCTATTATTTGCTTCTAGTTGACCCTGAACCTAATAACAATCAATGCTTAGTACTCGTTAATTTCCCCTGGCTTACAGGTATATTAGCTGAAATATGTTTCAGATCAGTCGATTTCACTTTGACGAAAATGCAACATATCATGATCACAGTTTATTTGCCAGTACGTTGTTTGTCATGGTTAGACAACAGTGACCTCAACGTCACTAACTCAACGAATTTTTCGCTAATCGTTAACTCAGTCAGACTCAGACTTTTCAGGCAACGTTCGTGAGATTTATGGCACCACAAAATATATTGAAATTTACCGCAGATTATCAGGGAGTTTTATTAGTTACTCATGCACCCTTGGTAACTGGCCTACAACGATGAGGTAAAAAACGATCGTGGTAGGGTGGCATTCTTTTTGAGGGGGTACGCCATTTCATCATTTAATGATCTCCAATTTGTAAATGATCTAATAAGACGCATTAGCAATTTTACGGAGCCTCATCAGATTAAACCAGAGGGTTTATAAGCATGGCTTTTAAACCCAAGATGGCAACGAAAACTAAAACCGTTTACCAAAACAGAAAGGATACCAACCAGTTTTTGTAGGCAGGTATGAAATTTACGATTCAGTCTTAAGGCTTGGTAATACTCACGACAGCTTTTCCAAGTCTCCGCAGGTTCACTAGACGTTTCGTGGTAAAATCTTCGAAGCCGTATTCACTGCTAGCTTTCTACAAAGAATTTAGCAAACCGTTGACACCTGGTTTGCCACCTCTCACGTCGTTGTTCGTCTAGTTCACAGCAGCTGTGTCTAAGAGTTAAAAAGGGAACCGCTAGACGTTAGTCACGAGCAGAGTTATTAGACAACTGGATGAGCCTAGAGATAATGGGACGCTCAGTGAGATTGGATATCAGCAACGTTAGCACACGGATCACTAACACGTGGATAGGGTTAATTGGTACAATGGATGGACGCGGCATATTTCTGTAGAAGTTAATTCTACCCGCATGACCAGATTGGCTGCTTCTGAATGCGGTTGGGGTGCCTTCCGTTATTCCCATGAGGCTACCATGGAGAACATGGGTTTCCTGTTGTTTCCGCTTATTTTTATCAAACTTCTACAATTACAAGAACCATACGTAATTCATATATGGATCAATGAAACAAGCCAGAAAGATCAGTAATTGTCTCACTGGATGGTGTTCACCACCGTCAAGTGGAGAACTGTGATAATGGAGAACGTACGATTTGTCTGGCTCATTCTGTAAAGATCCACGAGCTCCAGTTTAAAAAGTTTATCGGTAATATGTACTATAATCAGAATTGATAGTTGATCTTCAACCCCTTTCAATTAAGTTCACATTAAACTTCATTGAATCATTTTAAAACCATTCACACCACAATTCTTTCGGAGTTTTGTCCAGATTGAACAGATAAACAACACTGGGTCCTGAAGCGAGTAAAATTTTAGTCTTATGCTTTACTTCAAAAAGACTGGCTGAGAGGTCCATGCGAATGTGAAAAATGCAACCAATTTCGAGTTGTGTTCAGTCTGAAACAAACGTACACCGGATTATTCAATAGTCAGAAAAATTGTTCACCACACATATTTTCTCACATATTTCACATTCAAATGAGTATTTCTTGAGAATTAAAATGCGAGCTTCGATCCGGGCAAGGATACGAGCTCCTTATAGGCTCTAATAAAAGAAGAACTTATATCCAACCCTCACTTTCCAAGCTGGTAAGCCGAACGGCCTATCCGAATTCAATTGCTGCTACCAAACGTCAGTGTTGTTCTATTTATAACGATCTAACTACTCAAAGCTTCCATCAACAATTAATCCTTGCTCGTTTTCAATCGATCAGCCAGACAGTAAAGCCTCTCAACTCAGCTCAGTAATTTACATCCTGTCAAACGCTAATGGGGTGGTACGGAAAATCAGTAATAAAGATACAATTGTAGACTGTAACATGGAGCCAGCTGGCACAGTATTCTTTGACTGAATATGTTTGGAACTCTCTTCTTTTCCCCATAAGCACTCGTTGCGTTTTTGGCTTATTTTAGATAAACTTTCTTGCCCCTCCTTTGGGGAGGGAAAAGTTGTCGTGTTGGTGATGCACTTCATCTTGTGCGAAATATGGAACTGAATAAAGCAATGATCCATGTGTTCAACGCTAGCTACCCAAATATCGCAGTAAACTCCTGGTGAAAACGAGAAGTTAGTTCTGAGTTCTTGGATGCTTTTGGATTGCGCATTCATAGGATTCACTGCAACAGTAGTATTTCCCACTGAGGTCCGACAGATCGAGTAGACATTGTCACTTTAAACAATGTGATGAATAGAGAAACACCAACTTTAAGGCAGTCTAACCCAGGCAAACCTTTAAAGAGGATGATGTGATGCACAGGTGTAACAAGATTAATAACGCATGTGTGAAACCATCTATAATGCAACGGATATATTGTCTAATTTTTCCAAACCACTCGGCTATCTTTGAAGCGCAAGGGATGAAAAAGCATCATTTCTTTTCCCACCCATAATGTTTGCCCACTTTCTTGCATTTGCTGCAATACTTATACCGATAAAACCAGGACGCATACTCGAAACCAAAGTCAGACAAAATCTATCAAGGTGGCCGAAAGATACAATAACCAGAAGGTGGTGAGAGATGGTTAGCAAGTACGAAAGGCAGCCTCTTTCGTCGCAGAAACTTTATTAACCACAGGTCATAAGACAAGCATCGTCCTGTTTTTGTTGTCCAGATGACTCAACATAACATACAACTGTGATTGTTATCATATTTCATTGACTAGGTCTGAGTACATTTCTCAGTTAACCGAAAAAATCAGTTGTTAATCTTTGTTTAACGTAGAGTTATATGTAAGTACCACCTATGGTTTGAATCCGTTTGCAGGCTTTCGATTTTAACCAAAAACATTTTTATTGTTTAGACATCAGTCCCGAGCTTACGGCTGTGTGTTTGGAAAGACGTTTTGTCGCATATTGCGCCTTCTGGCTGGTCCATTCAAGTGACTTGAAGTGGAACAGTGTTTCAAACAAGTGGATGCAGATGTTGAACAGTCATGAGTTAATTCCTTTTAGAAAAGGCATGTTGTGTCATGATAATGGCTCATCTTGATTAGTATCTACATGTGAAGTTAGACGATCTCCTATTGGAAGCCAATAGAATTATTCAGAACCCACTGTCATGAAACTTGTGTTGCGCCTGGTTTAGCAAAAAATATTTGTATAATTTTACTCCCTGTAGTGTACCCGTAAAACATTCCATCAAATCCCAATAAAATAAGGGCTGATTAGCGTCATTAGAATTGTTACCTCGCTTTCATTTCTGAGTGATGGATTCTGAATCGAAACAGTGGGCATGCTGACGTGAAATCCGTCAGATTTGTCTGTTATTTACAGCAGAAATGGAGTGTAAATGAGAAATCGATGAATCATTTATTAGAATATCTGGTGGAGGGAAACAAAGGACAAAATTTTGATATTGTGGCAATTTTACTGGTGGATTGCCTTACTGAGCTGGATAGTTTGCGAGCCTCAGACAGCTGGGAATTGAGATTGCCCATCAGTGATTCACGGTAGTGAGCTACCCTACCCAAAGTATAATGATAACACAAGGTGCATTTTGACAGTTTTTCATCAGAACTATCAACATAGTATTCCGATTGGATTTCAAACAAGGTGTAATAAAAAGCCATCTTACTATGAACAATTGTAATCCGATAGACTATAGCTGGCCTGATTGCCGGAAGTGATTTATTAATCAAAGTGAGTGACTGGGAACAAAAGCGACTTTTCATAGGATAACAAATTGATGGGAGAATATTCAAAACACTGAGTTCCGTTTAACCACTTCATCAGAGCAGAAAGAAGACATGTGTTAAGGTATGTTAAAATTCGTTCAATCTTCTCGTAGACTGATGTCAATTCTGAACGATGTTTTAATCTGGATGTGTAAGACTTGATAACCAACGTCTTGTCCTTTGAAGAAGTCACACTCTGGTCTGAGATAAATGATTATCTGCTTTTTGGTATGTGATAACCATAATTATATAATTGAGCCGCAAAGAAAAGCGGGCACTCGTAATCTCTTGTAGAGGTCGAGCAGGATGATCTCGTAGTTGTTGTATTTTAAAAATTACCCTTGTGTATAAAGTTCCCCTAGGTTCTTAGACTTCAGCGAGACGAATTAATGACCACAGGTTTACGAAAGAAGCAAGGTATAGCCACTTGATTTCGGAAACTACAGTATCTACCTCACTGTCCTTTGAGACACGAGTAAACATTAGAGCACAACGAAAATATTGAATGAGAGATAAACACACATTTGTGCTTGACCCCAGCACCTTCACTTATGGTTTGCACGTTAAATAAAATGTTTACGTCAAACTCTGTAGTACGTTACCAACTTGGATGGGGAGTATACAAACCAGATAGAGCTAACAAGCAAGCTATTCAAACTTGAAACACCTGTACCACTGGGTGATAAGCTGAACATCGCTGGGTGTATCAGTTTTAACCGTTGTTACAACACGTCACCTAATTGCTTTGTGATGGTACTTGAAGCAGTAAATCAAACCAGGTGGAGGCAGATTCTGATTGATTACGAACGTAACACCATCGTTCAATAAACTATCGATGAAGCAGTCTCATCGAAGCGGTTAATTACAGGAGGAATTAGTAGAACTCATCATCACTATCATTGCCGACATATGTTTGGTGATTGAGCCCGGGATTACTGACGAGTTTACTGAGGAGCACTGGCACCATTTCCACTAAAAAAAGCAAACTTTGGCATATTAACTGTTTGCTCAATGAGTGTTAATGTGTTGTTGTTGGGCTGTCTGACTGATGTGAAACTCTATGAGCTACTGCATTTCCAAATCTGTCGTTGTTGCTTGTGCCGTGGGGGGAATTACCGTAGCGCTAGATCGAGAACACTGATTAAATGATACTATCGTCCAATTTCCCCTGAACGTATTTTCCACTTTATGACTAACTTAAAAGATAGATGAAAGTTACATACACGTAACAGTGCTTCTGATGGATGTGAGATTTTCCAGGGTTTACTCACTGAAATTCCATATCAGAAAGAAGAAGTTAGTTGGAAATGTGATAACAAAATAGATTTGGGGTCAAATTAACCGATTAGATTACTTGTGAATGGTAGAGGATGTATATAAATCAATGAGAAACAGCACATTGCAGTTAATGGAGATTTCTCACCTATTTCGGAAGGTGGATCATTCAGTGTTTTGACGAAGTCTGGCTCAAACAGTTGTGTTTCAGGATTCAGAGAACGAGTGTTAATTGCTTACGCTGAAAACAACACCCTTATATAATCTTACATTTAGGAGGTATTTTGGAAGCACGACTAAAATACGACACACCTACAGAATTGTTACTTCAATCTCCAACAAGGCGAAACTCCTACCTCACACAATTCACCTCCCTAATTTGAATATCTGCATATATTTCTACATCTTCTACTACACTCCAGTAAACAGATTATTTGCACGTAATTGAGTTTTACTACCCTTCAGTTTTTTTTTTTGTCTTGAATCCTTAATGAAACCGGCTTTCTTACTTCCATGCTGCACAACTAAGACTAACGTTCTCCTCTAAGCCAGCCGTATGCCTTCAACTCAACGATGCAGTGCCCAGTAGTGCTACCTCATTTTGTATCTATTCATTCGCTTGTTCCTGTGGAGCAGGTTAAATTGGTCGCAAAACAAGGCGTTTGTCGGAGAGAATGCGAGAACAACATCCAGCTTGGCTGACAATCGGACAATAACGAAAGATTTCCAGCGCAATTTTGGCCCACCTAGTTAATACGGGTCACAGAGTCAATGTGAATGTCGCATTCAAGCCAATCTACCGTGTCACATGTGTTCACACCAGATGTATGAAATGTCGCATCTTGGTTGCTGCTGAGACGATTGGAATCCGGCTGCGAAACCCTATTCTGTATGTGCAGAAGTCTTTTATTCAAACGGTGAAGTTATCATGACCTGCCGTCGCTGGAACACTTGACACGGCACCAAATTAACCATGTCCGTAATCCCAAAATGACAACAGATTCACACTGTATTAAATTCCACGAAATCTTGACTTGGTAACTAATTCATTATTTATTGTGTTTTATTTAACCTGAAGATGACATACTCAAAACGAGCTTGTGCGGCAAGTTTTGGCTTTTGGTGGAGTCTCCGGGTATACCTGAACAGTTGAAAGACAGAAACGTTATTAAAGATGGCGGAAATTTTCTGGTTTCATTCGGCCTACTCAATTTTGCAGCATCGTAGGTCCTATCACCCACTGCTTTAGGATATTAGGTCACTCAGTGCAGCAGACTGTCTCCTACACTTGGCATATCGAGAAATACGCTATCCTTTGACATCACTGTTACTTATTTTTCTGCCCTCAGTTGATAAGTATGTTGCCTGATGGAGACATTTTGGGAATTGTGTGATCACAACGTATTGGTAAGGAGGCTTCCTACTCCATTAATTTTACTCGAGTTTCAGATAATGCAAGCGTGATAAAACGGTTTTTTTATGAGCAACTGGTGTAAAGCTTACGAAGTTTACATACTGTCACATCCAAGTCCACTAGCCGCAAACCAAACGTCGAATATTTGATAAAGCTGTGCACATGAATAGAAAATCTCAAACGGGTCAAACGGTCGTTTGATTCGGATTGAATCGTGACTGACAAATCTTGGTGGTGAGAGTTCAGTGTATTCGGAAACTTCTTGAATCTACTTCTCATCGTCAGCTGTTGTTACGACACCGGCGGCATATCGCTTGTACAGCTTCACGTTTGTGATGACAGCGGCTGCTTGGTATTCGAGCACCAACAAGAAAACATTGAGACCTATTGGTTCCATGGGACTTGCGACTGAAAAATAACCTGTTTGAAGATTTTGCCTTGGAAATAAGTTTTACATTCTGTGTTTATTAAACTAAAGTGCTTCAGAAAGCTGGCGGTGATGCAGGTAATAATTGTGCGAATAGAACCAAAACGATATGATGGATGGTTTGAAAATGTTTACTTAATTCTATTTCAGATCCCTGAAGTAAAAATGCTCAGAGATGGTTACTGTGTAACCAAACGTAAAATTGTGTCCAGTTGTCTCTGTCTCGCACTTTTCCAGTGCTTTGTCTGCCAAAGTATCTTTATCAAGCGTGTACTCTGAATGAAGCCGATAACGAATTTGCTAGAACTAATCACTGGAACAATTATGTTTTGAGCGCTGTACAATTGCTGTTATGAGTTGTAATTTACTGTGCTCTGAGATGCAACAACGCCTACATTGGCTACCAATACGATTTGTCCACATACTGAGCATGTGGGTGTTTGCCGGTGTTAGCTATTTAGCCGCGTGTTTCAAGACGATGATTTTTACCTCGTTGATATGTTTTCTGCTAGTTCTGGTATGTTGTCTTTTTGTAGTTTTCTAATAAAACTCTGCGATCTAACTTACATTTTGGTAAAGTTTTAGGTGCAATATCAATAAGGTGGGGTTCATCAAATTTTGTTTGGTGATGTGGTGAAAATGACGTTTTTGACTGGATTATTTTTCATGACTTCATATCAAGAAGATTAACATGGTGAGTTAGTTTTCCTTTGTAACCTCATTTAACTTTTATCCACCTTTAAGCATTCGGGAATTTTTATCAGTATAAGCCGGATGACCGGATGACCAATACGAATGGAAAACTCCTGAAACCCTTTGCTTTCGGGATGGCTAACAATAATCCGTAAGAAATATGTACGTTTACAAAAAGAGAACCATATTCCCATCCAAAGGGCTATGAGTCTATCATGTTCATTTGTGCCCACTGCCTTTACTGATGCAACATGCCTCATACCATCATACCTGAATGTTCAATTTTAGTGTGAGTTCAGTTGGACACTTGCGATCCCACATTCATCACTCAGACATAAGTATCGGAATCGTCGATAACCAGAAAAACTAAGGCCAAATTCCGGTCGAGGGAATGATATAAGGATGTTTAGTCTGGCGCATCCTATACACTAATTATTGGCCTTCTGTTAACCATCTTTGCATTTCGTCAACTCATCACAATTGAGTGATTAAAAGTAACTACCTCTAATTATTCAATTATGTTATTCAGTTGCGTCGTAGAAGATTCAGTGTTGATTTTATTACCGAACGTGAACTGATATTTTCAGTTTAATGTTTCAAGCATGAAACTGTAGGTACCAGAAGTAAAAGCCATGCTGCAAGCTGTATCTGATATGAGCATTAACTAGGCATTGTGTGTATTACGCTTCTGTTCATCCAATCCCGTTGAAGTCAATTGAGTGCAAGGAAACCGTAATGTCAAATAAACGGGCATTGTTGATCCGAAGTTGTATATACCTCTGATAGAATGACTTGAGGAAAGTTTGTGAAAACAAGAGGTGAATTCTGAAATTGCTGTTCTAATTTTCTTCTGCAAGCTAATCTTTAAACCCGTCCATACAACACATGGTATATTCCATTTCTACAGGAAGTCGCGGAAAGCCTGCTGGTTGATAATATGCATGTTTTGTAAAGGCTATTCTTCCCTCTATTCTGTTATCTAACTTTTACAGTGTTACAGCCACAATTTTAAATTTAAAGATCCAAATGGTCTGCAGTAGACAGTCTGAAAATATAGATGGATTATGGGACGCTAATTGTAATGTGCAACTCCAGGGCGTCAATCCTATGGTTCTATATCAAAGTATGTGCCTGTGTGTTGTAGCTTCTGAGCATTGGTTGTCCATACCGGATTAGATTCCCTCACTATTCGTACACATCGTCAGATAGTTAATCTCTGGTCTATGAAGTAAAACTCAACAAAGCTTATTGCTGACGAAATAAACTTACAGGTTGAACGTTCTATTTAATTCAGCTTACGAACCAGACAAATCTAACTCATTCCACATCTAATCCCATAAATAACCCATCCGTGTCACATTTTCAAAGGCTTTTCTATCAAAATAACCGAAAGTATTTAAAGTGGAAATGAATAAACTACTAAAACCTATTCCATCGGTTGCGCAACTTATGCCGCTAGCGATATTATATAAACGTCAATGAGGTTACAAAAATATAACTGTGCGTTGTCTCATACGTTGCACAGTCGGCTATATGAGTTAAACAAACCGTTTTTTAAAGACAAAATGTCATGCAATATTGCTGGTTATCAAAATGTACCAATTACAGTGTAGCAGGAAATTACGGTTGAACGAGCACTTAGAAAAATTGACAACAAAACATAAGTTTTATTAATTCATTTCAACAATAATGTTCCTTTGAGAAAAATGTATTAATCTACAATGCTTGATTTGAGCTACTCAAAATGGTTGATTATTAATTAGCCACAACAGTTTGTGAAGGATACTTTATTTGGGAATATCCTGTTGACAGTGTACATCGCAAAGATTTACCGCTACCTAGGAAACTACCTTCCAGTCGGTTTTAAATATAATCGAAAATGACTAATAACACCAACATCACTATTTCGAAAGCATAACCTAATACTATTTTCATTAGCTATGCAATAACCCTGTCCATGAATAAACTGTTTATCATGGCGGACTCATTTACTCCCCGCGTAATCCTGTATGGCACCTTGCATTTTACCTTGATCAAAAAATTTCATTTTCCTCATTGTTATTATTCTTTCGAAATAATTTCTAGGATAGTTATGGTAAAGGTATGTACTCCCAGTTAAATTTCACCGGGGTGAATGTGATGAGTCGTAGTACGAGCTCATCAATCATTTTACTCTGTCACGGATTCTATGTTAATTACTTATAGCGGGACAATTATGATCAGTTGTGGTGGGCTTCTGTTCATTGTCACATTTACACTAACTTCTAAACAACCTGTGTGGTTTGTTACAACAGCATTTGTTGGTTTACGGTTTTCTACAGCTGCCTTTGGCAAAGGAGTTCAAGAGAGTGTTCAGCTATGTTTAGTTAGCTGATTTAGTTTATGTAGTGACGTTTTGACAGATTTGTCATCTCTACAGATAATTACAGTTCTTATCAGTTACGCTACATGGGTACTTTAATGAACAACCGATTTGACGTGAAGAACACGTGTAATGTGTCTCTATCCGGGCTACATCTTCGCAGGTCTAATAACGTGCAGTTTTACTGGGCACTGATAAGGAATCAAGTGACTAGCAAAGCAGACAGTACTAAATTTGGACTAACATTATCGTAGTCCCTGTGAATAGATCATGAGGTTTGTGGTCTACATCCAACAAATGATATTCAAATCAGTATTCTACTTCATAAGGTAATTTTACTCGCGTGTCCATTCTAAAACCAGCACATCCTACAGCAGGTTCTACCCTCGTTTGGACTCCTAAGGTAAAAACGGCCTCAACAGAATTCACCTATAGCTTTAACCGGGTGCTACCAAAGGGACCCCTTACGTTTTGGCACGGTTATACATCCATGGTGCTATCAGTCACGTGGTAATTGGGTTGGTGAAACAGGTGGCCAAATGGATAAGAGTCCGGGTAATTGAACTGAGATTGTCCTTTAAGCTGTTGATCCGATGAATCCAGGCGAGGTGGAAAACCGCAACGATTGGTGGATTCAGGAGTGGTTATCAGCAGACATACATGTTAAATAGTCTCTAGTTTTGCGTTCCTGTCAACCGTGCGAACTGGCAACTTGAATTAGACGGTGCCTATCACATTCAACACTCATACACCCAACCTCATTCGTTACTGATTTCGTTGAATACAATCATCAAGGCGGTGATATAAAAAAGTATCGCGTACTCATATACAACATATTGGTTTTCCAAATCGTGATCCATACTTCCACCATTCTATATGAATGTACTGATCGGTAGACTTCAAAGCACTGGGTATAACTTATTTACAATCGACTGATGTCTTTAACTTCTGGGGGATTTTCAAGTAGTAAGTTGGGACAAGTAGTAGTTAGACTTCACTTCTGCTTCAGACGTTTCTCCGGATCAGATGAACCATTTGCGAAGATAAGACGAGTGAACTGGTCCGCATGCGGAATCAACCCACAATCTAGAATTACGCAGCATGGGCCAAAAGCGCTTGCACTGGCAAGCAGCAAAGCAACATCGAGATTACTGATTTGACTGAAATGGAAATACTGAGGTGGGTTCAATAAGCCCAACAAAACAAGTTATTTCTAGAATCGCTTGCTGCGGAAGAGACTTGAACTCATGAATGTTTGTTGCGCAGGGATCGGTTTTCTGGATACTCGACCCATCTGGTCACGGATTAAAGTAAATCAGCTTAAAACGGAACCTCCTGTTGCATCTAGGCAAATCACGCACTTCATTATTCTCATGCCCTTTACAACGAACTATCGCTGTGTAGTCGTAGATGATGTTTTAACTAAATGGAAATCATTAGGTCCACTACAAAAGTTTTGTCGAACACGCGGTTGAAAGATGCACAACATTCATTTGCGACCTGATATTCCGATTACCTTTGTCGTCCGCCTTCTTGTTTTCAGTTCTGGTGAAGTCTCACCAATACAAATTAATATAAATAATCATTTGTTGCACAGGTGGTTGCATTTTCCATCAACCAGTAACGGGTCTTATATTTACGTCAGGAACTCTTGCCCGTAGACGTACTACTTTGATCAATGTGTTTTCACGGTTTGTCCTTATAAAATAATTTAAAATTTGCAGCCGACTCATTACTAGTCTGAAAAACAGGTTGGGTCTGGCGAATGTCATATGTGAAAACGTGTATACCCAGATAAGCCTTCTGTAGTAAGTCAAATAAAAATAGCCATTGCAAACTAACCATGAGGTTGACTAGAATCGTCTGTGCTAGAATTTAACTAACTAGTATGTGGAGTTAATTCTTCTTCATCTCAAACAATTTCATCAACCGATTAGCATTTCCTCCAAGTCCACATGTTCTTGCCTCACTACATTCGTTTATAGAAGACAAGAACTGGTTTCGAGCAAAAACCAAACACATGGAAGAATCTACACCACATCATATACGTTGAGAAACTTGAGCAGCTTGATAAATCTGATATCGAAAAGGATGGTGCTCAGCAAACAACAATTTAATGTATATTTTGTATCTTGCATTAAACATAGGGCGGCATTGGACATTGCGTTGTCTTTCTAAACCCAGATATTGAAATCATACGAAGTTTTAGAAAAAATACTACCCCATTTTTTATTCACGGCATTTCATTGTTAATTCCGAAGTTTCTGTCTTCCAGTAAACGTGATTAGTAGGAATTGACTCGGAATTGACTTAAAGAGACTTGATGAGTGCACATGTTTACAAGAACATGAAAATATGAACTATAGGTGAACGTTTGGGTGTAGTATTTTGGGAGTCTCAAATAAATTTTCTACGGCACTACTATTGGCATGCTTTACACAAATATACGTGATTCGGTATTCAAGCAACAAGTGAGGTAATAGTAGGCACAACTGACAAGCTTCTCCTAAACCGAATTTAAGATGCAGTGAGTTTTTGAAACACCAGTTAACATTGCACACCTAAATGACAAGTTGTTATTGGGCAACTGCTTACAATACTAATGTTCGTCTGTTCCCACGGAGAGGGCTCTACCACCTTTTTGAGATTCTCGTTTTAACATTATTGTACGTTGTGGTAATGCGATCCAGTTATGCAACGACAAGTGTTGAGTCCGTCACCTATTCCGGTCCTGTTCAGGTCAGTGTTCATAAATACTGTCCCATTACTCCCTCATTTTCTCAAACAGCTGACCTCCAGTTTGAGAGTTCTTTACGGCGCCTGTGTTCATAAATCCTGTGTTTACCACAATCTGCTATGGCACCTTCCCAACTGACAGTTTTATCACGCTTGTTCACCTTTTCGTAGCGTAAAACAAGTTTTCGACAGTGCGTAGAGTTGCTGAAAATTTCGCTTTTCAGAACAACCCTATAAACAATCACTTTCATTCAAGCATACCTAACTAAGTCGGCAGCAATGTTTTTGACTAAATACGGGGAACTTATCACCACGGACGCTTGCATACATGCATAAATAGGTGTACTTCCGACTTTCACATCAGCAAACATAAAATCAGGCAGAAAAACGGTGGCTGATGTGCTCGCAAGAACCTTCGTTTATTTTAACACCACAATTAAGCAATCGGGAGAGAGAAATCAACGATAAACTTGAGGATATAACTTTATTGTACTTTTATTAAGTTTATTCTGTCCATTTTCTGTAGGACTTAAGAGTCGTTCTATACAAATGGTAAGACGACCATCTGGTTCAAAACCCTGTATATGTTATTTCCCTCATGGCCAGATTATGGCTTAGTGATATTGTTAATCGTATTCAATGATGCGTACTGTGTAGTAGATACTGAATCAAAATCACGTTGCACGCTACAACACACATGGACTACAACACATTAACGATCATGTCACTCAAGTGCCATTAAGCAGCACACCTGAGTACAGACCAGTCACTCGGTAGTGATACGCCTGATCAGCTTTTTGACATGTTGGCACAGTTTAGTGGTCAACCACCTGCGAATTCTTTTATCAGGCTCTTCTGTGTTTTCAACGCCATAAGGCTGTGAAATGGAACGAACCAAACACAGGCAAGTAAACTGAAGATGGAAAAAGAAGAGGATCAATAAGCCTGATTCAGGCTCATGCAGTTTTATAAGATCAATCAACTCCAGAGTCTGTGTTATCGATCACCGTCTTTGTACAGTGTCAGTTTAACATGACATTCAAAGACCAAATTCTCTCATGGATTCCACATTCTGTATACCTCATTTTGAGACAAGTAGAAATGATCGGTCTTATAGTGCATGCCATATTTCGAGTAAATCAGTGACAAATGAAAGCCAATGACGAGTTGACTTGACTGAAATGAAACAATATTTCAGTCCATGGAGATGAGTACTGCAAGGTTTGTAGTCGCTGATTGGCAAGGTTTTAAGAGATTGGAGCTTGCCGCCTGGTTCTTTCGCTTTTCTTTGCCATCCAGATCAACACGTTTCCCACCCACCACCAAGTAATTGTGAACAGTGGTGTTAATTCAGCCGTATAGTCTCTGCATGTAATACCTGAATATAACACACTTCCATAAAAGTTATCCCGGGGGGGGGAGTATTTGACTCTAAGAATTATTGGTTAGTTTGTTTGGCTGCTGGTTTTATCATAAGTTAATAGTACAGAAATTTGAAAATGCTCAAAGTGAGAATTTGGCTTTTATTTAATGGACACAGTTGTGACATTACGGTAAGCATGCAAACATCAAGACTGGTATCTATTTGTATCACCATTCCATTTAAATATGCTTCGCGTAAGTAACAGCAACCGTTAAGTTAACTTGTCCTGGCAGTTTAGTTTTAATTTTGAAACAATTGAAGGATTCAGCCTCGGGATCGGCTATGTGATTTTGTTCTAGCACACGCAGCTAAGCAATAATGAATCGGGACACTGTGGGCAACATATGAGGGTCGAAGGGAAAGATGCATAATGTCACCTAACTGTTGGTCCCTGTTCGTTCCCTATCAGCATTGCTTTAGCTGGTGAGAGCTTGACGTTGGTTCAGTAGGTCACTAAAAATCTCATAGATACGCCTGTCCACTGGTCTCCAAACCCATGTATTGGTATTTCAGAATGTACCTTCCCTTCTTGATAGGATCGAGATGCATCTGCTAACAGCAGTTCTGTTCATTCAGTCATTAAACACATCAGCTAACGGCGTTATCTTCTTACCAGGTTCAACCTTCCGAGTTATATTAGTACATCACCTTTACGAGTTTGCTGACAGTTCTCACGTATAATCAACTCTTTCAAATGTCTAGCTTTCAGTGAGTATCACTGTGCGATAAGTTAGGAGCTGGGATGTATTTAAGCTTCCACTGGGTTCTGTTGTTGATACAATGTCGTGAGTAGTGTATTTATTTTTCGGAAATTGTACAGTCTATACAATATACCAGCACTCTGTTCGACTTGCCCTGACAGACCTAATAATAATGGCGCCTACAAGTTTAGTTTTGTAAAAACAGCAAAGTCCTTAAACAGAACCCTCACGTAAGTAGGGTTTTAGGAGAAGATTTTATCATGATACTGATAAATTTTCGAAAAGGAAGTGATAAAAATTGAAACAATATCACAGACACATCGGACAGGTTTGACTCTTGGCAGACTAGCATTTACATAAAAATTATTTGAGTATGCGGGATGATATTGTTGGTGTTACAATCAACTTAAAATATAGTACACATTCACGCATTTGCACATAATTCATCGTACTACAGGCGAGTACGTTCGCATGTGCCCTTCAAGAGAAATCTCACGTCACCATGGTACATAGGAACGATTGGACATCTGGTTGCTACCCGCACACAGTCCACACTGAATTTTAAGTTGAATCTTCCGTTTACTCCTAACCAAAATTTATCGACTTGCTTAACCGTAAAACTGAGTTGCTTCAAGTTTGTCCCGTCTCACTGTGGGATTTGCCCAACTTGTTTCTGGATGTGATTGCCACGATACACATATTAAATGTCTTGCCAGCTGCACAAGTTTGTCGGCTACTTGAAGGACAATATTTATGTCAGACTGTAAATTTCCATATCATCTCACTCATGATGGCCTGAAGTGACTGACTGCGACTTTCTGTCAGTAGGGTGTGATTATCCAGCCTCTGGGTTGAGTAAGGTTAATACAGTGTAAATTTTGTGGACCTTCACTGTCAAGTATTGTTAACAAGAGGGTAACCACAGGGTGCTAATGTTCATATTTTACACTTGTATTTCCAATAAATAATAGCATACTACTAAACTTTCCAGGTCTTTTAGTCGTCTGTTTCGTGTTTTTTACCAGTTTTTACTACGTGGCTTACCGGCTGTGAATTGTTTTCACTACCAAGCGAAATAGACATATTTGCCCTGCGATGGAACTTGGGTAAACCACCCATTAGACCATAGTGAGTACATGAGCAAAATAAATTAAACCACTAAACCGCTGCTTGGATTTTAGTTTGAACTTCCGGTTCACCGATTTGTTTAACTGTCACTGCACTGGTGTTTGAAAGCTCACCCATTGCGGAAAGTGCATTTAACTTTTGATCAAAGAAATCCAGAATACAAATCGTTTAGCAGGAATTTCGGTTAACAATGAAACGCAGATAGTCAGAATACAAGGGCAATGTAAAAATATGTGTGAAGGAAGAATTCTCGAATCTTTCTGTGTTGAGTAAAATAACTGTCAGTGTAACATAGGAATAGGTCGCATCAATCCTGAAAAAAGGCCTGCAGTGTCCAGCTGCATATGATAAGCTACAGGCCCTACCGTATTCAAAAGCTTTCGATGTCTGAAGGCTACCCGTTTACGCCAGTATTCTATTAACAGCCAAGAAATGTGCTAGAAAATATGGAACGCAAAAACTCATCATAGTCTCAATTTCATTTTAGAATAATTAGTTGTAGTACCGTTGTGACATTTAAGGATAGACTATCTTTCATAAATTTTGTTTTAGTTTTGCACAAAAAACTGTGTAACTGTCTACAAATCGATTGAAGACCTGTGAAAAAATGCATAGAACAAACTCGACTGAGTGTTTGTATTAATAACATTCCAACGTTGTCACTTAAGTACATTCGATTTTTGTGAATTAGACAGTTAGTAATGCTTTTGCAATTGGCAATATTAAGGCGGGTCGAAATGACACCCAACGTTTGCCACTGCCAGGTGTGAATATGTTGAACTGTAACAAAAGTGAACCGATTAAGGGGCACTTTCCAGTAATGCGAACTTAAATTCTGAGGCATAAGATTGGCAAACCAGATTATGTGATATGTGAAAACTTTGTCGACATATTTTAACGGCTCAGTTAGCTGGCAGTTAAACTTTCTGATCTACGACTTTTTGGCTAAATTTTCCAAATGTTCATCATTAAGAATCTAGCCAGCCCTACCATAACAGGCTATTGTGTTACCGTCTTTCTAAAGTTAATTAGTAGTTTCGAGCGGTCTTTTTTCATCCTAATTGTCGGTCGAACAAATAGTTCACTTTCTCCAACTTTTCCACTAATGTAAATCTATCCAATTTTGTCGCTTGTTACCTGGTTTCACTCACATGAATTGTGAGGACTACAATTCTATCAGACCGAATAAGGTGCACTTCACGTGGCTGTCGTTCACCCCATCGGTCCGTTGTTATTTACGCGAAAGTTGAAACATAAAATCCGGTCAGACTAATCATTTTCATTTAGATTGATTTTTACTCGAGTGAAACCACATTTTTACGACTGCATGAACTTGTATAAATAAAGAACAAAATTTCATGTGAACTCAATAAATGTTACAAAATAATACTTATACATAATCGATTTCAGAAATCATTTTCAAAATGTCCGTTTTAAGGTGAGCAGAAAAAATGACCGCCTAACTGGGAGTCGCATCGTTAATATGCATTTCCAGAACTCAAAATGTAACGCATTAATCCTGCTGATGTTTCACTGGAATGGAGTTCATCCATCTCCTTAACGCCGTAATATGGCCAAGGAGGCAAAACCAGCTTGACGGTTTGTAACGTTTGCCAACCAAAAGCCAACCTAGTGGTCAGTATCAAATTAATTTGAACTGAGCTCACATATATGGCCAGCCTGTGGTTGGTAACCACCATACTGGTATCCATCAAGTTCGTCGTTTACTCAGTTCAAATGAGACAAAAGTTTGTAGTTATGACTTTTTGTTGGTGCGTTGTGTTCCAAGAATAGACTCACAGTTAACCACCGTAATGCTTTTTATAATGTTAGCTGTTTTCCACTTGCTGTGCTGTCCATACTTTGGTGTGGTATCTGAGAATAAATTTTCAAGAATATTTTTCTTCTGATCTTCCTCCGTTTCTGGAAAGCAACGGACTAGCTTTTAGTATTGGTTGAACCAGTCAGCCTTCTTAAAAAATGTTCTTGATTGTGACATAACATTGGGATAGTAAACCAGCGGACCCTTAGTCTATCAGTTTGGGAATTAGTGCGGCAAGACTTGGGATAATTAACTTAAGGCAAATTGCATGCCACAATTAGAACACGACTGTACATTGTAGTTTCCCCCTTCTGAATTGATATATGAACGGGTAAGCTTATGACAGCATTACTCACATAGTGTACAATTCCCTGTGCATCATCATATTAGTTGTCAGATTACTCTTGAAATTCCTCTGGGACTGTCTAGCTGTCAAGCTGTAGGTTTTAAGTATGGTTGTTTAAATAGCTGACTTTAAAGCATAAATATCAACGAGATCCGTGGAAATTGCACACGCTCTAGATGAATTCTCCCTAAGAAGGATCAACTATTCTGAGGGCAGAAAGACATAAAGCAAATTGTGGTTATAATACACTTCCTCAGATTCAGTGTTGTTTTCCCTGGAAAAACAGCAAAATTGGTTTCTTTGGCACAAGTTTTACTCGAATTAATCATCTGCCATCTTAGTCGAATAAAGCGAAATTCTTGTCAACAAGTACCTACAGAAAAACAGCAGGAACCATACTGGATGCGCTCACAGGCTTAATTGTTTAATTCACTGGACGTGTGAACTACGAAATGAATCTGTTAAGGAGCGTTTTGGAGTTCATGCCATCCTGACTGTTTCTGACAGTTTCAGTCCCACCGGTTGTAATTCCTCTAATGCAATTGTCGAACGCTGTGAAGTAAATTAACAGGAAGTGGTCGCAATAGGTGTCTGTTTTTTGAGGATAAACTGACTATCGTCTGGGTTCCAGATGAACTCTGTCTTGCTTCAGAGCTTCCATAGGAACTGCCGTTGGTAGCATTTATGCAACGGCTGCATGAAGTCTCCCATTAGCAGCTGAGGAGCAGATTATGGATGCCATCGTTGTTTGTGCGTGGCCACATTTCGGAGCGTCTCAACATTGTGTCAAATCAACAAAACGAACATTGTATAAACCCTTCTGACCTGATTTGTTACCCTCTTATTTTGTGTGATTGCTCCCTTCTGCACGATTGTTCTTGACCCCGTCTGATATTTCTCATCGGAAGTCATTGGTTTCTTGTAGATTATTTGAAGGCCTCATTTTTTGTCTTATGATGCTTTTAGTAAGTCGGTTACTGGATTTGATGTAACTGGATGTATAGGACTAGATCCATAGTTCCGCATTTGGTGCCGCTTTCAAACTTTAAGTAGTGTTTTATTGAAATCTTTTGACAGTACATCAGCTTTCTCATTCGATGAGGAGGATGATATAATAGAGGTTGCATAATAAAAATTGCATTTTTCTCACTAACTTTGAATAAAACAGGAAAAATGAATTGTGTTGTATGAATCCAAACTAGCTATTCCCGCAGTTACGAGAGGTCGAAGCTTCTGAGAGGCTGCTTAACCCCAAGTCACTCTGAAAGCCCATCCATTAATGCGAGATGACATGATCATTTGCACGTTCTCAGGGATCACTACCGATTTTGACACTGAATTGTTCAACGTTGAATAGTTTTTTTACAAACTCTGTTAAAGTTAACAGAGACCGGTACTGCCATAAAACTGCTCGTAAAACGTGTGGCAAAGGCTTTAAAAAGTTGTATTTTCAGGTGGCGCTCGGAAATGAGGCAGAAGTGAAACCTGTGTCTACTTACTGACCTGTAAACTGCGCCTGACACGTTCTGAGGTTCTTTGCAGATATGATGTTTCATAGGAACAATACAAAATGTTGCTGCCCCACAATCCTTTCAATGACGATGAATCAGAGGACTGAACATTGTCTTTCCGATTACACCATAGTAAAGAATCATCTTTGAAGTAACAGAACCAGGATGCAGTGGATTGTCTCAAGAGAGACACACAGTCGACAACAGTTCAAAGGGTAACCACTTAGACGCCTGATGTTCTGAGATAGCTACAGTGGGCTTCACTGTACTGACTATGTCTGATCTTTGGTCACATACGTATGGTGACTGACGAGTGAATCTAGTTATTTGTTGAAACCATCGGTGAGAACCGCGAAGTTCACAGAGCAAGAACCATTGTTCCGGAGATAAATGTGCTCAAACACCTATGAAAATAGTACAAAGATGGGTTGGAGGGCCCCCATGCCTAGCTTGTTGCCTGTGGATTTTTACAGTCATCAACGATTTACAGGAGCTCCTGTGAAGCGGAATGATATAAATGAACGGATCGTTCTGACTTTTGTTGTCCTGACAACTTTCGTGAGATCACAACCTCACACACTAAACAGTAACATTTTTCGACGGCGAGGAACCAACGGAAGAAGGATATCACCATGGACATGTAAAACAAAAGAATCCATTGTGCAATGAAACGCAAGTAGTTCTAGGACTGACGTATTCAAAGTTATGATGAAATTGATGATTTGGTATGACTTGCTAAGCACCTTGAAATCAACTCAAAGCTTGTCCATCTATCACGTGTACTGACCAAAAAGTTCCATCAGGGAGAGTGTTTTCAATTGACTGAAAATTGAAGGCATGCGTACTTACGTACAAACAAATCTGGATGTTTTCCAGCAGATACATTGTTTCCAGGTGGTGCCATCTATCCGTTTGTCTTTTTCCATTTCGATACCAATAACTATTTTACGTACAGAATCATTTTGTGAGTTAGTCAAACACAAGATTTTCCTAACATCTCAGATATGCTCAGTCGATTCCTTAAGTAAGATTGGAAACTTGAACAAAGACTGTCCCCAGCCTTCCTAAGAAAGCCGGCAGTTTCTTCACACTCTTGTATAAAAAGGAAAAGCATCCACTTTTACGTTCATAAATTTAGACAATGTCGTTTTCCTCAACAACAACCAATACAGCTTTGCAATGGTTTAACTACGGAAGTTTTTGCAATGAGCGGCTCTCTCACGGAGTATATGCTTGAAAAGTTATGCTTCAACACTTTCCACTCATTTGAAGAATCGATGAAAAAATTTATTCAACGTTACCTTCATTAGGTACTCATACCACTCTGACAAGTGGTTATGTTAGGTTATGCGATAACACTCTAAACTGCTTACCACGATATATGGCATGTGGTTTATAGTGATATTCCAGAAGTTCAGTTTTCCCCGTAATCCGTAAAAATTTCAACACTATCAGTCGTAAAGTTCATTTCAACAAATTTGGATGAATTTATCTGGCATAGTTAACTGGTCAACAGACTAACTGGGTTAGCGTATTAGAACACTGAAAATGCGATCCACTTTCAGCAGAGTTTAATTTTTTTATCACTGCAACTGTTCAGCTTACTTCTTAAGTTTCACGATAACAATAATCACTATGTGACTCAAACATACTTAACTAATTGTTCATTAGCTTAACAAGGTGCGGGTATGTAAAAAACTGAAATTGTACCCTTTGGGTGCACGAAACATAGTGAAGACTTCATTTCGTAATTGTGCTTGCAGTGAAACAGGTGACTTGATTTTTATTCAGGACTGCTGGACATCCCGAGTGTGTTTATCGTTGTTTGTGTGTGCCTGTTTTCCGTGTGAAATCGTTTGCGTTCTCCGAAATCTCTTTTAAACAAATCTGTTTTTCATTAAAGCACAAATAAGTACATCAAAGCATGACTCTGACGGCTGATCTGAGGACACCAACCAGTGTTGTGAACCACCAAAGTCCAATCGTTACTACGGCCTCTCTTGTTAGCAGGTGACGAATTTCGAAAACTTCGGCTGCATCAGAATTATACGGAGATATTATCCGGGGTGGTAAGAACACTCGATATTCTTGTACGTTGTCCACAAGAGGTTAATACATTGTTATTCAGTATTTGCGTGCCGAAAGTCAGTCCCGATGACAGAGCGATAGATAAATCACACACAGACAGTTGCAAATATCTTTTGTCTACTGGATTCCACCTGGTGCCTGCGGTCACACAAAGACAACCTTGCCTGGCGAGGCCAGGTCCGGAAGAAACAATGGACGAACTAAAAAATCTATCACAATCATCGGGTAAGGCAGTTGTGCCTTGATACCGGAACCTCCCAGCCGACAGGTCAGCTAGGAAACCATGAGCGTCTGATCCGCCCGAAAGGCATGGAAGGACAACAAAACATTCCGTCTGCTTCTGTTATTTCGACTGACTGGTGCAATTTGGGGTGACTAAGTATCATCAGTGTTTGAAGCTAACTGAAGCGAGCGGTTCGAACTGTGCTAGTTGTCCAAAACAATCACCGAATGAACAATGAACAGCCACCTTCAATCATGTCGACGGTGTTTTGCCATACTGACCATAACTTACTGCCTACTATGTGATTAAAGTATGCCTAACACTTCATAACAAACATATAGCAGTGTGATAGCTGAAGTATACTACATTTCAACGTCTTGACTTTAGTGACGAGTCTACGTATTTCTACAAGTCTCTTTTAAATCGTATCAAACTGACACGATTTCTGTAGAACCATGCGAATAATTCTATCCAAATGTTGGCAAAATGAAAACATCCTCAAAATGATCTAAACAACAAAACTTATACTTATTCCTTCCCCACTCGCGATTCTTTACAGTAACCTTCTTCATGAATAGCCACTTCTCCAAGTATACTTCACACATTGTTTCCCTACTCCACTCCTATGACTAAAGGGTCACGAGTAGCAACCTGGTGAATTTCCTGTCGGTTACTTCCGCCATTTACGAGAATACACATTTCAAGAGTTCATCTCTATTAAGGTCGATTATGACGATTACCTCCTGAAGCTGCCACCCGCCTGAATTCACGGCAAAATCTTAAGATCAAAACATTTCGGAACAATTTAAGTTTCTAGGCTAAATCTAATTACACATCAAGACGTTACAGTATATGGCATCAACCAGCAAATGTGTGAGGCAGGATTTATAGGGATATTGTATTGTACACTGTTCAGTAAAACCAACACTTCCTCAGTGACCATACTGGATTGTGTATGTTAGAAAAAAAGAAAGGAAGTGTGCTTGTTTAACTTGCTTTTAATGCATCTAGCTAATTTCTTCGACAAAAAAAACATAACCGCAATGTTCTTCCTCTAGGGTAGCCGTTTTCATGCCACTGGAAAATATACGATGCTGATAAATTTTCACTCCTAAATCACAAGCCCATAAAACAACCAATGCTGTAACATATTTCGCTCTGAATTACCTACCGCGCCTACAATTTGTTTGCGCCATCATTAGTCTTGGGTCATATGAGTGTTACAGCCTGAATCTGGGCTGTCTGTCAACGAAACGTCCAAAGAGAACCGAAGGGGCTGGTTTATTGCGATAGGCTAAAAACAACGTTCGGAGAGAGGCATCCTCACACACTCTAAATGAGTCCGGCTGGCAAATTATAGCTACAAATCAATGAGGCGTAGTGATGTATATTTAACGTGTCGTATTTCATTTCTCAGTGCACCACATTCACTGACTCACCCAGCCGATGCCTGACTTCAGGTTGGACTTGGTAGCTAGACGCACCAACAGTTAACCGCATGTAGGCTGGAAATCTCTGGTCTCGATAGCTAAATAGAGCCCCGAAACCTTTTGGAACGGTTTTGCATACCAACGGCCTCGTTACATCCACATGAACTCCTACATCAAAGAAAGTGCGTAGCAGAAAATGGTAAATATTGTACGGAACTTGTCATTACGAAAAAGACTGCCCAATTGCAAGCAGTGAGTGTCTTCGTTTTTGTTCATTTAATCAGGCTCAAGAACAATGGCGATCTTTTTCGCCATCTCCAGACACTGAGGGAATCATCCTCAGTGTACGCCTCCAGACGACTTGTCAATCACTGTTGTTACGATTGGCTCATTGTATTTCCCATCCTTCAGTAGACCCCTCCATCTAGTCCCTCTCCCGTGGTGAATTCTGTTTGAGTTCGGCATGGTTTCCTGAAATCCAGGGGTTTCCGTTCAGTCACTGTCTATAGCAGATGTCACCACCATCTTAGTCTGCTGTTAATTGTTCACCTTCCCTCACTTCTGACTTTCATATTATAATCCAGCCGTCAAAGATTACTCACTTTAGAATGCTTTCTTCATTTCTGCATCAGTTTTGTTAACCTCGGACCTCCATTCTATTCTTTTACAAATTCTCCATAATTTGCCTTCGATCTTTTAAAGAGTAGTGTCTGCTGGTGTTCTCTTATCTGAGAGAGTGTTCCTTCGCATGCACGGAGTTAAACAACTCAGAAATTCCACTTAACGACCTTCTTTTTTTCATTTCTCTCAGAATTGCTTGCGAGGATGGCTAAAGTCTGACAATTTGATTCACTAATAAGCACGAGCTACTGTGGCACACTATTTGAAACGGTGATTTACCCATATTTATTTGCATGGATACAATGTGGTTGAATAAAAAGGTAGTTGTTCATAAAGGATGTTTCTAGAAGGTCCACATAAAGCATTTCAGTCAAAAGCACAATTCACACGAAGTTTCTATAGCCGGCTGATCGCAGATTCTTCCTATTTGATTACATCTAGAATTTAGACACGTGAATGTGACGACGTTTAAATGATTCAGGCCCACGAGGACTAAACAAGATGATGTGCTGTTGCATGTAAATGTAACTTACAGAAGAACTGTTCACTAAGGCTATGTTCATTAGACAGCAGACTTTACAGCCTGCAGTCGTTTGTTCCATTAATCAGAGAATAAATACGATATGTATCACTTCGAGCTAACCAAATTGACATTCACTGTAATTAAATGCAAGTGAATTTTGCAATCCACATTTAAGTGAAGCTGCCCCCGAAATCTTTTATTGTCTATCAAGTAGTAACATATCACTAGGTTATGAAGCCCTGTCTCTTTGGAGTGTTGATCTAGAGGTAACATCAGCATAAAGGACCAACCTTTTCAAAGATAACCCAGCTGTAATGAGTTGAGATAGCGTGACTGAGATCCTGGGAGAGGCGGGGAAATCCCGGTTGTCTCTGAGGTATCAACCCTGGAGTATATGCCAACTTCCTGTTGTTACTTCAAGAACGCCTGGTTGACCAACGATGCTTCAAGAAAGTTCAGCAGTTCCCAATCTGTAACAAACATTACAACGCGGAAGATTATTTTCTTTTCGTTAACCTTGCTTCTCAACGTACCTATGCGATACCTTCAACTACACGCTTCCAATATCTATCGTTAAATGAAGACCATGTAATAAGTTGATTATCCAAGCCAAACTTTAGTAGGCTGATGTTCAGGTTTGTCTTACATGGGTTCGATAATGAATAGAATGTGGGAATAAAACGAAATATTCCTCTGCCACAGACGACAGATTTCGTGAACCATTCGTGGGATGAAGCTTATTTTGACGTGTTAATTTGTGCTTCATAAATAGCGGGTTTTTGAGTTACACGCGATTCGTGAAACCACTAACGTCTGCACCGATAATGAGCAATATGTCATTTGAGTCACTGGTTTCAGGTTTGTTTATAAAATCTCCAACGGAAGATGCCCAAGCAACACTCGTGTCCCACGTAACTCTTCCGTGTTTCTGTATCCAGTTAAGATATACTCAATCTAAACGAGTGGCATCAATACACTGAGGAATAACAAAATCATTGAACCAAAGCTCACTAATGACAGATAAGTTAGTGTATTGACGAATATGGTTAACGTCAGATAACAACATTAGCTTTTCTCATTTTCCGGGCCATCAATTTTGAACCGCTTATCATAAACGGTTTCTGAGTAGTAAGAAATCTACGTCAGAATTCTCCCAAACGGAATGATCCTCCTTCCAGCTGCACACTGCCTCACTTATGGCGTTTCTTCCGAGTTTGCAAAACTCTGTTGCCCTACACTTGACTAGAATTGCGTGGCCGATGAACTGTCTCCTTCGTTATCACAGCTACTCCATATGAACTTCGCAAACATAAATTTGGAACACCCATCTTCAGATGTCACAGCAGTAAAGCAACTCATAGATCAGATTATAATTTAATTTTCCGAACGGATATTTAGAAAATTCTTGAAATTTTCTTTTTAAGAGGCCAACGAAGATTAGAATGTTGAAATAATGTAAATATTTGTTTGTTGCAAGAAATATAACTAACTGACTGTTCGTAAAATCCAGTTACCCCTGGATATTTTAAACCGTATTTTCTGGGAGTACACAGATAGTGAACCATAATTCTTTACCAAATACTAACCTATTTGTTGATGTGATTAAGTAAAGTGACTTAGAACCATAAAGCGGTGTAGCATGTTGTGATTTCTATCATCATTGTTCCTTCATTTGTTGGAAACCGAGAAATGAGTGGAACATTACCTTTAGGTATCAACGTTTCAGAGGATGAGAAGAATCTGAAAGATCTTTCGAAGTTGGTTGTTAATTTTAGTGAAGACGTTCACGCTGTACTGCATTTACCAAAACTGTATTTACTGACGAGTGTGATTTTTGTTGCTCATTCAAAAAAAGATTGGAGTAATTCAGATAAAGTCACCGTAACGATGAAAAAGCTACACATATCGGGCTTATTTTCACTTTGGTTTTGTGTTTCTACACAGCCTGTATCATTGTAGGAGGAAATTCGACTGGTTTGCTATATGGTCACATTAACACAATATTTAGGGGTCATTAAATTATCCAGTGGTCACAAGTTGTTAATGCAAGCGCTCTGAAGTGATTCTCATAGCGACCGCAATAAGCTGACCTAAGGTGCACAAGTTTTCTCGAATTGATTGTGTACATTTTGATCAACTAACTCGTAGAGGGCTATATAGCATGGTTCCTGTTGCCAATTACTGTTGAGAGAGGTTATTTGTATCCGTGAATCAAAAGTTGGTTTGTTCCCCCGGCGGATTCATTCCTCAAGGATTCCCTGTGATTCCATGGATATAGGTCCTAACCTTTCAACTAAGGAACATAGTTACCATACCACATACTCAACACTGTTTCAATTCAGTTAATAAGAAGTATGAATCCTTTGCAAATTCGAAGCCAAACTGGACGGAGAATCGTGCGTTGCTAGTAAACATCTATTATTATTGATCATGGAGTTCAGTGATGCAGACTTATTCTTGATTCACTCTCCTCCACCCCCTCGGTACCACAGTCTAAATGATCGGACGCAAAAATATGGAATATTTTAATGACAAAGATAATTCTCACTGGTTTCTGAATAGATTGAACTGATACATTGCACGAAGGTGAATAACGAGATCAGAAGACGGGATTTCAAGAAGGTAATACCATTTCATATATCCTTATCAGCTGCTACACATAACAGCGGTGAAAATCGATGATAGTTAAATGAATCAGGATCATAAATCAGGTCAATTCATACATTCGTTTGTCGTTGGTCAAAACCAGGGCAGAAGGAAGTTCAAGGTCAACAGTGTTCGCACACAGAGGATTGGGTCGTAGCGCACGACAAGTAGCGCATCGAGTGACTTCAGGATGACGGAGTTGTGACGACTGGGGATGAATGTTTTATAGTTTTGAACCAAATTGGTTTCAGACGTAACTATTTTCAAACATGCATTCTACACGGAAGTTCTTATAGACAATGCAAAGAATCGAAGGCGGTGTAACTCCACTGTTCCTTTACGGTAAATGGTATAAGACAACGTAGTTGAGTTGAGAATCGTGCCAGAAAGTGCGTGTTTTTCACCGCATTCAAAAACGAAATTTTATAACCAACTTCCGAGTATGAGAACACAATCTGTAGTTATCATAAACCATTTAAACTTGTTTACTTGATTACTTTTATGCAAGTTCTTTCATATTTTGAAAACATATGGTGGTGGATTATCAAATCAGAAGTGCTAGTATTTTAACACTGCGGTGGAAAACATCAACGCGGGAGGGAGTTACATCCAACAGCTCACAGCGAGCGAACCAGGAAAGGCATGAGCGACCGGAAGAGAAATGGCGGGCAAAATGGGATGGACGACCAGATCGGAGGCGCGATTATCCCCACATTCGAAGGAAGATTTCGAGACGGTCACAGAATACGATCAAAGCTCACAGTTGATAAATTACGGACAGTACGTGCGATCGGATGAGCCACCTTTCAACAAGATCAGGGCAACGGACGAGGAATGGCAAGCAGTAGAACCCCCGATAGAAGGCGTCGGTCACACACACAAACCGGGCAGAAGTGCACACGACATGTGAACGGAAACTCAGGGTGAAACTGGCGGCGGGAAGTCTGAATCATACACGCGAGCGCAAGCGTGTTGTGGCAACCAGCGAATCGGACAATAAAGATTGTGCATTATTAGACGCGGTTTCTCTACAATATACGTAACAAAATTTTAGATAATTCATATATTTGATAAGTGGTCACTTTTCCAAAGTCCGGAGGGTTAGTTTTTATGTGTTTAAACGTACCTTTCGGCTACGATCCAACTAAGTAAAAATCTTGGATGTAGGTTACCTTTCGAATAAATATTGTCGCACAAATTCAGTGTCGTTTTTCTATCGACTTTCAAGTTAATTTTGACAGTTTAAGCAGCACTGGCATGAAGAATATGATCAAACTATTTTATTAAGGCAAATCTACTGGCAAAATATTTCAAATTTTTCTTTCTTAAGAAAAATTGTCCAGAGTGCTTTCTGAATTCCATTAAACAGTTTTTTTTAATTTTCATAAACTAGACAGGTAACCTTTTTTATAGATCCTCAGTTTGCTTCTGAAACGTTGTCGATGTTGTGCGAGTTGTATAAAAGAATCGCTGGCCTTACATAGTTATCTTTATTTGCACTATTACTATGCATATAAATAGTAATTATCGAGAATGATTTCATCGCTTCCGCGTAAATAATCAGTCGAGTTTTGTTGTTGGTTAGCTTATTGCACAAACTCCTGGAGTGTCGACAAAAAAGTAGTAGAATTTGCTCAACGCATAACGCTCTGGCGACCTATCGTCAAGGCAGATCACACTTTTGTGCAGTAAACTACGACAAGGTTTCCCATGTTGGTTTGACCCAGTGCGTCGACCCCATGCAACTAAGTGTAATAAGTGTTTAGTAGGTATGAGGAAAACAGGTTACATTGGATATCGTCTTGTTTCCCATCATCCCACTATCGTGATTTCATCCTAAGCCGCAAAGGCGTCCACACAACCGGCCCCATATCCTGATTAAAAGAAATTCCCCTACGTAATTGTCGACAAGATCTATCCTATGTTGCTTACATTAAAAACATACTTAATTAACGGTTAAAGCTTAATTCGAACGCTTACAGCACCCGACTGCACATTGACGACTTATCATGTCACTTTATGGCAACTCATATCTGATCTTATTAAATACATTAATCAATATCGTTATTTCCAACTAACCTACAGAGTCTCATAGTACTAGGAACTTAGATGATCTAAGGCTACTAAGATTATGTGATGATCATTTGGTTGTTTGACCAGATTCGTATCAGCAAAGAGTAGTGAGGACGAACGACCACAATATACTACTCACGAGTAGTCAGGCTGAGGCATATGTTCAGGCATTAAGGTAACCCTATGGAAATACAAGAAATGGCGCTTACTTGGCGTTGGTAAATATTGTGATTCGAAAGTACTGTCACATGCAAGGTGGTTGTAAGGAATATCCCACGTATAAGATGCCTACATTTATGTCGATTTCCCGAATAAACAATCCATATGCCACTTGCGCTCTCGGCCAACAACAGTTCTCTTGGACAAAGTGTAACAGATACTACAAGATAGTATCAAACTGGCAAACCCGGAAACTTGAAGACAAACCGCACTTATCCAAAATTAGCCGTAAGATCTAACCACCTACGAATTATGTTTAAATTGACCGCAGCAAACCAGGAGACCTAATCGTATTCCGTTTTTATGAACTTTGAGAGATACTGAAGGAAGATTATTTATTAAGATCGTTTGTGGACAAAAATTATTTTTTAAATTACTTCCATTTTTTGTTTGTCATACCAGTTCGAACAGTTGAGGTACATCAATGGTCTGAAACAGTGTACGAATAAAATATCGAATAAACATGTTTCGGTGTACATATAAGCCCGTATAAGGAAATCCTCCATAATTTTTTCACACTACCAACTGTACTGCAACTTCACAGTTCCCCAGTCATTTGCGCTTTCTACTGGTCACAGTAAACTTACAACATGGAAACCCCAGCAACTCTTAAAGATTTACAAAGACTGAATTCTGCAACCATCAAGACTTTCAGAAACTGTCAAATTTTCTTGTTTGAATGAAACCACCACGACCACAACAAGTTGATAACATGCAGCAAATGCTGGGTTACCTTAAGCTACAGTTCAAGAAATTATACTGTCATGCTTTGTATACTTGGGCCATTAGTATCAACAGTGCTAAACTGCACGATGAATAATCTACTTTCCTCGCAGAATATCAAACAAATATTCCGTCTTAAGCTGTCTGGAATGACCGTTTAGTTTGGCTAATGGAAACGAATTCGGTTGTAATCGTCTAAGTTGTACACTAGTAAATTATGACCATTCTACGTGTACGATTAGGAATGCATAGGAACTCTATTCCCGTCGGGTAGAAGACGCCATTAAAAAACCTTGTTCGAGTAATGTATGTCGTCCGGGTTGACCCGTGTTGGTAATTCAAACAAAAATATTACTAAGTGAGATTATGACGCTGTCATCGTCAACTTATCCACGATTTAGTCCCAAGAACCGTTTCAGGAAAGCATCAATGATCCGGCTGACTAACCCCAACAACATGGGTTTTTTAATGATTCATCTGATGGCAATCTGTAAACGTTTAAGTTAGGTTAACCTGAAGAACTCTATCGCTTCCAACGTACATGCTTTACCAATGGTGGTAGTTAGATTAAACGTTACATACCTAGCAATTTTGACAAGAACAAAGACTGCAATGTATACAATAAATTGGCCCGAATTGTCTTACAGACAGGCGTTCCCACTATATCACACAGGTTATTTTAGGATATGGAGAACAGAAATTTAATTTTACAGTATGCAAGCGTGGAGATAGGAAATGATTTGAAAACATACTACTTAATGCCACGGTTTATTGTTAAAGACACGGTTCAGTGTAAACTTTAGACATTTAATTTCAAAAAAGTAGACGTGACGAACAATTGTTTTTGATCACTCATCATCAGATCAGTACCATAATCTAGTTTCAACCAAATCAAAACAGTGTGTACAAAAGACAGGGAGGTTTGGCAGAATGTCATTGGATCAAGCAGAACGTTACAAAATATCTAGGCCTCCATTGGTCAGTCACTCAGTGAACAAATCGCCAGTGTTAACGATGGGTGGTTTGGAGTTCCACCCATCAGTGCGTCACAAAGTTATCAGCTGGAGTTTGGGTGAGCATGTAGACCACGGCAACCGTAGGGCTTGCACGAATTTTTGTGTGAACACAAAATCGAATTGTGTAATCCAATGACGATCGATTGAGCAGTAGCCAACATCCGCTGTCTGACCAGTTTTTTATGGTTTATCGGGATGTTGTAGACAACACGGAACACCTGAGTGGGGTTAACCCGGTGATCAGTATCTGCCAGATGTGCGACGACTGCATTATTGATGGATTTGGTTGAACCTGTCCCGAGCTACACTGGATAGTGTCCCTTGATCCGTTTTGACAAACGCCTCGTCGAGCAACCTACATATTCTGCCATACAACAGCATGAAAATGAGTAAACTACCACGGAGTGGTTGAGGACGAGTGAAGGCTTTTATGCCCATCCAAACTCCAACCGATAACTTTCTGACGTAATGTTGGGTGGAACTCCAAACTATCCATCATTAACACTGGTGATTTGCCGTCTGAGTGATTAGTCTACAGAAGCTTGGATATTTTCTAACGTTCTACGTGATCTAATGGTATTCTGCTAAACCTCTTTGTCTTGTGTAACCACCGTTTTGTTTTTGTTGATTACATATAATTCTAGTAACTCGAGGATGAATCATTGAAAAAAATTGTTCGTCACGTTCTCTCTCCTATGATTCAATAGAAATTTTCGCGAGAGATTTAGTCTAGCCGAAAATGTAGCGCGAATGTTGTACACATCGGTGTGCAAAACCCAACTGACCTTAAAGCATATACCACTGGTGACTTCCTGAGTACACGTCACAAATCTCATTGCTGCCAGACAGCAATCTGAGCTAAGTGCCGACTGGGAAGTCTGTGAGAGTGTGACAGCTGCGATCAAGTTTGGGTGCTGTTCAATTTACATAAAAACCTCAAAAATAATTTGCCCAAATACTTTACATCTTCCTCTATCTACTCACTCACCTGCTGTTATCAAGTCAGTTACGTCGGGAGAATTACAATTTCGTTTTCAGAGAGGATCTGTGATCATCTACCGAAATTGTTTCGCAGCGGTTCAAGAAGGCCCATTTGCAATGCGATTGGCTCTAACTTAATTGACAGTGGTCACCAAATAAATCTAGGTGAAGCGTTCCAAGTCATCTATAAAGTTCCTCAAACTCACTTCGGAACGGTCAGACCTTCCGAATATTAATAGCTTGACTAAGCTCCTCTTTGTTGTAATCTGTGCTTTGGTATTGAAAGCGAAGATTATCAAACAGCAAATCGACTTCAGTAACTGTTTTAGAGTTAGTAGAAATTACGACACCTTCTAACATTTTCATTACATTTTCTACATCACCGTTGGAGCACGAATGCCAAGGTATTATTTAAAGCTGTCGACGACGCACAATTTAGTCATTCCTTGAATCCATTAAAGCATCAAGACTTGCTTAATTCCTTCTAAACTGACACCTTCATGAATGGCTGTGTGTTAAGAGGAAGATAAGTTGTAACAGATATCACTTATCATAATAAATACAAATCGACTTAAACTAGAATATGTGATTCACAGAGATATTTTTTTAACAGTCTGCACATTCAGATAGCCATAGCATTTAGCCGTCTGGCGGGAGTGTACAGCCGTTTGGTCATTTTTTGTTTTGTGGATACATGAATCAGTGTACTTGGTGATGTTTTATATCCTAAATCACATCCGACCACCTACACATCGGGCCAATTATTTGATTTTCTTCACATTTGATTGATTATTTGGTCACTCGTCCAATACCGTCTTTCTCAACAGTGGTTGAATTACCTAGCTACCTTCCATACACAGCACTCCACTAGGTCATACTAACAACTTCTCTTGGCCCTGGAATAATACTGAGATCCTCTTCTTGATAACTAATGATCAACCCTTGGTCGTCACAAGAATTGCCTTACTGTGATAGGCTTTGTTTGTAATACTTAAGTACTCTAAGTTTGATGAGACGGCCAACGAAAATTCGAAGCAACCTTCATCGGTTGAAAATCTGAAATTTATCGATGCAACATCTGTTCAAGAATTCCGCTTACTGGGACGACGTTAGATGTTATAATTATGAACTCATAGAGCTAAACGTCATCGCCGTGTCACTGTCGCGGAGGAATCATCAATTGATGCAGCATTGAAGAGTTTGTTGAGCAACCTTTCGACAACACAGAATAGAGTCAGCACCGCCATTTGTGTCCGAGTATGTTTAGCTTAAGATATCCGTAAATGAATGAAGTCAAACAGTTTGGGTGACGTGTTTAACAAGCTATTGATAAATGGATCGAGAATAACACAACGTTACGAACAAGTTGTAATACTCTACGGTTCAGTCACCTCGGGTGGTCTTCCTCAGGAATGGTACAATCGATTACAACTCCTGTAGGAAGCCACCCGAGGTGGTTGAGCTGTAGAGTACTACAACCTGCTCGTATCGTTGTGTTATTTTCTATCCATTTATTCAATAGTTGCTATATACATGTGAGAAGGCAACACTAAAATGGGCACGATTTTCAACATATCCGTTCGGAAAACGAAATTATTTTGCCATTTTGATAGAGAACTCAGCCTCAAAAATTTGGCCGTTAATAAAGGTTATGTTTGATCCACACAACCTAGGGGAATAATGTGTTTGAAGAACGGGGTAACTTTTCTGTCAAGGTTTATATTCCACACACTACGTGATAGTAAACCAAATTATAAAATGTAGGGCGTGACGTGAAGGCTAAAACTAAAGCAGTGATAACAGAAAACCTTATTATATTGAGGTATTTTATATACAATCTGCAGGGGTTACTTGGTAAGCTTATAATGAAGTCAACTCAAGCGACCAGGTACTAGCAGTGACATTGAAAAATGAGCAAAGCCGATGGACCAAACGAGAAAGAGGCATTGATTTACCAGGAATCTGTAGAAGTTTTATACTGATTTTGAATTTTCCTTCATATGTGAATAAAACAAAATGTTATTTAGAAACTGATGTAAACGGATGACCTAGACTTTCTTCTCCCTCAAATATATGCATATGGTAAAGATAACGATATCTATTGACTGACTATGAAAAATAGACATTCTTTTTCATACCTGCTCAGACAATTAATATGATTTTGGATGTTATTGTTCAAAGCGATCCAAATGCCATTTCAATCAGTCGCTTCAGGCAGGGGCCACCATTCTACGGCCATGAGAATAAAATGGCCAGAGGGGTTGTTGCTTTAAGGGTTTTATGCATCTGACAGACCGACAGTGAAAGAGAACGAACCCCGGATTCTACTTTGAACCATTCCAAACAACCTCACATGCTGGGCCCTGGAATTATCACCTCGCACGGAACAGTTAATCACTTCAGTTGTTAGAAGCTAGAAATGAGATTCCATCTCAGTGTAATACTCTTCTCCGGCTGCAGTTCAGTTCAATATTATGTATGCACCTTTCCGACTCACAATGACTATAACCCGCATGTAGATGAAACCACACCCGCCTTACTTGCCAGAGAACGTGAGCTTTTTCAAAGGGTGAGCGGTTTTGTACAGACAGTTGATCCCAATGACCACCAGCAATGTTATGTACAGCTGTGTCAGCCTGGCTAAATCTACCAGTCATACGCACGCTGGAGGAAGAGAACCCACGTCTTGTGGACGGGCGTCAGATTGTTAGACCACCAGATTATGGCAATCCATACACATTTCAACTTGACAACTTAACATCTCTAACTTTTTTCTGAGACCATGGTATAAGCTTGGCAGTTTGGAGACTAACCATAAGCGGTTGAGCGATTTCAGTCGGCGAGAAACGGAAGCGTAACATCTAAGGAAAAATTTTGTTAACCAAGCCAACAGACAATGTCAAAATATTCCTGAGAATAGTTGCCCCTGGTCAGTGTTCCGTCCTGTGTAATATGCCGTTTGTTTCTCGTTTGAGAATTTGTCCTCTGCTTGATGCATATTTTGGCCTTAAGAATACGTATGCAATGTACCTTCTACGGTAAATACCACAAGAAACGGAAAATTCGGTTGCCATGGGTAGAAGTAAGGGTTGTGAGGGGACCAAAATCAAACTGTATACGAATATTTATGACGAAGTGTCAAAACAAGAATGGCCGATATGCCGTTGACTTTGTAATTAGCACCTGACCAACGTTTTTACCTCTCAACCGTCTTCTTTGAATGCCTGACCGCATCGAAACAGATAAACACTTTGCAGAAAGTTGCTCATTCTCTTCAGTGAGTAGAACCTTAGCTGGCTGGTAAAATTAGTCACTCTTAAATTCAGGCACCTTCGTCCGCCAAAGTTTCTTTCTCCTAGTCGGTTTCATTTCACCGATCTTCAGCATCATCAGAACTTTTGCTATATGCAGCTGAGTGATGGAAACTGAACAACCAGTTGGAAAGGAGAACTCTTCCTCTCTCAGGAAATAACTCTGTGGTCGGTAACATTAATACTGTTACACTATAGGCAGGTCATGTTGTTCATCCCGTATTAGGACACAGGAACCACACACGGCAGATTAGTTAGAACTGCAGCAACACCCCGAAATCAGAGCTACCCAGCTGACTACATTAAATCATTATACCTCTCAGTTTGAAAAGCGTTGTCAGAAGGACGAATCCTAACATACATTTCTCTCGTTTCCTATAGTGTTTGCATCGGTTTTGCAAAAAGACGAGATAGCATCCGGTTTTATTTTAGCTTCACAGCCCGAATAATTCCCACAGGTAATGGTTGTCGGCAAAGTAAACTTTCAGTGGTGAACAATCAAAAGCGTTGAATTTCACGTTTGGATGCGTCGTGCATTTGTCTGTCAACTGAAATTTGCCTCTCGCTCGCACACTTTATTTCGGACTCGACTCAGCTATTCGGTGAAGATGTTTCTGTTCATTTTAGTCCTCCTACTGGACGCGCATACACATCCAGAATTTGAACGATTCTCCCTTCCAAAACCTAGGTTTCCTACACTTTCATGTTACCACTGGACAGTTAAATTCCTCTACCACTGCAGGTAAAAACGACGATCCGCCCATTCTTTGACTACTCCGAACTCCTATTCGTCTCTGCTCCAAACCTCAAACCTTGGTTGGTAGTACACCTATTACTACTCCTGTTTAGAAAAGACCCAACTGTGGAAAACCCGGATTTTGCAGGGATCAGATGAATAATAGAAACATCATACTGTGGAACTATTTTTTTAATATTAGCGTTCAGACGTAATTTACTAGTAAACAAACATTCTCAGCACGAAACTTTTTAGACGCATGTACTTCTTACGAACTCCTCAATACCAGATTTACAGTAACATGGGCTGCTTTTTACAGCAACTGACTAAAGAGTAAATAGTCAGTAAGCGGGTTCGAAAAGCAAAAGATCAGGCTCACAAACAACTGTTTCTGTGTAGACGAGGGGGGTTTGACTCGACTAATTGCGACCGCTTCATCAGATCATGAGAACCTTGGGTTGAGATTATGTGACAGGTTTGTGAATGCACAAGCTGCATTGATAGCGCGGCCTGTGTTCCGGTTCTATCTAACATTTGCAGAAAATGACCATTTGCCTGTCTTAACAAAACTGTTTTTCTCCGCTAAAACTGACTTCTGCGTCAATTTAGGCAAACGCTGATTCTTACTAATGGCTGAGCATCTCTGGGGGCTGCCTATGTAACTTTTTCCACAGTTACCGGCAAACTGGTAGACACGGAATGAGGTGGCATGTACAGGCCAAATTTTTGCATATATATTCAACATATTCAATCAAGGCTTCAGTCCGTCAAGTTGGTTCTTCATCGGCCGCTGCAGTCACGATGTGAAAGTTTCTATCATTCTCTGTAAGTGTACGAACAGTCATCCATTGAATGTTTTAAAATTTGCTAAGGAGCACCTATGTTTTATTCTTGAATATTTGGGCAGGGTAGCGGTATGTATTTGCTGCGTAGTTTGAAGAGCCACTGATATCTCAGTTTTCTACAAGTCACTATACACACGTCAATGTGAATATCAAACCTACTTCCCTTATTCTTGCTGCAAGGCTTTCATTACCTGTGTTTTACGAATCATCAGGAAATCCGTTGTATGCCACACTGATTCGTAGTTTCTTCTTCTTCCAGCAAATCACTTTCAACATGTACACTCTGAAGTTCGCTCAGCTAGTTTAGCCGGATGTGGTTTGCGTATAAACAAACTTATTGGTCTACTGCTAATTTGAAGCCGACTTCGCTAGCATCGAGAAGGTAGGCGATACGTCCTTACATACTGTTGGCACCGCCATTGTCCCAGTTGAATACTCGATAACTGCACGAAATATAACACAGAAGCCAACTTCGTTCCTCCCGCTGTGCAGATCAAGTAGGCAAAATTGATGAGAGCTGATAGTTCGCTCTCGTGACTAATGATGGGAAATCTGGACCTGGTTGAACAGGAATTGTTCAGTTGTCTAATGCTTTTGGACGGCTAGTACGCCCCTTCCTTTCAGAATGACTTAAGCCATCTTGTTCACACACAGTAAAAATGACGCAAACTTATGCTACGACCCTCAGGTCACGTATACTGGATCCCGATGTCAGTATACACAAAGAGCATTAAGGAATTTGATTTACGCTTTTATGATGGTGGTTGTTGTGCAGAGGTCGTGCGGTGAATAAGAAGTCACTGTGAAGATTTCCAGTAATGCAGGGTTTCTGTATGTTTTGCCCTGTTTTTTCGAACATTGGTCCTATTATGAGTGGTCGTTGTAATGAAACAGCGCTGTTGACTGGAGGCAGTCTCTGGAACCAATTCGTCAATTTCAAAGACATGACCACCTAAGAAAAACTGGTAGACAAGCATACATTGTAGTCTAATTGCGGTAAGAGCACTACTGTCTAGGAGTGTCACATGATCGTCCGCTCCAAAATGCTGGTTGACTGATCTAGGATCGGCCAGTAACTAATAGGCCTTACCCAGGTTTCAGCACCTTCTCCCTGACAGCACCACTTCATTATGGACTCAACGATCTAAAGTCTGATCGACATCAGCCGTTAGTAAACTATGATAAGAATACGTTCAAGCCACGGACTGCTTGATGTGTGAGACCTTGCATATCGTGGTAATATTTGCGACTGACTGGCCGGTACATTCAAGCTGCTCGTTGGTTTCTATCTGATAGGTCAGTTCAACTGGTAGCCCAGCGGCGCTTCCTTGACCACATATCGACAGGTCGCAAATAATGGGTAACACGGAATGCTTCTGCCATTGTGACCTCGCTACAACAATGTAATGATAAGGTGAGTTGGTGCCAGCTCTTATATAGGAATGACAGTTGATTACGGACTGGCAGTCTGATTCGCAATAAACAGAAGTACGGGGTAAGCCATCTTTCTAAAACGTTACTAAATTGATACGGTGATATTTAGCAGTGAAGATCCTGGGTGGCAGCGGTTTGAGTCTGACTTACATTCAGATAGCACTGCCTCAACAGGAGACATATTTTCTTATGAAACTCCTCCAGATCTCAAACGAGTGGTTACGCGGATTCAGTGATCGATAAAACACTCGTTGAAAAATGTCGAATGGTGGTGGCTTAGAAGCTGATAACATAAATGCAATGTGAACGTTGTTTCTACTTATTGAACGGCAGCTTCCGCGTTTGATATGAGGGCAAAAATTACACGTTACTGTATGGAGTAGAGTGTACCCTTTTTGCAAGTATAAAATTTGAGGTCACGATCAGGAACATGTTAGCTTAGTTTGGTGATTGCCCCCTAGATAATTCCATTTTGCCGGAGCGCTGTTACTTGGCAAGTCTCAGGTACCATCTTTTGTCACGTTTTACGTGTGACTCGGATTGTTTGCTTAGCCGTCTTTTCACTGTATGAAATTACCGATCAATCCATCCATTCGTTCATATGCGTCAATACTTACTTAAATTGTTGTCCACATAACCAACTTTCCAGTCGATAGTTAAACGTTGTTGTGAACATAAGATTCACCCAAGCTCAACGATTTTATAATCTTTGAACCTTACATTTTCTGGGCAAAACCCAGTATACAACCACCACCACCCACCACCCCCAGTTGTGTTAGCTTACATTAGCAAAGTGCTGGACAACCGCTTCGACTTAATTGGGTCTCATCAGAAGAACGCATACCGGAGAATCGAACTCATGACCCGTGAATAAGTGGCAGATTGTAGTCCAAGCACTCATCCGGTAGAAAACGGGGAACAACTGTTTGCAAAAAACATTCTCTCAGCCCATTCTGGGGCTGTGGTGGATGCTTACTCGTTCGCAGACCAACCACAAAACTGCCTATGAACGAAAGGTGCCGCAAAGACTAAGGAAACCAAAGCGGATAGTCGTAAATTGAATTTAAGCACTACCTCTTTTACAATTAACCATCTTGATGGATATATTGTGTCCAAATTGAGATCAAGTTGCCTTGCTACCGAGCCCAACAACTTGTAGTGAAGTTTATGAGACATATCCATGACGTTGCAAGATGTTAATTCACACATCGCTGAGAATACGATGGGCAGTCACCCAAGAACGCATGTCATGTCGGGTTGGATTTTGTAGCATTGGGCCACAATGACATACCGGGCAAGTAGATTGCGTTAATTTTGAGATATTTACTAATTGCTTTCAAATGATAGGTGTGATATCCTGTTGCAAATATCAATTGTAGAAAAAAAGTGGGTTGGATGTGTGATTATTAGGGCTAACTTGTGGTTTTCCTAAGTATTTCGGTGAATAAAAAAGAAGCCTCTATTTACTAGTTTACATCAACAAGGACATACATTTGAATGCAAATTAGAAGTCATGTCAGAAAGAACATTAGTTACAAATTTATGAAACAATCACCTGCCTGTCTGGCTTAATTAGGACAGCATACTGGTATACTGAGTACTACCAACTTGGTGATTAATTCCTACTCATTGAAGAAGGCCTATAAAACAACCGACCAGTAGGTTCTTTATAATCTACTTGTGATCAGAAGATTAGTAACGCTAATAGCATTGACACGTAACTAACAGTGTGCCAGATCAACGTGAATAACAAAACTATATAACAAGATGTTTGGACCTATCATATTCCTAGGAATACAGTAGAATTGGGTTGTTGTGAAACACGAACTAAACCATTGGAAGCTTGCGGAGTTCGAGGGAAGATAAGGTGATATAAGAATAGTTCCTAATTTGTAATCAGTTTGTCAGATTAAGCTGTACAAATGTTGGAGTTGAAAATCCTCTCCGTTCACCGTCCAGCTTGAAAAGCGGCGTCAAGGTACAACATAATGTTCAACGTGCATCCTAATATTGGGTTGTAATCAATCGTGATATATCACATACGACTGCATAAAAATACTTGTGTGGATTTGTAGTAGTGCTGATGGCGAAAAGTCACATCAAGCAACTAACAGGATAGTCTGTGTGTATCCCAACATTAGTGTTATTGACAGAGCTGGAATCGGTGATTTTGTTGGGCCAGTTGTGTCGGACGTTGATTGAGCAAACCTGTCCGCTTTCGTAATTCACATCATCTCTTGAAATGTGGGTTAAAAATCTGTCAACGCTGGCACACGCTGCAATAGTAAATGTGAACTTAGGGTGATAATTCTCAAGAATGCGTTTAAGACAATTTTACCGGGCTAATTAAGGGACATGTGGGAACTAGTGCCTCATACATGTGATAGTTAGTTTAGCGTGATTGTGACGGAACAGCGACGTGTCACTTTCGGACGAGTTCATTCAAATCTCTTCACAGTACAACTTATGTTAATTTACTTATGTTTCTTTACTGAAGTTGCCAGATGTCTAACCGACGGTTCTTGTTAGCAAAGAGGCTAAAAATACAGCTTGAAATTTGTTGGGAGTAACAAGTAACTTCCTAATTGAAAATGGCAGAAACCCATTGCATAAGGCCATTCATGCACCACAAAATGTTGTGACTGATTTGATATGCCTTCTGAGGTAATACATTTTGCACATTTTATCAGGATTATTTTCGCTGAAGGAGGTGTGTGAGGAAAAGTGGAGAAAGTAGGGAATGATGAGGAAATTACATTATGGAAAAATACGGTGTGATTTCGTGTTAGAGTAAAAGTTCAATCATTGCTGTTTTGACTGCTGATCATTGATGAGGTAAGCACTTTCGCGAAACGAAACACTGTGGTTCACGTTGGAATGTTCAAAAACATGGCCTTAATTTGTTTTTCGTCCTCAGGACTACAAGGTGAGTTTGGCCTGGAAAGAGGTGCACACTGTAGACACATTCAACTTGAACGCAAACATTCATTTCTATACTCATTTTCATCTTGTTATTCAACGGGTTAATCCCTGTTCCGTATGACACGTTGTTCGATTTCTAATAAATCCGTCGCCAGTTTTCTTATTTTCAAAAGGAGGATTTTTGTCACCAGTCCATATCAGTCAGTGTTGAAATTTACACACATTGTTACTAACTGAGATTATGAATAGCCCAGTACACTTGGATATGCAGTTGAATAAAAAAAGTTTAAGAACGTCAATAATGGAACGCTTGGTAAAAAATTTCATTGTAATCGTTATGGCAACACTATCAAAAAAATCTTCAAAAGTCTTTTAAAATTAATGACAAACAGTTTGTAGATCTACAGTACAGCATGCTTTTTCTGTACAGATGTGATACTGGTATCTCTGATTTCATCTTTTCACACTTCCTCAGGAAGATTGTAGGAGAAAACCATGGCATTGGTGTGTCCAAAACAAGGGCACTTTCTTCAGTAAAAAAAGAGCAGTTTTAATCGGTGTTTATGCATTGGAAAACGTAATCTTTGAAAAAGTTTCGAACTCATTAGTCGAATCTAGTTAGGTTTTATATCCACAAAGGAAGTTTGCAATCAGACCTACGAAGAGGTTCAGTGGTTATACACTACACATGACTCATCTTGCCTCTGTCTCCGATAATATCTAAGCGATAGTCTAGTCAGCCCAATGGACTGTTATAATATCATCTAAGACTCATATAATCCTAATTTCGTAGGGACATGAGAACGTACAGTTGATCGAGCTTATAACTCTATAATCTCAACAAACAGAAGAGTTCCAACAACTACATTATCACTACTGATTGATCGTGAAAAGAGAGCTTACCACTCACTTTGCTTGGTTTTTTGCATAGATGTAACTAACCACCATGTTGCTGATAACTTTTCTTCACTCGCTATCTTGTTTTCCTCTCACATCATCTGTAGTTTGAGTGCATGTTAACTTTAACACACTCCAATGCAATGGTTTACTCCTTCGAAAGGGAGTATTATGTTACTATCTCAGCACAGCATTTGCTTAGATAAACGCTCCTAAACTGATCCCTAAATCCTTGACTTAGTCGGTTAATCGTTGTCAAGACCGCGTGCGATTTACATTGATGTGCCGATTAAGTCTCACGATAAACATTACGTTTCAGACACACGTTGTAAAGTCGTACTGAATGACAAAATTGCCGGTCTAATAGCAGAAGAAGAATATTGATAACTGCGTGTTGGTAGGTGGAAAAATATGATTAACGTAGCCACCTTTCAGTTGCTTTCGAATTTATGAGCAACCTTTGACAACCTGTATCAGAACTGCAAGTAATCACCGCAAATTGTGCGATAGCAATTCTCTTTTACATAACATCCATGGCAGCTGAAATCAAGAATGCTACAGTTGCTATCAACCCATGACATACACAGTTGGTTAGTGTATTAGATGCATGCATTGGATAAAACTCGATATAAAGTGATGGATAGTTAGCTCCGACCATTACGGTCCGCATTTTCAATGTTAGGGCGGCAATGTCAAACTGACAAAATCACCTGTCATTCGAGTTGAACAAAGCTGCCCGATTCAGTTGCTTGCAACCACCTCGTGTCACTTGTTGTCATCTATGACAACATAACCTCATTTTTCTGAATATATATCGAAGGTAGCTTATTAGAATGGTTCCACAATATACTTGGATCCCATTAGTCTCACTAGTGTTTTCAATACCTCAACGACCAGGGGATTCAAAATTCAGTCAGAAGGTGTAACAAGCTCACGACTGGAGGAAGGAGATCGGTCGTCAACTTTGAATAAATTTACGCCGATCGGATGACTGTCATTACCAGCCTAGTCACAACTAAATAAGACTATCCAGTGGTCAATCAGGATAATGTAGGCTGATTAGATCAAACACAATGTTACGTGCTTTCTGCCCTATAAGTCTCTGTTGAACCAGATACTCTGATCGAAATACATAATCAACACCTTCGTCAATACATGTGTTTCGCTTTGATGCTTATCTAACACATAACCATGAAGAAAAACGTGAGCCCCAGCTAAGAATTGAAAAGAGGTACGGAGGATGGCCTAACCTTTAAAAACCGTTAAAAACAGCATATACTCGAACGTTCAACACTAAGTTGTCTACACCAAACTAACAAACACCCGATCAATAGGCGAAAATAAGACGTCATTAAAAATACAGTCCACTTAAGGCCTCCACTGTCCCAATTCATTAGATTCGTTTACTTCACGGGTAACCCGATCACTGGGTTCCATGACATGTCTCTTGCCGTTGACTCAGCAAACCACCTTGGTCCAAGCCCAGGAAGTGAACTCGACCCACAGCGGCCAACTCATTGATAAACTTCATTTCTCTACGTCGGGTCATCATCTGTGCTACTCGCGTCTTACGCCAGTCGACCACAACGACTGCAGTGTTCGGTCTGGCAGACGGTTAGTCGGCTTTCTCAGTTCATCGCAAAGCGACATGGAGTGGTCAATATCTTCAGTTTTCCAGCTTTGCTCCTATTGCATACAACCGGGTTTGGGTAAGACACTGTTTCATAGAGCAAGACATATTTGCACCCCCGATACACTGCAGATGGAACAGGAATTGCTGAGACAAATGTTATTAGCAAATGGATATCCCGACAAATTCATCGGGGCACATAATACGGTGAAGAAGAGCACTCAGCCCATAGTTACAGCTCAAAAGAAGGATGTTTTCTTATTCTTGCCATTCAAAGGTGACCATTTAGCCAACGACCTAAAGCACAAATTAAAGTCTGCGCTAGCCCGAACGTATACGGCTGCGCAGTTGCGCTTATTTCAAACCACCAGAGGACTAGCTCTCCGCAATCGTGAATGTAGCTTGCCAAACTCTTCTGCCTCCCATGTTGTTTACCAGTTCACTTGCAGTTGCAGTGACGTTTACATAGGCAGAACAGATCGACAACTATCTCAGCGAGTCGCCGAACACATTCCGAAATGGTTGAAACAACACATGACGCACCAGCCTCAACCTGTTGCACTGACGGCTCGAAACCCAACGTCATCGATTGCTAAACACCTCATGACAACAGGTCACCAAGGTGACCCATTAAACTCATTCAGAATACTGTTGCTATTAGCTTTTTGTGAAGCGATGCTCATCCGAACTTACCAGTCGGGGTTGTGTGCACAGAAGTGGTTGAGGCAACCTATCGGGTGGCCATGGTCGTGATTACGTAATACTTGGTGTGCTTGTATGTGTGTCAATCCCTGCCTGTCCTTATCTGTATGATGTATTTAACTTGCACGTTTTACGTTTGCGACTGATGAGAGTAAATGAAATGTTAACATATCGCAATGTCTTCTTTCTGCTGTAATGAAGTCCCCCATTTGTTCGTCTATTACTGATTAAACAAAAATGTTGAAGATTGGCTCCCTTGGCATATGCTGCCGTCGGTGCTAAAACTGTGATGTGGTTCACCATATACCGTAACCTGAACAAAGATGTGGGAGTAAACCACTGGCAATAGGTTCGCTCACTTGGTCGATCAAACAGCGAATTATATTCGTAGGTAATAACGTTACGGAACTAGACACGTGTTTACTATTAACCAGGTGAACGCAGGTTCCGTCTTTTTGTTGTCGCCATTGCTGTTGACAACCCGTCCAGAATTAGACGAACAGTTTCGGTGTAAGCTTGCATTCTCGCCAGTGTTTGTCCAATCGTGCTGGCCGGATGACTTCATTTCTAATTATGGGAGCTCGGAAGTTAAGATGTTAAATAGGAAAATTAAGGACTGAGATGATTAGAATTGGAAAAGTTGATCAAAAACCAAACAAATGTGGCAACTGAAAACAAACAAAGATAAAACTGAGTAGAATAGATAGAAGTAAATGTTAAAATATGTAGGGTTTCCTTCAGTAATTTGGCTGTTTCATACGGTTTCCTACCAAATGATCACCCTTTCTCGTCTGTCAAGGTCAATCTTGGGCTACTTTTCAAATGTGTAATCAACACTGCATATCCAACGGATAACACTTCCGCCAGCTTAACCACCACTCCGAAGCTCATAACTCGGTTGTCTGGCTTGCTTTAAAGTCAAAGTAATTGTTACCACTATCATCACAGATAAGATAGGCTTGTTGAGTCGACGGACTCATTGTACCGATCCTGCTGATGTACACATGAGGAATATTCGACGTACAGTCTACCGTCAATCAAACAAAACGCAGAACACATACAGTACGTATGCGACGTCGTTCCAGCCGAATCACCCGGACAGTTTCAGCTGGTTAAGAGCAGATAAATCTGGCTACTTACAGCCGCCATGGTTCAGTAACCCTGCTAGTCGGTTAGAAAACGAACACACAAATATGCAGTGGCAATCCTACGCAAGCCAGAATACATCACTTAGTAGAACCGTGAATAGGTACACACAGTACCAGTCGTTGTTAGTGTGAGGATAAAACGTAACTACACAATAAACACATGTCAATTCAGTTAGTAGGACCTGAAAAGTAATCAGCCATGTTCATCAAAGTGGAAATCCTTTATATTCATTTTATTAACGTAGGGACACAAACGTGTATCCAGTATCTTTACATTTCGAATGATCCAGACAACTGTGCACTAAACATTAAATACATGGGACGGACAAAAATATGTAACGTGTTCGTCTATCAAAGGCACGTCAATAACTAACGATGGTAAATGATGTGTCAACAAGTTTGCTCCACACTGTTTGGTCAATATAGCCTTGGTGAATGTTAACAGCATTAGGCTGGTAGTAGTAAGTCACAGATGAGTAGTAGGGGATTTTGATTTTCATATAGATTGAACATCACCCGCAACTGATCGCAGCTGTCGCATTCCTATAGACTTTCCAGTCGGCCCCTTTCGAAAAGAAGCACTAGACTCGAATTTCGCTCTCATTAGAGCTCGTCAGTAGTGCATATCATTGCCACTGCCGGGACTTGAACCACGGACATGCTGTAGTCAGTTGCCTGAGTTACTGGAATATCTCTGTGATATCCTGTGTATAAAGATCGATTACGTTGAGTTTTTCGTTAGTAATTCGACTAATAACATTGAGAGTTAGTTTAGCAATTCTAATGTTCAGATGCCTAATTTGTCTAAAAGTATAGTTTTGAGTACTTTTTTTCTAACCAAACTTCGGATTAATAAATTCGGGTGGGAATATCAAAGTAACTTTCCTAAACAATGTGCTCCACAAAAATCACATTGTTTCTTTCCATCAACTTGGTTTGCAAATTATTTCCGTAGGGTGCGTAGTGGAAGACCGACTTCAGTAAGTGCATCACATTCTCCTAAAAGGTGGATATGTTTATTGCCAACCGGTTGTATGGCCAAACGCTTTCGGTTATGAGGAATACCAAATGATTTAAATGACAGAACATCGACGGTCCTAATTCCTGTACAATTTTGGGGTGTTCTGATAACGGAAGACACATCCATCTGGTTGATAAAGGGCGCCTGCTTAAACCACCTGACTATGGCGCCTACTTGAATATGCTAATCAGTTTAAACGGAAATAGGAGAATTAAATTCGGATGACTGGTCTCCGATACCAGCATCTATCAATGTCTTTTGACATCGAAATTTGTGTTTATTTGCAACTCCTGATGCTGAACGCTGATGTAGAACGCGCTCGGCAAATCATCCATTTTTTTCTATCATTGTGGTAGACTAACAGGGGTTATGACCATAATCTTAAAACCGTATAGACAGTGGTACATTTCCATGCATCACATGAACACCTAGTTGTTGAATGATACTATAATTTGGAACTATATTGTACAGGTTGGTGGTTGATATCCGAGGTAAATTTCTGTGTAAACCACATCGTGTAAAATTGTGCGTACAAAAAGCGAATGCATCATGCAAGACTTGTCGATCTCACATGTTCGAGAGTTAATTTGTACTGAAGATTTCCAGTGCATACATTTACTATTTTGAAGGATGCAATACGAGAGGTTCAGTGATAAGAATTTTTGTGTCATCAAACATTTGTACTCGAAGTAACACCATCTCAGTCAGATTTAATGACGTCCGAACAGTTGTAACAGAGATGGCAGAAAATGAAGGAGTGGAACGACCACCGTGCTTTTGAAGAGCGCTAAAACCATAAAGTAATGGTCATAGTAACCGTTACCTGCACGTAGAGGCTTGGGGTAAACGAACGCCGCAACTTTACGGTTTACACCAAGCGTAACTCCACTGGCTAACACTCGAATCGCTTTTAGCTATGAGTACTGCCGCACACCACAGACTAGCTTGGTGGTTGATATAGGTCGTGACGCAGTAAGGGGGAAGTTTGATATTTATGATGTCAGATCGGAAAATACAACCTAGCGGACAAAGCCAAGTGTTCAGTAGACGTTCAATTACTGTTTGCGAATGTTCCACTGCACGAGAACATTGAACTTACGCGCAATCTGCTTGAAACTGGAGACAGTGATATAAAAATTCCCACGAATATGCTGAAGTTGTCTTCACCACTATGTGCGAAAGAACGTTTTAGATTTGAGAATAGAAGGAGGTACCATGAGAAGTCAGTTGAGACTGATGCTCGCTGATTTTTCTTGCTGATGACAGAATGGGGAATTGTTGAGGAAACGAAACTGGTCGCTTCTCCCATGAAGGACAACGTATACAAAGCAGTGGTATTAATTTTACGGGTGAGTCGTACGACTCCATGAACGGCCCGCCATAACGGCCCACAAACAGGGAGCAGTGTGACCGTAAAAGCTGTGCAAAATTAAAGAAGTTAACAACACCACCTGAATAGTGTACGGAACAAGTGGTCGATTTATTCCAAGCACAGTTGGGGGCGATTTTAACCTCACTTTATTAGGCAGGATCAATAAAACTTACTGTCTACACAGCTATTGAAAACATAATGCGAACTTGAGGAACGTAATAGTTAAAATGACCACTCGATCATTTTAAAAATGACCATACTTCCAGAAAAATCAGTTCTATCGACCATCATATTCTAACTAATTTTCAGATGTCTCAGATGTACCTGTGTCCCCAATGTCACCAGCGTTTTCGTCATAAGCGCTTTTTCTGGCCAACGCGTCCACTTACCGGATCGAGTTTAACCTTAGTTTCAGAATCGCTGCACAAGATCAGCCCGTTAATAGTATGGGTTAGTGACGTATTGTCAGCGACAATGTTTTGCCACATTAGTAGCTACATACACTTGCACGCACGCGAACAAACGCACAAATACAGAGCAGTCAGTCAATGTTTGCCGAGTTCATCGTAACGTTGCGTACCCACCTGTTGTCTTTTAGATCAATTCACTAAAGAAAACTAACCACAAATTTGTGTCACTCATTTGAAACCACTCAATGCTGGACTGCGTTGGTACAGTTCATGCATACTTTTCTGTACCCCTCTGGTTGTTTATGTTGTTTTCGGACAGAGTGGCCATTAGGAGTAACGATTAAAATCCGTGTAACGGGTGGCACAAATTTTTACTGACGGTCGCGCGTCCTACATTCAGTTGGGTTGACACAAATTCAGTCCCATTGTTTTGCTCACTATGTATGGTCAACCCAACATAGCTTGTATGCGTAAAGCAGGCACAAGGGTATTTTCCCTATGGTTTAGACAAACGCTTGTTAAATTTACATCTCTACATTATGGAATTACTTACCCAGTTGCAAACGAACGGTAAAAACTGCACAGCTGGCGACCTGCACAATAGGGCTGTTATCAGCCTGGACTGTTTTAAATGGATACATCTGTTTTGAATGTTGACGCAACCCGGTCCAAGTTATTCACTGTTGATAAAAACGGTGTCACTAATCAGGTTACCATAATCTGAACACGTCTTCACATTCCGCCAGATGACCCAATCTCAATGTTTATAAAGAAGGCCAAAGACTATTCTCTTATCGGATAGAAGGAGGGACATCGATTCAGCTGACAAAGCTACACCATGGGGACGTCTATCGAGGAAGGGTGTGACTCAGAATTAGGAGAATATCGTAAAAGAGGTTTACTTTGGGAGTTATGGGCTAATGCAACGTTTTAACAACCCTTAGCGTCTCAAGTGTTATGCTACAAGTTTCGCCCTCATCTTCTGTTCAAAATAACTTTCTAGTAGACGAAATCTCTGGATGCTACCTGACACACTGTGAGTGTGGGGTGTGAAACTGTATCCAGAAGTTCAACTTTGAGATATAAAATATGCAGACGACATCACCCTAATCTGTAAGGGCTGACAGGGAGCCAGGAACATCTTGGGCAGAGTAGAGTCCCCAGTTCTAAGTTTGGTATGGTCCTTGCACCCTGAGCGTAAAGTCCTGTTGAAAGGCTTTTAAGATTGTATGCCTCCTCTCACCTTTGGTAGTGAGCCGGCGGCAGTGGTCGGAAAGTTCTTCTACCTTGGGAGCTGTATTATCGCTGTAGAATGTCTGATAAGACCACAAATCGCATAGCAAGGGTTCGCATGGCGTTTGTCAACTCACGCCATCTGTGGCGTCGGCATGATCAAAATCTTTCTGCGGAAGGCCGAGTGTACATTGTCACTGTGGAGGCAGTCCTACTGCTAAATCACTTCCGGCGATTTACGATAATTCATTAAGTAATGCGTAATCTACAGTTTCAACAACGCTTATTCAGACGGCTGGGTTAACCGGACTATCTTCCAAACTGAAAAACATCAAAAAAGACAATCAAAAGGATCGAAATTTGTACGGTACTGTTTGACAAAATCACAATAGGAATGCCCTCTCCTCTTGAACGTGAACTCAACAGATACTCAAATTATCCAGCAGAAAAAGTGTTGAGAATGGAGTAACTAAACACGAGTTTGTAAATAGCCACCAGGCTAAGAGAAGACTGATCGTTAAAAGGATCAGGTGCAGGTGAAATTGACAGCTTGTCAAACAACGCCAAGAAAGAAAGTTTTAAAAGATAAGCGACGATTGTTGTAATAAAAAGCTTTATATGCAGTTATTGTACAAAATTCATCATGATTATTCACTACACTGAGCAAAGGCATATGAAGGTAGACTTAAGATCGGCTTTATACGAAAACATCAAACGTACCTCAATGAATTAATCAATCAGCATCACACCTAACATCAGAGGACAAACGTACCAGACAAACTTTATAAATCTAACACCCCGTACAAATCCAAAACCTAGTCCATCTGCCTGAAGGATGTTTATACAGCACCCGTCTTCGACTATCGGTGTCTCCAAGCATTAGCGGAGTATGTTGAGTACATCATATCAGCAATGAGGAGGTTCACCGACATGCAGCCGAGACAGATAGAATCTGTTGACCCATGAATAAACTTATGTCGTCTCACAGATTTGGTTGGCTTGACCTTATTTTACAGCTGCCAATCCACCATCTGCCACATCGTGATATGTTTGCGAGTGGTGGGTTAGGTTGGAAACGGCAGTCTGTTGGTTCCCACGTTGAAATGTGCTTGAGTAGTGCACTCCCGGCTTCCCGGCTGGGCTCCGGAGGACAGTGAATACATTTGGTTGAGTAGATTGTCCTACACAGCGAGGAATAGAATTAGATGACGTTTTTTTTGCGAGTCTGTATGCGTCGGCGTGATTTTTCCTTCCTTCTCTCTGCACGTCCTCCTACTTCTTTATCATACATAGTGCCATTTTTTCTGTTCATATTGTGACACGTTTACCACTACATTTAGTCATTACATGTTGAAAGCATATACTGTCATCCCACTCGATAAATTCTTGTATTACTCATTGAATGTTACTCGCATGGTGACTAACTCATGACTTCCACTGTCCCCACTGTCATGCGTGTACGCCCGATCTGAGTCACCAAGAAGACATGCACGTCGCACTATTAGTGTTGCAGCGATGTAATGCCCTGACTTTATCACATGAAATTCACAGTCTGTCACTGTCCATATAAAGATAAGACCATTTCTATCACGTAATTATAGAAGCACCTACTGTCGACCTAGTAAACAACTGGATGGGTGTAATTTTATCATTCGCGCAGTGTTTTCCTTCGGATGTCTTTTCCTGAGTGAATTGTGCACCCTACAAAAATCATGAACGTGTGGTAGCTACTCATAAGTAGGTGAAATAAAACCTCAAAAATATTTGCTGCGTGTGTGATGCGGATGCACCATGAACATGTGGTGATAGTCTCAGGATAAAAGTTTGGAGTCCCAAACTGCAGTTACATAAATGAGACGAGTAGGTGCGCGCGAACACTTCGGATTTGAACACGACAAACTTTTGTTCATACTGGATTGCACGTTGCCTAAACTGATCTGATCATTTTATGTTTGTCGAGATATCGCGTGGTCTCCTTCTTACTTTCACGTTCTTAACTGGTACGGTAGTCTACCAACTTGGTATACATGAAAAGGATCATCTCATGGATGGTGATTCAGTCAGCACGCCTTGTCTGTCCTAACCCACCAGGCAAGCACTTGGGCGTAGGATGTTTTATTAACAGGTGGTATGGTATACATACTTATCTGGGGGAGAGCTAATTGTAAATTATCTAACCTTCAGCCTAGTTTAAACAAAAAGCAAATGTCACCTACCATTGCAAAGCGTGTACTCACCCGACAAGACCGAAGAACTAGGTTAACGCTCAGACTCATCACAGTTAAACTCAGCCGACTACCTAACTCACTGTACAGTGCAAGATCCACTAGATCATCGATATAACTTACACCGAGAAAATCGATTGCACGAACACCTGATGTCTTGGCTGCTACGCGTACGTAAGCACCTGAGTCATTGGGTATACAATGATAGTAACAGTTTCACAGTGACTACTATAGGAGCTTCAACAGTGTGCGACACTTATCTCCAACAGACCTCCTAATCGAGTCGAATCAGCAAACGGTACTTGCATACCACTGCCACATGGTTTGGTTTGCCAACATTGGAGATATGCTCTACTAAGATGGCACTGCCCTAGTGCTTTAACTGCGGGGCTCATAACAAGGACTGGCTGCAAATATGTCAACGACTGACGGGCATCACAAGGCTGTAGGCCATGGGTCATAGTTGGATTCAGTGGACAGTAAAAGGCACCACATTTCCGTGATGGAGCGTGTTTTAACAAATCATTTTTCAGCAACCGATATCTAGTGGAAAGCTGCAAGCTACAGAAGGCTTACTTACAGTTTACAGGTTTTTCCTTGTTTTCGTCTACACATTTTGTGTCGTCGTTAATGAGCCGCATCGTGCTGGCAAAAAGTTGTGTAGCAGAATTCCCAAACAGCACACGGTCTTTCACAGTTTCATCCAAGCCATCAAGCCGTGGTTGTCCCCTGTTACTCCGATGTATTCCATCCTGCTGATTAGTGTACCACATAGTGGTACATCTGTAAAGACAGAACGGTGTGTATGCTAGAATGCAGTGGACAGTTCACACAAAAAAGCTGTTTGAATTGAGCCGCCTTATACACTTGGCACTTCTGAGAACCTTTCAAGCAACTGAAACGAATATTCCAACGCAAGATAGTGACATATTTTGACAAGTCTGGAACACATTGGTTTCTCTGATTTATGTTAAACTGCAATCGAACACTGATTTCCTCATCAAACTTCATTTCACACTGATATTGTTCTGTAAAATCGTTGGTAGATTTCAAGTAGCATACCACCAGTTTGCTGTTTAATCTACTGAATTTGTAAGTGTAGGCCCAGTATGTGTGATCTGTTCAACTGGTGACTTCAGAAATGTGCAAGATATGCTAAACCCTTTGATAGTGTGTCATAGAGAGGTGGTTGGCTTGAACCTTGGAAGCAAACTAATCACTATAAACAGCCTTTGAGCTAAGACCACATTTTAACTGAAGTCCCCTAATGAAGTGTGAAAGTACTTAATTCCTTCCCCCCTCATAAAGTTTATAGCTAGGGTTCAACCAAAATCGAGGTTCCGCATCAACCTCCAGTTGAAGCTTGCGGATTTTCTCTTATGGAGATTCAATAGTCGCCTTCAGCTCCCAATCTTCCCAACCTTGAGATATACCCTTTAGTTTCCGCTCACGTGACTAGTACTTTCCCAATAAAAAGTAGAGCTGTGAGTTACACAACACCAAGAAGGACGTTAATCGGTTAACACTTTCATACTAGCTCTTGCCTCTGATACGGGAAGCCTCGATTAACATGACTAGACATTGTGTATTGAGCAGTTTTCGTGGACATCCTTCTAATGGTTAGAAACAGTCATTTAAACCTTTTGGCTTAGTGACTATAGTTACGATAGAGAAACTGAAGAAGCAGCATTCAATGATGTAGTTATGTGTTATCGTGATGGATGAACCTGATTCCTATTTTGTTTTTTGATATTTGTGTTCAGTGACTCACTAGTGAGTTAGTTGTGTCATCTATCTCACACTTAACCGAGTCCGTAGATTAATGCGGGTGTTAGTAGCAATTACTGGGCTTCTGCGGAAACGCACTTTACCTCAACATCTTGGATGACACTGTAATTTAACAAAATGAGAAGGCATAAGTGGCACATGTTTGGTGATTAAGATTCTTGGGAAACACACGACCGACTATTTGTCACTCATCAAGTATACATACTTGGTGAACTTCTATCACGCACTATACTAAAGAACGGCAGATGATGAAATTCAGACTAGACAACTCACTTGCGACTTATCTGTCTGAAATACTTGTCCAAATAAGAAATTTTCCGGATCCAACGTTTTCCAATTCTACTTAGTTAATGCAGTACCAGCTAAAAGCATAATTTAGTAGACCTCAGTTTATGTCCACTGTATGGTGTCCCTGCGTATTACGCAACCATTTCAGATTGTCAAGATTACGCTAAGTGTCCTTCTGGATAAATCCTAGAATCCCAGATATTTAAAGTGATCTATCGTTGTCCCCCCTTCTGTTCCACTTTCTACAATCATCCAGTTGTGATCACACGTGGGTCACTTGTATGCCCACATTGACAACTTTAGGAGACTTCAGATTTTCTGTTGTCAAACAAACTACTAGATTCCGTTTAAGGTGAATAACGCTGGACTCCCAAGACCTCACGTATTAGGCACAACCTAATACTCTGCCACATTCGCTTATGAGTACTGTGGGTAATCAATTACTGTAGAATATTTGCTGACCCAATATTGATATGATATCTAAAATTTCCAGGACTGTCTATTGCCATGCCTAACGCTTAGACTGAGATACCCGTTCCATTGAACCACTTGAATTATTCTAATCTAGTTACTGCCCGCTCCACAACAGTTCTGTGATGAAGCCAGCAGTAAAGCACATAGGTTCCGTTAACGCCAATATCCCAGTCCAGGTGGATGCGACATGCTCGACAGTATTCGGCTAATATGTTGTCAAAGGGACAATATGGAAGCATAAATTATGCAATGAACAACAAACAACTAAATAAAACCCCACTATGGAAATCGCGTATGTTTTACTGCTGTTGTCAGTCCACCTTGCAAACATTGGATTTCTGTTTCCTCCCTCCAAGGTTTTACGGAGTAGAATCTACCGCACATTCGTACTAGTGGAACTGACAGCGTTCGCCGCGAAGCTCGAACCACCCAACCTTCACAGCCCGTCCCTCAGCGATACCGCCCAGCTACACGTCCACCGCCAACCGTGTGCACAAAGTCAACCCCTACCACGCTTAAACCGATGCTCAGTTGGTTGACTTATTGTACTGTAGGTCCTTCGTATGTATCCCGATTGCTGATTGCATTAAATGTTGACCAGACATTTTTACATTGTTACACGTAACATACTCTGAACTGATAGTACGAAATCTCGTCTGAAGTCCGCCCTTTTGTTTATTTTGTCACGCTTCATTGAATTACTTGCGCTACCGCATTGGTAACTGATACTTGGTGATAGCTAAATCCCGTGCTCAGAGTTCACTTGGTTGTAAGTCATATGGTTTGGTAAGTACTTTCCGAGTAAACCTCCAGTATTCTGTCTTGTTCTTCCTGAATCAAGAGGTTTACAGCTGCTCTGATAGACTGCGTCTAGCAGTGAATCCTGACCGATTCTACACTCGCTATTGCTAACCGAATGGAAACAAAGAACCTACAATATGGGAATATTAAAAAATAAATTGCAAGCCGACTGTAGTTTGGCCCACAAGTGGCTTTTTTTTGAACTCGTGACAAGCGTGTTCATTCCCCATTGATATGGAATGAACTATTAAGAACTCACCGGATATACCTTTGGAAGAGATACTGGTAGTTTCAAGTCAAAATAAACCTAACAAAAGTCCATTTCCGGAGTGATTAGAAGGGTTAAGTTAGTTGAAGCAAATCTGTTCCGAAACTAGCGGCAACTCCAATAGAATGGATGAGCAAGTTGGACAACTGGGGCCTAGAGCGCCTGTAAGTCTGAGTATCGCATCCAGACAACTCATGCTGATAGGATCGAAAATAAAATGACTGGATTGAACGTCAGGATCAAATACTGTTCAGAATGAGTTACATGTCAGCGCAGAGAAATAGTGCACAAATATAAGGAACGATGCCGAGTTTGCACTATGGCCCATCGTAGCCAGGTCACATGCGCACAGCACACACTCCCCAAAAACCCGACTGCCGTAGGAATCCTAAGAAACTTTCGGATTTCCCTGGATTGCAGTACGAGAGATAAGCTAAATTTGACTGAAGTACACACTCCTCTATCCACAGTCGGATAGGTCGTAACAGACATAACACAACGATTAAGTGGACGGAGTCGAAAGTGTCATTTCTTGATTATTTTCGCAATTCTGGCAAATGCCAACCGAGTTCAGCTGTTGGCATCCAGTGCAATACGCATAATCAGCTGTCCCGCAAACTGCCTAACCACATGGAACGTCTAAGTGCTTCACGAGTGAATTACTGAACAGCCCCGTTGCTTACAAAGAGTTTACACTTCGATGAAGCTAACTAGAAATTCTCCACCAGAGCATCAAACACCTTAAGGAGACTTACTTCAGGTACGGTCACTTAATCCGAAATTACCGCAGAAGTTCTGTGTTTGTTGGTATTTGTTGCCTCGAAACCTCATTTCACTGTTGTTCCTTCTCATATTCTGGACTCGATATGATTCACTTTTAGAAAAATAAACAGCACGGCTATACACACACTTAAAGTGACTGCCTCAAATGAACGCCTAACAGTTTAGGATGTCCCGAAAAGATGGTTGTGAACCTTCGTCGCCATATTATGGCAGTTCTCAGTCCGGCTGATTCTACATACGACCATTAGAACCGATCTTCAAAGTTCCAGCTTTTACAAAACCAACCACGACGTCCAAATGGGGCTTACTTTTAAACGTACACAGATAATTTCAACCACGACGCTATGCTTGTTAAGCATTTTGCACCTCAGATGCATCATCCCCCTTCCACTGGTTTTTTTTAAATAGAACCCATAAACCGAAGTAAATTTATACATTCACCTCTTATTGTGGAGTGATAACAGTATCATCTAAAGGGTGTTTGCAAAGGACTATTTAGAGTTATTCTGAGAAAGAAATGGTGTTTTTATTATATGGCTCAAGCAAACGGAAGGCTACTGGTTGTTTCAGATTTGTATGGTACACGTCACCCCGACTACTGCTACTAATGCGTATTTCTCCAGATTGTTATTCAAGCGTATCGTAGAGTTCCCACAGCTTTTACCCCCTTCTCGACACAAAACTCTTCGGATACCGTGTTCCTCAAGACGGTAGTAGTAACATGTTCATATTTATGGCTTAACGTTCTCCACGAAAGTTACCAATGATGTTTTTTGAACAGGAAACGCCCGCTAATTTTTTTGAGGAAGTGTTCCTAGTTGCAATACAAAAGTGAGGAGTATATCATTCACCGCTTTGCGCTTTATTGCAAGTCTAACCTAGTCATTCCTCGCCGGCACCACGCACTACACATAAACCCGGGATTTCAAATACATTCGACCCGTGTGCATGTCGACCCTAAACATTCACCGGATGCTCTCCTCCGAACCTAGGAAGAGTCCCCCAGTTTTTGTTGATACTGTTGAGAACTAGGATCACCAATCTAACACCACTTGCTTTTTTAGATGAGACCACTTGCTTTGATTGCGACTTGCGCCACCAGCAGATTGGTCGGATATAAGCTGGTAAGGCATGAACTAGCCCCGATCAAAGGCAGTCTGCCTCGGTTCTACCCAACAGTCTTCGAAATGGTGCTGCATTCGGGTCTGAAGATTTTATTTAGTAGATTACGGATAATATTTTCCAAATTTACGGTTGGACAGTAAATCTGGCTCATGGTGAACGTCAGCACGACGTTTGCAAACTGATCGCTTATCAGTGTACCACTTTCTTTCAAAGCGCGCACTCTACTCCCTCCCATGCAGTTTCTCACCGACGAACGGTGCATGACCTCTCGAGCTAGCCGTAGTGTTGGTGACGGACAATAATGGTACATTAATCTTGATAGATATATGGTATCCTTTGCATGCATCTTTTCAGCTAGTGATTCTCCGCCTCAAACATTTCGAAAATTGTGTTAGCACAAATGTGCTTCAACCCTTCATGCGAGCTGTTTAGCCAATGTACAACCGTGCAGCCTTCAATGCACAATCCTACAAATTCACCTACAGTATGCTCAAGCAAAATCAGTGCTGGTGTACCCGGTTAGCTCTAACCATGTCGAAGCTGTACTGGAAGAACTACCAGTGACCAATCTTACGAAAGGCTCTGCAACTTTTCGAACTTCGATGACATGACCGGTCACAGTGAGACCAAAAATGCATCGAACCGGTATCATATTGTAAAATGTAATAAACTTGAGCGTTTAACAAAGGTACGCTACTTGACACTGCAAAAGTTCTGGGCAAAACGGGCGGAAGGGTTTTTGAACACGACCCTGAAGCCTAATATCACAGTAGGTCTTTCTATACGCGCTAACAAACAACCGGATTTAATCTGTTACACTAGCGCTATCGTCTATCCACAAAGTGAAAACTATTAGTGGTAACGCACATACTTTCTTCTGTTAGCCTTTAGGGAATCGGTTTCTCTCGTTCCGGATCCACTGGCGAAGAAACCCTATGGCGTTTAACGACCAGTACACAAGAAAAGCGGATTCAGTGTTGTATTAAGGCTCATAATAACATCTGCAGTATGGGCGTGAGGTGGTAAACCGTATGATTTTTTCTCGCTGGCCATGAGTGACCTGTAACCTAGGGGACGATTTCAATCATGCACTAAGTAAAACGGCTGAATCAAAAATCCAACATCTTTCAGGTTGGCTGGCAATCCACCATCTTAGTTGACTACTCTATGAAAACACAAAACTCCGTGTACTTATTCGTATAACAACCTTTGAGGTATTGTAGATTGTCACCTGTTTATCCGAAGTAGTCATTCAGTGATGAATTGCTCTGACAAAATTTCTTAAAGAATAAATTCTTCCCTCCTATAATTATGCTTGTTAATAAGAACGAATAAACTTTCTAATAAACTTATTCACCCCTATACGTACACCATTTCATGGGCTCACAAGTAACACCGGTCGTTCTTAACAAAAATTTATGTGGCCATAATAAACATATAACATACTTGTAAGAATCAAGTGCTTACCAACAATCAAATTTTGGTCATTGTTAATGGCGCCTAACGATTGAAGATTGTGGCAGCTTACTGAAGACCGCCAGTTGCCAGGTTACCTTGACGGCGTTCATATAAGCGCCACATAATCCAACCGGATTCAGTATTCAACCCTTCTTGGACGCTCACGAGCCACGACATCTGTGCGCTTGTCAGCTGCCGCCGCTCAGCGTAGGGGCAAGCACCGGTGGCATATGACCAAGCGCCAGCGTATCGTACCCAGAAAACCCGGCATATCACGATTGGTGAAAGCCGCTCCATTTTATAAGATTCGGACAATGACGGTCCGATAACGGCTCATTCTCTAGGTCATGTTAAATCTAGCCAATCAGACCCTTGTACCAACGCACTGATTGATGATTGATTTGGTTCTACTGATCAAAGCTGAGTGAAGCGTAAGTGACGTAATCAATTAAATCGATTACCCGCTCGTCTTATGTGGGCTGCACCTTTGTACGAAATCATACAATTCTGTCCAGTAATGAGTAAATAAGACTGCTGGTTGAAAGCAGACATTTTTTAAGTTTACAGATATGGGAGGCAGAACGTGAATTATGGCCAAGTAATGCAAGGTTTATCAATGGTTCAGCAGTTTGTTACGTTAACAAGGGTTAGTAGCTAGTCGCAAGTGAACTGTCGTCCGCTTCCAGTAATGCCTAATTTATTAAAACTCTAAGCATTTGATTATTTTAAAATGACACAAAATACCATACATTTCGAGTAGTTTCTTTCTATCGAAATAAATATGTAGCTAACAGTCTAGTCAAGTTTTTGGAGACCAAATGTAAATTAGCATCATGAGTAGCTGAAGGACAGACAATGGCGACTGTGACTATCAGGGTTAGTTACGAAAAGGCGCAAAGGGTCTATGATTACAACTGTTACGTACGCTAATTAGATGGAATGACAACCGGAATGAGTTGGAAAGCGTATTTATAGTGAGACCCGGTTAGTTACCAGGTCGTTTGTGAAAACACTTCACACTGACCGTACTCTATCGTTAGGCTATTCTAGAAAGTTTTGTTCGAACGTCCTCATTACAAAAACACTTCGTTACGGCTGTATGAGTTCACATCACAGATAGTATTGGAAATCGACAGTATTGATGGTCAACTTGCACAAAAGGTTCCAGCAGAAATAAAAACTTCCATAACGCACTGTTTGTGAGCTGGTGATGTTGTTACCGTGTTTTACTGCCTCTTTAGTTGTCAGAAGAGTAACGAAAGTTTCATGGTTGATTCAAAATAACAGGTCTTAAAAACACCCGCTTTTTCCAAAATGAGAAGTATTGTAGCATACAAGCCGGCCGTTTATCGCTAGCTGTCCGTCACACCTACGAGCCAACTGTGAGGCAGTGTGGAGACACCGGGGGCAGCGTTCTTCCGAAGCACGGTTCCAACAAGACTTATGAAAGGAAAAAAAGAAGAACAAGCATAAGCCAAAGGCCCAGTAGGCCATTCACATGACTTACACAAACCAAAACTAAAACGGCGTCGACAGTACAGCAGCACGCCCCGATGTACAATTCAAATTCAACCTTTGCGCACTTGTTGGTCTCGACCGCACTTTACTGTATGCAGATGGCACAGACTTGTTCAAAGTTGTCCTAATATACATAACATTTCCATTCATTTTCATCTCAGTTCGCCTTTCTTCTTTGCCGATTTCAGTAAAACCAATTCATACACAAAACGCATTGCTGATAAGTGAAGTTCGGATTTTGACAGAATAGCTTCTTCGGGTCAAGTGAACCGGCTGAACGTTTGATAGAAATTGGAACATTCAAGAAGAACTTCACTAACTCTATAACAAGAGCACGCGTACATTATTGGTCAGGTAGATAGAGTTAAGCATGACCGAGAACACTGTTCTGACTTCTTTGTCAAGTCATGAACAACCCATCGAAATCGATGATAACAATATCGTTGCTAGGTGGATTCAAGCTCAAATGTGACACACAAATTCGGAATACCAAGCTTAGTATTCATACAGCTTTTCCAGTATTGTCATGAAACAAAGATTCGCTTCAATACTTATTGTGAGTGTTAGCCCACCACTCTCTGTTGCAGGCTGTTACGCGCTTGTAGTGCGTCTGATAGGCTGCAGTTAGATGACCCCTTCCAATGTATGCCTCTAACGTTTAATGGTGGTTATCCTACCACTGCTAACGTTTTGAACTTAAAACCATACAAAGATTTCCCTTTTCCTTCTAAACCGTCCCAGACAGATTCGGTTGTACGACAGAATCCTCAGCCTCCTCCAGCTTGTAAATTCATTGTGAAGCCTGCGTACAACACTAAACTGACTATTTGCCAACATATCCAATAACGACAAAATTTTGAATACTATATGCACAAGGTTTGTTATCACCTTTGTTAAAGTAGAACTTTTCAGACCGTCGGCTATCCATATATCCCAAGTTCACTGTCAAAATCACAGTTTTAATAAGCATAACTAGGCGTCCAGTTGTTCTTCAGGTTTTTTCATAGTAAAACCGCCTTCAGCTGGCGGTTACATAAAAGTTAAGCGCTCGATATTCTTCCGTCCCATCCAGTCAATAGATCAGTTCCGGTTTACTCAACAACACGTTTCGGCATAAATCACTTCGCGCTTTGATCGTGCTCTCTAGAATTTAACTTGCACTCCTCTTTTAGTTAACAATGTTTTTAAGCTATTCCACTACTTAATGATTCATATACTTAAAAATCAGTGTCGGCAAGTGATTTTTACATTAAACGTCTAAATAAAGTAGTGCTAAATCAAGCAGCAATCACAAGCCTGTCAACTGGTTGGATCGCAAATACGTCTTACCTGCTTTCTTTGTGACTCGCTACTTTGACCATCTTGTATTCATGGAAATCCCTGTAACCGAGTCACAAATTTTTATAGCTAACCATATGTTTGTTTAATCAACTTTATCCAGCTACCTCTTGTCATCAGACATCAAAATGAATTCAACAACATGGAGTCGTCTATATAATTGTTTCTAAATATTCGAAGTTTTGAGTTTTGTTAAAGTTCAACGCAAAGGTGTAATCACAACCCACGTATTTCAAACAGCTTTACATGTTTTCGATAGCACGGCTGAATACAGTGGACACAAGAGTCAGTAATTTTGACGACAGCGAACATTCATTTACGACAGCACTCGGCCAGTTCACTTGGTGAACATGTTGTATGATAAGTCTATCACCATGGCCAGTATGAATTTCCACAGAGCTTTGTTCATCTCTGAGTTCTGAACACCTTAATCCTGAAACCTCATTTGAACCCATCGATCATTTGATTACAAAACTAGTTTTTACCCTACCTCACAACATTCATCAACTTGCACGCTGAGGTTTCAGCGAACAGCTCCACGATGAACACTTAAACTTTCTAACTCACTTAGCTAACGATCGAAGTGTTGTCAGCAAGACATGTTTGCTTATTTTGTCCATCTGGTCAGGACATATTTGATCAAAACTCCGAAGGTTTAGTTAAACATGCGAGGAAAGTTGATGGTTGATGGGATGGCTAATACGTTTATCCACAAGGAACAACATTTTCAACACAAAATGTATGCAAACACTGGACGAAGAACAAAATTTAATGTTGATTAAACGGTGGCAGTTACCACAAGATCAGTTACAATCACGACAGACGCTAACCCAAGTAAGCAAGCGGGTCAAACTTCCCCCGTGGTGAGCCCGGAGGTCACTGATTTTGACCTTCGACTTCACTTTTTCAGTGTGTTTGACCCCTTGACCCTTGGTTATGGCCGGATTGCCTGATCGAACTGTGTCAAAGTTGAACTCGTAAGCTAACCGAGGTTGTCAACTATTGTGACTATTTTATGCGTTCTACAACGGTTCAGTGACTCGGTTGTTGAAAGTGGTTTATGCCTGATAGACTTAAAGGAGTAAATGGAATCGGTGTCAAAGATAACATAATCACTTTCAGGATCAACACAATCTGACTACCACCGTACTTCACAAACGGTTGGTTCTATACCTGACGCACTTCTTTTAGACCGAGTCTAACCGTTTTAGTGTATAGTCCTATGGAACATGCGCAGTAGGTGCCACAAACATAAACATCAATGCCGAGGTTGTTTTCCCTATTAGTGAACAATAAGCTGACAGACCAAATAAATCAAGTACTTCAACGAAGTCGTGTACATCTGATCG
>LUCH01000036.1:242651-253143 GCA_013368495.1 Paragonimus heterotremus | reverse complement strand
GTGAGCTTGTGTAGTACAATAAACGTAGCAACTCTTGGTATGATTATGGTAAGCTAGTTTTCAGATGACTTACATCAGAGAGTATCCGTTTGCCTATTTACTGTGTTAAGCAATATCAACCGATGTGAGCTTAAAGGTACGTTCTCAGTCTCTTACATCAACTGAACTAACCAAATTAAATCGTAGACTGGAATCTGATTATTTTCTGTGAAAATTGCCACCGAGAGTTCATCTGGGCCAGTTAACTTCCTCCCGGAATAGATCCATGTAGCGGCCTAACGGTCGTGGAGGCCACCTACCACGCACAACGCCATAAGTGTTGCGCTTACCGATTTACTCAGTTTACAGTCACTTTATACCGTGTGCGGGATAACAAACACACAGTGATCCAACTTGCAGGTGGCTGATCTGGACCCACATACTATCTTTCACCGTTTGTGCACATCTGAACTGATCTTCAATCAGATTGGGCATAAATCCGTTTTGTACAGATGCACGGCAATGTTCCATTACTATGCTGTACTGTTTGGACTAGAGAGATAAACACACGGACTCATTTTTGAGGTCCCTTTGTAGCTTCACCTACCGACACTATCCTCAAGAATAGGGACTTTAATTCTTCATATCTTAACTAGTATTATTCTTCTTGTTTCCATTCGTTTCAATCCCATAAAGTAGATCTGCCTTCTTCAAGCACATCTTACCACCGGAGAGTGTCAATTCTTCTAAATGGTCATGTCGACGGTATCCCCATTGGGACCGTTGTTTGCAGACATATTCATGGCGAAGCTTGAGAATGACCAGTTAGAAGAAGCCCCTCGTGGATTTAGTGTTTATAAGCGATATGTGGATGATATCATATATAGTTAACGAAAATGCTAACCCAACGGTTATCTTAGCCATTTTCAACTCGGCCCACACGAAAGTGACGTTTACACCAGAAGTTGAACGTAACGATCAACTAACCTTCCTGAACGTACTCATCCGGAGACGTGCTGATGGATCGGTTCGACGGAAAATTCAGAAGAAAGAAACCTGAAATGGGCAGTATATCCGGTTCAACAGCTTTGTCCCTCTAAGGCAGAAAAGGAATCTCATGAACTGCTTGACTAACAGAGCCATAAGAATATGTACACAGGATACGGTCTCCGACGAACTATTGTTTTTTCGCGCACTGTTCTTACAAAGTGACTATCTAAAGCGCCTTGTAGACAAGACTATGCAGCGTCGTGAGAAACAGGATAAAATGAACCTATCGAAAAAGTGAACAATAGTTGTCTCATTACCATTCAAAAGGGATACGATTGCGGAAACAATCACTAGGAGACTAAACACCGTCATCAACAGAACTTTCTATGCTGCAAAATAACACGTCTGTTTCAACTTCACTCCAGCTTAGTGTTTACGGTTAAAGGATAAAATGTCCGTTTCTGTGGCTTCTTTTTATGTATACTCATCTACTTGTTCCTGTGGAACTAGTTACGTGGGTCGCTCGATTAGGCGCTTATCTGAACGTATTCGTGAGCATCAACCAGCTTGAATCAGCAGCGGAGTCACCAAAACAATTACCAGCTCAAATATTGCACACCTTGTTGATACACATCATATTGTGAAACTGGACTCCTCTTTTCGTCCGATTTACCGAGTCAACCCCAATCACTGAAAAGCTGTCAGATGCCGAATTTTAGCCACAGCTGAGGCGATTGGAATTCAAACAAAAAAATCCATCCTTGTACGCACAAAAGCACTTTGTTCAGACGTTGAAGGGTGACGTTCATTTGATTTTGATATTCGAGACAGACTAATCTAGCGTTAGTTCACCTTGTATGGATGACCGTGACCGTGTGACTTACAATTCCTAATGCATCCAAATCCAATCTCTCCCTGACCAGATTTCTGAGGGTATGAATTGAGATTGGGTACAGAGATGACAACTATACATGAGCCCTTGATCTTTAGGCAAATCTCATCTATTTGTTAGTGAGTTAACAAAATAATCTGATGTTGCGAGCTAAAATCCGGTCGTCCGTTTTGGGTAAAAGCATAGGACTTACACAACTTGAAAGTTACAGCTGCATACCATAGTTAACGTATATTCTTCTGTTTGACGCTTGATATTAACAGTACGCCTAATGCACCCCTGTTTAAACTATCTGCAAACGTGAACATCACAAGAATGCGATCAAGGTTTGACGGTTAACCCTGAGAATTAGCTCACGTCTAGTGTGGTTTTCATGGGGTGAAGGTATGCATTTTAATTTGACGAGCAAAAAATGCTTGGAATACAAAGCCCGATCCGCTAGAATATATTCACTACAACCGACCACTAATGGGAATCAAAACGCACGTCCGGTTAGCCAGTTTTGAAATACACTGAACGGAATCCTTTATGACAATGTGAAAAATAAGATACAACATGACTAACAATTAATCTATAATGATAGAAAAATAGTTAATTCTACTCAACACAGTCAGTAGTTTCAATAGGGCGAATTTACAGAATGATAACTGCTTATGGAAATAATTAGACATCATTTTAACACTCGCAACACAATCAAACGAATCTGGGCTGTAAAAGTGACAGGGAAAACTGTTTCAAGGTGTGAAAAACATTATGTAATTGTTGTCGTTAGAACGACCAATAAGTTACACAGTTCTGTAACCACAGCTGAGACAAAATTTGAGGAGGGGAGTGTGGCACAGTTGTTGAAACAACACCACACGATAAACATGGTTCAATCCTTGCACCCTTATAATCAAAGTCACGGTTACATGACGTGTAAGTAGACAAACGGATAAGGACTGTATGAGTGGTTGCAAAAATTCGACCTTTGACCCGTTCAGAGGTAACCTCAAAAGATAGATTGATCGGGTTGAAGGAATTGGAGATGACAATCAGACGGCCACTGTTAAGCGGATGCGAAACAAATGTTTCATCTTTGGTTACGTGACCACTTCTGATGATATTGTTGGATGATGTCAGGTAAACAGTGTGTTGTGAAATCAAGGTTGCTTGTAGTACGAGAATAGTGACAGTAATGTACATAAAAATAGATAGACACAACAGGTAGTTATAAACATGACTGTGGCGATATGAGTTGTTGCTAGTTGTATGGCAAATTGCATCTGCCTAACAGTGAGTTTGAGTTTGAATGTGATTATATTACCATTTGCATCAGCATTGAATAAGAGGTAGAAACAAGCAGATTTCTATGACATCGTGTCTGGCTTCGTAGCTGTTTCGTAAGTCACCGCATTTAAGTCAATAATTCCATCTTGATATTCACTTTCGGTTATTTGCCCAAAAGAAAATGTCCGAATTCGCTTATTATGGTTTGTAAGTCAAAGGATGAGGTCATCCTTTAATGGTGTCAGAATAAAACTGTTGAATTCGATCCAAGTTCCCTTCCACTTCAATTCACGATGTTGTAAACATTAACTACCGGTAAATAACAGATTTGTTTAGGGAGAATTTTTGATTCCAGTTTTAATTGAAAACCTAAAACCACTGATAAAATCATATTAAAACAGACAGTAGGTTGATATTACATGATTTATGCCTGAGAAAATTTCAGCGCATCTTTCAGTGTTCATATATCAGTTTATATATCAGTATGGGAAAGCAAACGAAGTAACTGAGAAAACCAAATCTAATTGAAAACTTGTAGTGTATACAGCTCCCTGTTGACAAATCGGTTGCAGTGTCTCAGCCAGACAATATCTGACGATAGAGTGACCTGCTAGTGTTTAAAACCGGTTAAGTAAATGTACCTTCCTTGTGTGTCTTATGTAACCTGTACAGTCTAAGAAAGACAGCTACAATAAGGCGAAGTTTTTCAGGTGCTGCTCAATCAATAAAACAATCAAAATGTGGCTCATCAAATTTATTGATTTATGCGATATCACCTTGTACAGAGGTTTTAGTCTTGGGGGTCTTCACTTGGAGTTAGCAGGACGCTTAATGCGTCTCCTCTTGAGGCGATCGAGCAATCTGGGTGTTACTCGAAAGCGAACGTTGTCAAGGTTTTTCATGTAATAATTCGTCATTACGTAACGTGAGATTAGCGGTGTAGTTGTCAACATAGTTGCCTCATGAAAGTCTGTCTGGAGTTCAATCCCAGGCTTTAACAAGAACGGGGCTCACGTCTACTACATCTTTTCGAAATGGGCTAAGTGAAAATTCTACTGGAATGAGAAGGCTACAATCGATGGTGACGGATGTTCGGAATACATTTGTTTCTTACGTCCCAGTGGCAAATCTTTTTACTGGATGTTTTCTGACCTCTTCCATTAGAATCTCATCTTATCTTACGGCAACAGATTCATCCAGCAAATGTATTTTGCTCTGGTAACCAGTAAAAAATCACATTCTTTTTCAGGTCCGAAGACTACAATACGTTTATTTCTCTAATGAATTTATTGTGGCAATTCACTTCTTGGCTGTTAACGTCTCTATACAACATTTACAAAACGCATTTTATAAGACTGAGTTGAAATTATCTACGGTCGGCCTTGCTGTTCGACAACATCAACAAACGATGATGGTTCTCAAATGTAACATCCAAATCCAATTGTCTAGTTTTACACCTCAGGCGATTTAAATCTTATGAATAATAAATCAACACTATTCTGAACCAGTTGTATGGAGAAAGCTTCGTAAGTTGTATGTAGAAATAATGATCAGCTCTGCGGTATTCTCGAGTGGTTCGACTTCATTATGTATTTTTGCTCCCTTTTTGTGGGTGATCTATTAAATCTTGACCCATACACGACTCGAACTATGATACTTCTGGAACTGGTAATCTGTCCCAACCCGCCCTTGACGTATGAAATTTCCTATACCAAATCTTTCACTAAGCTAGTGCTGACTGTCGTTTTACTTAGGAAAAGTGGTATCGTAGTAGGTTTTCGGAAAACCTGTGGGTTTACGTTGGAAAATGTCCTGATATTGTTTTAGATGTCTACCTGGCAAAAATGAAGGTTCCAGAAACTAAATTGTACTATTTACTTTTGTCAGCTGAGTGCAACAATTTACTGTGCAACAAAATCTCCCTAACTAGGTAAATGAAGGAAACGTCTCTTCCAGGGGGATGTACCTCCTGGAGAAGAGGACGACAAACTAGACCATGCACTGACAATGAACAGAACACCAATGAGGAGTTTATGTTGTTAGCCTACGGAAAATTGACAAGACCATCAGTACAGTGTTTCTTTCCATCTGACTAGCATACACGTGTAATGTATATATTGCGTCTATTAAATCCTCCCTTTTGTCGGTAGCGGAGTTTTTCTTCAACAATGCCACTAACAAATTTCTAGAGAATAACCTGGTCTGTCGAGTGCTCTTCGTCTGAGGATTACCTGTGACCTGCCATGCAGGAAGTAAGCATTCGTTCTGGCAGGTGAGGATATCTGTAAACTACACCTGATATAATATGATGGAGTTTATGTTTTCCGTGGTCCGCCGAAAAAACTGTGAGCTGAGCTACGATACAAGGACGGAAGCAATGTCAACATGTATAAAATCGATGTCCTGATGAAACCAACGAACAGGGAAAACCCATACCCTCTTTCACCTATTGAGGCAAATATCTTTAGAGAACGCACTTGTAGCATAGACGCCACGGTCTCTCTGGGTTGGGGATCGAACCAATTTAGGGACAGAACTGTGGGCCGTAGGCATGTCGGAAATAGTCTGTCCACGGAGCCGACTTTCTACAAATGTCTCATGATACCAGACGAAGGTGACCTCCCTAAGGAAGTGACTCTTCTTCGACGTAAGCTTCTAGTTGAAACTAATGTACTAGTTAACTTTATTGGGTGAGATACTATCTGCGACTTGTTTCAGTCATAACAAATTTGATTTGTTCAAAGAATGACGAGACAGACTATAAGCTGGTTCCGATTACTCGACATTGAGAGTTTAAGGTTTCTCTTGACTTTGTATGGATAATATTGCTGCTGATATTACCTGTGTCACTATACTGTCGTTTATAATTATTATTATATGGCAGCGCCAAATATTCGTTTGCATCTCTCCGCCAAGGACGTTTCGGTTCAAACTTGCAGTTCAGCTGTTTGCTCAGTTGCGACGATTGTGCTCCGGTCTCAGGTAAATGGGACGGCACGCTAAATGTACTAGGATGTAATTGCAAAATTTTCATTAAGGAGTAATTGACGTGTAGAGTCGTCTGTGAATCAAACCCATTTACTTAACGATTAAACGACTGAGGATAATAAACGTTGGTACCGCCAGTACTAGACAGACTTATAATTGGTAACCGGGCTTCTTGTAAATTGTGATATGGGATCTTTGGCGGAAGCAGAGCCTGGTACATGTGTCCCGACATAGCACGGTTTTAGTTGCATCTGGGCAGGGATAGTTCCATTCATCAGCGCTCAGCAGTTCACTTTTAAGCTGCGGATCATTGGTTCGAAGGATTGCGGGCTTTTTCGAATGAATAAAACACTAATGAATGAAATTGAACTAACGGCACTAGAGATAATAAAGAGGGTCCATACACCAAATAATATTATTCGCGTGGCTCCAGTAACAAATGTGAAACGGGATGTAAGTTCGGCTAAATTCTGATAAAGAATTGTGAGACCGAACAAGGGACATCGGGAAATGCGCCACACAGGTCGCCGTGGACTTCTCCCTGCCACAGTGTTCCAACAGATTAACCCAGTCACGAAAGTCACCAATGGCCAATGCATCAGCCTGCTTTGCATAAATAACACCCACAATTTAACTAACTCACCGTTCAGCTTGGCTCATGAAGGCACCGAGATTCTCAAGCCATTATAATGCACCAAAATCCAGTTTATTCATGTCGGGGTTATTCAGAAACTGAATTAAAATAGAATGTATAACTGGTAACCAAGTGAACAAGGCCAGGGTAGGTGGTACGTTACTCAAGTAACGATTTGGCGCGGCAGGCTAGAAAAAATACATATTATGAATGAAGATTCCAAACGTATATCTGATGGAGAAGAGAGTACAAGCTCCACCGCTCACCGCCATGAAATCGTACCATTCAAAGCAAGTGCTGATGTGATCATGACTAATGGGAGGACAGATGTAAAGATGATTTGAACCCACACAAACGCAGATCCTCTGAAACCGCGCTGCGGCATGATGGAAATGTATGGCCTATACACCAGCGAGGAATATTGTTAGGTTGTGGACCCTCTTTCAAACGGCGAGCCTCGCAAATCGAGTACATCCAAAGTCTCAGTGTGAGTTCTAGGACAGAAGATCAGCGCTTTACAAGACATCCTTCGTTCGTTAACTCCAAGAAAAGTGTCACGGACATAGCCATTACTATGTTAACAAAACTTTTGACGGCGGCAACGGAAATGCCTACCATTTGGTAGTCGGATTGGGCTATCTTTTGGCTGGAAGCATTCTTCCGGGGGACTTTGTGTAACACAAAGCTGCATCGGGAGTTACGTTCAAGATCCGACGTCTTTTTGCGTTCCCCTCTAACGGCTGCCACTTGCATGCCAGACGTTGAGGTTTGCATTCATTCAACCGTTAACATCAGACCAATGAACATTGTTCAGGGGATTGCTGGGCTATAAATTCATTTAATGCTTACCAGGGAAGTGTTAGCTGATGACAATGCTGCCTTAGTACCTCGCTCTGACGAAACGTTAGTTAAACCTTGTACATGCAGAACTGCGACCAACCATTAGCCCTGAGAATTCGGACATCATTAGGTTAGTCGTCGATGATATTCACACAGTTCATGTTGGTGACCAACTATGGGAATAGTTGGAGAAATCCAGTTGGCTTAAACCACAGTTTCGAGTAACTATTTCTTTAAAGCTGTTAGCATCAGAAAAAGGGGACTCTAAACGAAGGTAAGAAAACACCTGTTGCTGTCTAATAAGAGAAACGTGGAGGTCTGTCTAGCATGTCTCGGGTTACACCAGCTGATCACGCCCCACTTCGTCCGCCTACGAGTGCTTTGTATTAAGCAGCAAGACTAAGTCTCAAACGGAAGTGTCCAGGAAGACGCCCTAATTGTGTTAGGTTCGTTCATTCTAAGTCGTTTGCGATGGATGATACTTGTGGTCACGATGGAAGACAGCTGAATCTTTAATCACGCGCCCTACGGTAATAACTTCAAACACTGTGAAATATTAGTCTTGCCTTGCATCAGGCCAAATTGATTGAAGGAAGAGCGTGAAGGCGGATCCGCTAATGAATGACAAGATGGACGATAAGTCACGGCAGTAGACCAGAGAACATAAACATCGGAGGCTAGCGTAAACAAGCAGCAGCCAACGTTGTATTTATATGTAGCAACTGTAGTGAAGCATTCACTTTCAGAATCGGATTGCCCAGGCATGTCGACACACCGTTTGTTAAGAAACTGGGATTTCATACAGCTTTTTGCACAACCTCCACATTGCTAATTATTCTTCCTTGTTTAATAACAAGTAGACTCAATTCGTTTTGCGATCTCACCAACAGTTCGATCTTACTGATGAGTAGTAAGGGATATTGATTTTTATACAGATTGAATGTCACCCATAAATGATCGCAGCTGTCGCATTCCCGTAGACTTTCCAGTCCGCCCTTTTCGAAGGGAAGCACCAGACTCGAGTTTCGCTCGCATTAGACCTCGTCAGTAGTGCATATCATCGCCACTGCAGGGACTAGAACTCTGGTAACGCTGTTCATGAGGTAACCGTGTTTACCACTGCGCCATTGACCTCCCATTAGACTCGACTGAATTATCATATGTGAACGCTAAACCGCTTTCATCTATGAATAATTTTCAGGTTGCTCGATCGCCTCGAGAGGAGACACAGTTACTGTCTTTTAACACCGATCGATCTAGACTATCGCTCTTAATCTATTGTCAACTCTTCCTGAGCGATTCATTTTTGCTTAATCAAACGTACTACTTGAAATGTGGAAGTAGTTAACACAATACAAAAAAGTCAAAATCTGCTGACGTCCATCAAACTGATTGTCAAATGAAAATTAGTTATTTCAAAATTGAACGGCACCCACACCTGATCGCAGTCTCCGCATTCAGAAAGGCCTGTCGGCTAGTCCACATCGAAAGGAAGCGCTAGAATCGAGTTTCGCCCCCATTAGTGTTCATCAATAGTGTACATCGTTGTCGAGGTCGGAGTTTGCACTCTGATTCTCATGCTTGTGAGATTAGCATGTTAACCACAACGCTAGCAATCCCACAATAGGTATGGCCGAATAATAAAATCCAAACGTCCAACCGCAACCTTGGATGAATAGTGTTCAGTTTGCCCGATCATTTCGAAAGGAGAATGAACAGAATCACTCTGTTCTATCCAACCGATGACCATGTGGTCAGGACTTATCAGTTAGGTTGAAGTTACCATCTTCATTGAATCATCTCAGTGTTGGACTCGTTGAAGTTCGTCTGGTATGTTTGTCATCTTTTGTCTGGTATGATGTGCAGCGATGAAACCGTGGAGGTGTGTTTGGTTTGGTTGTAGAAAGCCTATCCTTATTTTGACTTTATTTCTTTGCTGTGTGAATTAAATGATCATAACGAATTTTGTAAAATAATTGCAAATAAAATGTTTACATTTTCCTCCTTACAACTATCATTGTCTATCTTATACAACCTCCTCCTCGGTGTTGTTGATACGCTCTCATTTTCATCTATACCCGATCATTTTAATGAGGTCATTTCCCGTTGACTGGTGGCTGTTTGTGAACACGTGCCTAGATGCCCCATTTTGAACTCCTTTGCTGGATAGTTTGTGTACCCGGTTGATTCACATCCAAGGTGAGACAGTACCTTTCTTGCAATTTTAGTAAACAGTACCGTATGAATTCCAATCCTTTCGATCGCCTTTTCTGATGTTTTTTGGACTCGGAAGATAGTCCCGTTAACCGGATCGGCTGAATAAGCGTTATCGGAAAGATAGTTTACATTTAATACGCTCGTTGAAAATGGCTATCCGGAGCAATTTATTCATAAAAATATGTTAGTAAGAACTAAGATAGATAAATCACAAACTGTAGACAAAAATTCTCTTTATATTTCCTTGCCCTTCAAGGGTGATGGTGTCGTTGAAACCGTAATGAAGAAGCTTAATGTAGCCATCAATAAAACGTATTTCGCAGCTCAGCGACGCGTTCAGTTTACCTCCGCACCACTACTGCATCTTCAGCTGAAAGATATATCGCCTATTGATGCCGCCTCTTTTTGTGTTTACCGTTTTGTTTGTTCCTGTGGAACAACCTACATAGGCCGCACAACCCGGCGACAATCCGAACGCATTCCTGAGCACCAACCGGTGTGGCTGACGCGAGGATCGATAAGGCCCTGCTCGTCTGCGGTCGCAACGCATTTGATCGAGTCGAACCATCTAATCAATCAGACAGGATCGTTCAAGCCAATCTAACGAACATGCTGGATACAATTGAAACAGGTCAAAGGTCGTATACTATCAGTTGCAGAGGCCATCGCAATTTGCATATACT
>LUCH01000036.1:189066-231030 GCA_013368495.1 Paragonimus heterotremus | reverse complement strand
GTAAACACGGTTGCCTCATGAAAAGCCTGGCCGGAGTTCTAGTCACTGCAATGGCAAGGATATGCACTACTGACGAGCTCTGATGTGAGCGAAACTCGGGTCTAGTGATTTCTAGTTATTTCGAAAGGGCCGAGTGGAAGGTTTATGGGAATGCGACAGCTGCGATTAACGTTGGGTGATGTTTAACTTGAACTTCGAAATATATCGGTAAAAGTTCGAGTCGAGTTTACTGATTGGTCTAAATAACAGTTAATGACTCTATTCATACGGCGCATGAGCACACTCTAGCGTTCACTGAGAATAAAATCGCATCAGTTGTTACTAGTTGAAAACCACTTACAGTTAGTTACAGCATTCATATGGAAATAAATTTCCCAGTCAGGTCCTTCAGAAACATTGCAGCAGAATAGAATATCGATGTTGTTAAACTTAATACGTATCTTAGATGAGACCCAACTGTGAAAAGTCAGAGCTTGGGCTGGACTCGAACCAGCTACAGAAATCAACCGAAGCCCTGACTTTTCACAATTGGGTCTCATCTAAAATCATCAATCTGCCAAACTACTCATTATTAATAGGTATCGCACACCCTTGCTGTGACCGAGATTTCAACTATCTCAGTATGCTCGTAAAATAATGGTGTGAATCACCGCGCCATTGACCTAACGTTAGGTGTAGCTCAACGTGCAAGCCCTGAGTCACACCTGCTTGTGAGAATTGGTCGAGCTACACGTTCGTCTAAAGAGGACAAACTAATTATCTCATTGGTGCCAATCAATGATTACCTGATTGAGACCTTCTGTCAGGTCGAAATCATCGACTATGTCAAAACTGTTGTTTACTGTAATGATCACATTCTAATGTAAACGAACCTATAATCTAGTGTGTTTTTTATGTGAAACAAGTGAAAAATCCATGCAGATGCTACAACTGTGGTTAAATGTGAGATACGTTAAGCCTGTTTCTACCGTGAAAACCTAATTATCCTTCTCCCAACAGTCTGTGCAAAAATAAGACGTCTTTTGACAATAAAGGCTTTATCCGACTTTAGTTCCTTGGTCTCCTCAAAATACTCGAACGAATGAACGGGTGAATGGAAACGAAGAACAAGGCTTCTAGAATCTAACACAATTTGGGATCTCTGACAGATGGTTCACAAAGTTTGTATGCCATAACTTTTGACTGGTATGAGGTTCAAGGTGTTGAGCACAAATTTCAAAATATCAGGATACGGACTAGTCTGTAAATGGGAAACAAATGAATGCGTTGGTCACTATTGCAATTAGTTGGCTAATGTGGCACAAGTTACAGTAGTAAAAACTACAAAGGCAAAGAAACACATGAGTAATCGTGTTCACTTATCACTAGCCAGAATCTGAGCTTTGCGGAAGAAAGTTCCAAGGTTTGTTCGATCCGTGCAACAGACCGTCGTGGAAGACAAGCTTAGAGTCCTGTATCGGACACGTGTTGACTGATTGAGGAGCTGAGCTTGAAAACCAGAAAACTAAGCACGCAATTACTGTTTCATTAAACTCTCGATAATGGCAAGAGGGACATGAAACCAATCTTTTTACATCGATTATATATTCCACCTTCATGAAACTAGAAGATGCACGCCTCTGAAAGTGTCGGCTTGCGAGATTGATGAAAGGTACGTTGATAACAGAAGATAAATTTTGAAAGATGAAAGAAAACAAGATTGAGCGCATGTTCATCGTAAGAGAGATTTTTCCAGGAACGTTGCTAAACTATCTTGTGTAAACTCAGAATCTTGCGCAGCTCGATAAACACTTTAAGTTCTGCATTCATTGTATACATGGATGCATATGTAGGAGCAAGCAAAAATGGTGAGAGAATGACTTGATTCTTGTACTTATTGAATCAACCACTCGGATTTCTAAACTGTGGAACAGAGGACAAAGAAGTTCTCTTTTAGGGAAGGCTACAGTTTCGACGAATATCAGCATATGAACTCCGTCATCCTTTGGCTCTATTTCAGTTCGTCTCGTGGAAGAGGAACTAAAAACAGAAAAAGATAAAATTAACAGGTCTGCGCATCGGAACTAACAGAAAACTCATTAGTAATGTCAATTCTGTTGTTATTGGCAAGAAATATTATTCGTTGGTTGCTAAACAGGAATTAAATAAAGTGATATATGAGTACGCTTATTGCCCAACAACACATGACAGATCATTTGATGATTGTTAATCCCCCGTAGAAAGATTACTAGTCAGCGATCAACCTGCAACTCGACTAGCGTGTCGTGAAAGCACTCAACGCACTTGAAATTCAAGTAGTTTAGTCGTTCCGTAGACTTCACGCGAACGAAAAGTCTCACTGTTAACAGAACAAGTTTTCTGTGTTCACGTCAAGATGAATCAAATGTACTAAGTCTCATTGAGGTTAACATAGAACACCCACATAGCTCGGTCCCTGTATACATCTACTCCATCATCCCAGTTTCGCTGTTCCGCTACGCAAATTTCATAATTGTCACATATATAAACTACTCACCAGTAAACATATATAAACCTCCGATTGTTACTTAGAAGTTTAAACTTCATTCTTTCTCCCCAAAAGTAGGAAGACAACAATGCATTAACACTGCAGGAGTGTGACAGACTACACCTTAACCAGTGTTTCTACTATCTCCACGAAATATATCCTTACACTTTGCTGCCAACTCAGCTAAGACGTGTTTTTGTATTCAGCTACATTGTCAGTGTCAAGCGGCCAGAGTCGATGGTCCGGAACATGTGGATAAACCTGAACATCAGTTTATGGATTCAAAGTTAAAACAAATAATATCCAATTCCAGATGCACATTAGAGCCCTTTTTCAGTCTACACTGAGTCAGTAATGAAATATTACAAGGTTTTCCCAAGTATGACAAGGTAAACCTGCAGATTCTATTCAATTGGCTTAACGCACCCTAACAAATAAATGTACTGGAAGTGCAGCAATTGCAAGGTGATGAACAAAGCGATTATGAAGACAGTCGAAAGGTTGTTTTAAATGTTAACATGGACAATATTTCATTAGTTTCTCAGTTACAAGTCATCAATCAGACTTAGGAAGATAGATGACTGGATACAAAATGAGGAAGCCTGTTCATTAAACTTGTCTTTTAGTTGACTGAATGAATTAAGCTCAGCCGACAATTAAATGAATCAGGCAGTCAACGGGGGAAGTGCGGGTTAACAACTGATCAACCGGTTAACACGACTGAACTTCCAAACCCAATTTGATCAAGCTTAAAACTTTTACTGCTTATCAATACATATTGAATGGGTACGGAATAACTGAAACCAAGCAAATTCTGAAGTAAAACTTCAACGGACAACGCATGATTACTTAAGATGAAAACTAAAACAACTTATTTATGATAAATGTGTATGAAACAGGTTGACAAAGAGTCGAGTATTATAATGTCAATTTAATTCTAAACCACACAAATGGTTCGGTTTTTCATTTTCGATTATCGGGAGAAATCCAGTGTGTGTTACATTCTGATCTGTGAAACAACACAAGAAACCTCTAGGAATGAATTCCCACAAGTGAATTGATGAAGTGTCTTCAATATCACATTGTTGGTACTGAAAACCATTTGGGTATGCGTCTTAAGGTTGTGACAATGTAATGTCATTGCCGTGAAAACTCAAGCTGTAGTGTCAGCTGTTAGTAATTTTTGAATAGTTGAACTGCTAAATATTGACATCGTTGACTCAAGACAAATAAGAGCCAATTGCTAAATTCACAGAGAGGACCATTTCTACAATCCATTTAATGTAAATCAACAAGTTTGTGTTTCTAACTCACAGAACATTCATATGCTTCTCCTACGGTACTTACCGTCGGTGAATTTTCTAGCAATCAATTTCAGCACCTCATCAATAAGGATGACCGGCAATGAAATTTTGACTACCATAAACCACTCTTCTAGCGATAGTGGTGTGATTTGAAAGACTTTCTGTTAGTAAAGGAATGAAAATGAAACGGTGTCAATAATAAATCAATCGACCATTTCTAGGGATAATCAAATTACTGTAAACAGTGTGAATCACTTGAGAAAACGAAATCGCAAAAGTTGCGACTGACGTGCTATCATAGGCGAGATTTGTCATTTTTTTTAAATATCCCCATGAAGTTGGCAGATGCCTAAAAGCTATAAATATAACATGTGCTGGTTATGAGAAAAAATCGCATTTTTATGTTTATGGCTTCCGTTTGAGAGGATATAGAACACAGTTCTCTTACAATGTTTCTAGAGATAACAATCTGTGCGCAACCACCATTTCTATGTCGTTTAACACCTGTCTTGAGTTTACAATTAATTCGATTTTGTAAACGGTTTCTTTGGTATCAAGAACCCTCAGCTTAAAATTCGAACATAGCCACAGAAATACAATCATCGATTGTATCTTCTGGTTAGTCCTTATTTGAATACTGCACATCACCTATGCATTTGCTCCTACTTTGTTTAAACTGTTAAGCTTCATTTCATATTACCAGAAAGAAGTTGTTACCCGGACTGAGTTGAATATCACTCACATCTGATCCCAGTTTTTGCAGTCAAAGGGATGACATGTTAAGTGATGTCACCACTCCATAGTACTGGCATTATTAATTGGTCTTAGACCAACAAAATTCAACATATACCAACAGTACCGATGAGAAAAATGTATTTTTGTGGCAATAAGTTCACAAAAGCCACAGTCCCACAAGTAGATGGATCAGTGATTTGTAACTTGTTTACTTCCCGATTTCGGGTCTGTTTTCTTTTTAACCTGCATCACAATGAGTTACTATCGGTGGACCATTTCAATGGCGATCATTTACTGCCCGTCATTTTGTGTCCTAGTACAACTGCAGTTGTAAAACTACTTGCATGTTCAGCATAGAATGTCACTTTTATCAAAGTTTAGCTATGCTTATTCCTCAAGTAGCAACAGTGGTACTGTCAAAGTGCACACCATTGCATCTAACAACTACAGAAGACCAGATTTAACTAAGTATAAAACATATCCCAGCAACAGGTCAACAATGTGGCTCAGGTAAATCCTTCGGGATATTGCTAATCAACCGCGGTACGAGATACCTAAGAATCGATGAAGCAGGCTTAGACAAACAGCAGAGACCAGCAGATGTTCGGAGAATTTGTCTTCTTGCATTGTAATTGACTGTCTCCTTAGAAGGCAGGGGAATGAAGGGCGCCTCAATGCCTCAGTTTTTTTGTTAATTGATGTATTCTGCGAGATTTTTGTGAATTTGTACAAGTTACCGACCACAGTAAACAGACCTCTGAACAGAGCAGATGAAGGCTGACACTGCGCGATTTATGCTTCAGCAGATTTCGTAGAATTTCTCTGTTGTTTTGTTGCAGTTTACTTAAAAACAAAAACGTCTTAAATCGCAAGGTGATTAAAAAATAGGGAAAATCAGGAGATGATTGTTGTGCTACCAAGGAGGCATGCACGTTACATTTAGTCAGTTCACCTTAGGCAACAATCTCGGCCAATGGGCTGAAATGATTAATCCTATCATATTTCTCCAATGTATGACACGTTTTGCAAAACGCATTCCATTGACAGAACCAGAACTTCATGAGGGGCAAAATAGTTTTTTTAGTTTCATGTCTGCAATTAAGTTGAAGGATTAAATTGCAAGCAATCTGGTGACATAAGACGTAAAAATGTCTTACTCAAGGGGGCACACATTTAGGGAAAATGTTTACCAGACCAAATGAATTATTCATTCCCAAACACGTCATACGTTAGAAAGTACGATGCATATCTGTCCCTAGTAATCATCATGATCACGAGTTGAGATAAACCTAATCAATGTGTTAGCGAGTAGGGAAATGCTTTTACCAACAGACATCTACACATTGACAACATCGCTCTATTAGCAAGCAAACGGCTTGCTGTACATGTTACTTCCCTTGGTGCTACATTAGAAACAATTTAGCTGATGAAATGCTTATCATGTCAACCATTAAAAAACTATCCATGACCGACACAACAAGCTAATGCATAAAGTAACTCATTATCTCTGGCATCCGTGAACAAAACAGGTATAAAATCTTTTCTCAATTGAAACACCACAGGACCATTAGGACAGCTGCTGGTTTCGCTTCCTTCAATACGAAACTAGATATCGTGAGCAAAACGTCCAGATCTCTTATGCTCACGATCAAACACGTGACGTAGAAGTTCATCAAAGCAAGTATAATTTATGAATATGGAAATCAACATGATACATTCTGTGTTGACAGGCCTGGTCGCCAGCTTGGGATTACGGTTACTCAGAAGCTAACCAAGTCGTTTCAACAAAAGCTGCTATTATCAGCAGATGGTTTAATGAAGAATATCCGGTTGGATCTTAGATCACTATAAATGGTGAAATATCACCTGACGATTCAACCTATTACTGACTAACCCATCTGTTGTGTTTTGTACTGAACCGGTAACGAGTGGTTGTTTCGATAGGCAAAGCAAATTTATTCCTTTCTTATGTGTATAACGAATGGTTTGTAAAATTGATGTTACCTGGGTATCCACTAAACAGTCTTGAAAGCTGACCCATTTGTTTTGGTCTGTGGACCGGTATTTTGTTTATTTAAACACTGTGACTTAAACATCAACACTGATGTAACGCACTTATTCACAATCAAATCTTGTCTGGTCAGTTTTGTCTGTTTTATTTCAAGTTGAAATAAACGAAAGTGCCGACTCCTCTCTACTGAAGCATTCTTGAACTCATTTATGTACTTTGTCTCATTTTACACTGTTTTTGTTGCAAGTAATACGAAACTCCTTAAAACGTGTACTAATTCTGGAGTTGCATATGCTTGACCAGCCTCCTTGTCTACTGTGTCTATAAAAACAACTGTTTATTAAATCAGTATTGGTGATGATATGTGACTCTGAGATCCGGAAGTACCAATCTGATAGTTGAAATCGACCTGTTAATAACTCGCACCAAACAAACGAGTTTACAGCTAACAAAAATTGAGTTATACATACAGAATAGTATAAGTGCAGTGTAATAATTGCACGAACCATAATAGGAAACGACACACCGATTCAAGGACTAATCAATGAACAGGAGACTTACCGCTAGGAAGTCCACCTCCAAGATCAAGAAATGTAAGGCCAGACTAACAACCATAGCGAGGACCAACCAGGGATTTACCCATGGAGGCATGACCAGCAACGATTGATTCTCTGACAAGCTAGAACAGGTTAGATGATAAACTAAGGTGATCCGAATCGAAAGCTGTGTTTTCGACGGCACATGCAACAACATGCTCAACACATGCATTGGAGAAACACAAACGAACTGATGGGCAAATGTTCTCATACAATCAGTTAAAATACACTCTTATTGCATAGGTCAACATGCGGATGGCACACAGTGAATGAATATAATGAGCAGTGTATTCCAAGACTCGCTCCAAATACAGAACACGGTCAAGCAAATTATTAGACCATTTTGTTTATCGTGTTATTCTGTAACGTTTTCATACATTATTGGGTAGATTCCGATCGTACGCTACCGTAATGCCTCTATATCAGCTGTCATCAATGGACAACATTTGTCATTTCTGTACCAAATCAAGTTTATGGTTCTCGCTGATGAAGTTATCGAGTCCAGTTTAGGTCCACTCTGGACACATTAGAAACGAATATGAATTCCGACATTCTTCAATACATGACGGATTTTCCCATGTAGAATTTTGCTGTAATATGTGAACTATTATAAGACTGCGATTAAGTACAGCCCATTGTTTCACCTTCACACAAGTAAACCTGATACGACAATGACTGTTTCCACAAATCAAGTGTTTTGAATGCTAACTGCATTGATACTCATTCCGTCAGTCCAGTCACTTAAAATGGTTTATAGACAAGTGGTTACTGCTAACAGCATGATTAGATAACTAATCGGTTGAATAAACAGACTCACATGCCAACTGTGATGTTTATATTTTCAATATTGATGACAGATTTTGCTAGTGATTTGGATCTGATCTCTCCTGAATTACTATCTAAACTCAGTGATATAAATAAACACCAATTGTTCTCAGGGTTCGCTAGATCTGCCTGTCGAACGGAAACCAATATCATGTTGCTGTTTATACAGCCACTGTACATTTAGTCAACCAAAGTTCTTAATATGTTTTGTTGTCAACGGTAAAATCACGGATGAACGACAGTCGTTTTCGAAGCGCTGGCTCTAATTCACCCCACAACCGATGGCAATCTTCTGTGGACATACCACAACATTTGCGCCATAAAGTGCATTCAGACAGTTGCTGCTGCGCAGCAGGAAACATCACAGAGCTTTTTAACGTTTCCAGCACATTGTTTCATCTGTCAGCAACAGACTGGATGATTTGATCGATCGAATCATGCGAAGCAGCACCGCTTCTAAATCTGGCTGGGGAGATGCCTGTGTGTACGTGCATTTGCAGTCCATCTTAGGCGTTTGTAGTTCTCCATGGGAGATAGAATCTAATGGCGTTGTGGTCAGACTTTTGTTTCAACTAAAACTGCAACAAAGACGACTCCTCAACTTATTCCAGAATAAAAATATATTTCTATTTTCACGCCATTTTTCGTGGTATGATGAGTCAAATTGACCGTCAACTTCCAGGAGGTCAGACATATAGAAGTAACCTAAGAAATAAGAATGTGCACACTGTGATTAAATTTGTACAACACTGCACCTATTTCAAATCATCCTTAGATACTAACCTTAGTACGAATATCATATAATCATAAAATTACAAACACCAAAAATAATGCTGGTGAGCTTCTGCAATCCGTGAATGCATTCAAACTTCGGGTGGTTTTATGAAAATCACGCATACTCAGATATAATTATAGACCTGTGCAGCTCAATTAAGAATATCCTGGAAATAATTGTATACTCGGTGAACTAGTAAAAGCAGTTTGAAAGTTATTGATTATTTACTAAATTTTGTTAGCTTTTCGATATAACCGCCTTAGTTATAATAACTTAAGTCATTCTCAATGATATGGAGCACGCTAAGTATGCTATGTAGGCAACATCAATGACACTAACTGAGAACTAACGAAATATGTACTGTATACCTCGTAGAAAAGTCGGTCAAACTGCCCCAAGCCCCAGACATGATGAGTCCTTCACAGTAACATCTAGGCCCGGATTGACGGACAGCAGTAACAAAACTGTCCACCTGTGTCCTGTAAGGTTTTGAACATGGTAATGAGAAGAATACGCTCTAAGGCGATTACAGACAGTCACAGAAATTTCCAACCTACGAAATGTTGCACAGCCCAGTAGACTAACCAATTTATCGGATAAGCTTTGAAGCAGCCACGATCCAGCGCTCTTAGTGTCTGATCGAATTCGCCATCGTCGAAGGTGGACCAGCGGACATTGTTCAAACATCATACAAACCTGCATTTGGCTTCTGGTCAATAGCCTAATGTTGGTTCACTCTTTCTTGAGGATATTTGCTACAATCCCCTTGTGCCTCAACCTAAGTAGGCCAATCAATGGAACAGTATATATCCTTCCTGTTACCAACTTATCACCATCTATTCTTTTCACTATCTATCGTTTATTTCTCATCCTTTTTAAATAGTAATGTACATATTTTATCACAATATTTCTAAGTTCTCTTCCCACTGTCTTGTTAATGACTGGACTGAGCAGGTTTGTTTTATAGATTGGAAAACCGAAGTTCTGTGCATGCCAAATCCGTAAACTTAAATCAACGAACTGCATGCGCTGAATCTTTTATTGACTGTTACAAACCGTCCAACATCGTCTTTCTATCGGAAGTAGAGTGGACTGCGTTCTGGGCGTCCATTAATTTGGATTTATGTCCGACATTTTCACGTATTTAGAGATGAGAACTGAAGATGGCTAATCAGGTGGTGCCCTGTTACTTATAGTCAATGGTTGTGGAAATGAAAAGTCTAGCAATGACTGGTAATCCTAACAGCATTTAAAAAAACATATAAGTGAATCAGTATCGTTAAAACAAAGCACGCTGATATGTTAACTAGCTCATGCAACGTACAAAATGAACCCTGAGTAGGCCGCCACTGGTGGATGAAAAGGCAATTTAATATCTTATGCTGTAAACACGGATGTTGTTTTCCGTGTGTGTAATACGTTACACAGTTTGCTGGTGAACTTGGCAAAATCTTGCCACATAGTTCTTTTTATCTGTGCTATCTACTGCCGGCCAGTTCAGCCGAGCAAAGGGGCTTGTTTGAATCAGACATTTTGGGTGTCAGCTAGGCAAAATTGCCATTTTTATCACATCCAGGTGGCAGCCTACTGGAATAGTTATAAAGGGCTCCACGGGGAATGCTGCCGCTTCAAAGATTCGTGCTTCTAATCTAGCATTTTAGCAGTGATTTAGCAGCTGATCACTGACTGTGTCTGATTGAAGTAGTCTCAACCAAACCTATTCTACTATTTCATTCCTCCTGGGCTTATTTTTTCTAAAGTTGGCAGCATACTCCGGTGCCAGTGTTTGGTTTGATTCTTTTCACAAATTACTTGTTCGCATTGCCCTAGGAGCCCCTTTGTTCAGCATGAAATGGCAAGCAAAATTACGTGTACAGGCATGCCCGGATGAAACTGAGTCAGACTTGCACAACGCGAGCATGACTGGAACCCGTTTTCGAGGTGCAAGTTCTGATATGGTCACATCCGGCTGTCACATGGAAAAGAAACTGTGTCCACAGCTGTTAATTGGATCCAGAAGGCGGCCTACTCACCTGTTCATTGCATTCAACATCTCGATGAGAACCAGCACAGACAGAGCCATGGTCATAGGTTTTGGATGCGTGAATATGGCGCAGTCGATTCCCTCGAAACGAGATTCCTGCGCAAGACACTGGGACTGGTGAGTCTGTGCACAAACGAAATCAAACAACGGGTCGGAAACGCCAGCAGGCTATAATAAGCATTAAACAAGCAGCGTGCAAACATGCTATACGTTAAGCAAGCTATCTTTTTTGTGGCCTTTTAATCCGAGTGCCCTTAAGTACCTGTTCAATGCATTGAACATCTCAATCAGCACTAATACAGACAAAGCCATGGTCATCGGCTTTGGGTTCTCAAAAATGTGGCAGTCGATACCATGGAAATTGTACTCTTCTGCTTGGCACTGCATGTGGTGTGTCTGAGACGGAAATCGTGTAAGCAAGTCAGAAGAAGTGAAGGCAACAAAAAAGGTTGTTAGTTGCTAATTCACCCGGAAGAATAACAAAAGCTTTTAAATCAGCATGTATACGACAAAACCGATTCATACTTAGAGTAACTAAACTGATAAACAGTCAAATACAGATAGAATTGTACAACATTTTACTAAGTGCTTTTTATCTTGGAAACTTAAATGTTAATCGTATAGGGTCAGTTGGGTGAAGACAAGTTGACCAGGCTTAAAAGGGTGTCAAAGAATAGGCAACGATTGTTTAATGCATGCATGATTTGGAAGTTACTGAAGTTATCATGAAAAGACAACCTGAATACTAATAGATTTTCACTCGAATTCAGACAGGTTACAACTCTAAAATTCGGTAACCAAACACAACAGAGAGAAAGTAGAAACAATTCTGAATCGCAGCAGGTAAATTCTCATGAATTATGGTAAAGTTACAAGTCAGTGAAGGAGTACGGATAAAAGATTACGAGATTATCACCCGCGCCTGGTACTTGTGTTTCTTATTGTTTGAGCTGCAACTTCTCACGTGAGAAGTCCAGTTTTGATTTCAACGTAAGTTACGGAGCGGATAATTTTGTGGGCTTTATATCAGGATTTTACTAAGTAAGCAAACAGATTGTATCAAACGTACGTTTCTTTCACGACAATATATTTAGTAACAGCCAAGAACAGATTTGCCGTTGAGGTTCGCACCGTAGCATAATTGAAACGCTTGGTTCCTTGCATTCAGCTGAAAAATTTCCGTGTACTCTGCATGTACATTTACTGGCAAACTGAAATCCTAACTATATCACGGACAACCTTTGGTGGAAGTGAACTCTGTCTACCGTAACAAATCTAAATTAAATTAACTACGTTGGATAATTGAACTTCAGAAGCCTCTAGAGTAGTTGCCGCTAGCAGTATGAAAATCACTTCAGAAAACTAAGTAAATCTTATACTTAAACGTTTACCACTCTATTTTTACCCAACTGTTTGGTAGAAATTCCCAGTCTCAACACCAGGTCTTTTTCAACGTAGTCCATTGGTTTACTGCAATATTTTTACCCCGTAATCACAGAGATTTATGAAAAAATACTCGCATTCACCAAAAAACTAGCAAGTTTATTCAAACTGCAATATTGCTTTCACTTACCATTTGGTAGTAGTTTAACTGCGGACCTTTAGGGTACAAAGAGAACCACCAGGCTGCTGCTCCGACTGTCGCACAGCCCACATAGCCACCAACCGCCAGGTATCGGAAGAACAACCAACCAGAAATCAACGGATCTTTAATATTTCGTGGCGGACGTGACATGATGTCCAAATCCGGTGGATTGAAACCAAGAGCCGTGGCCGGGAAACCATCCGTTACCAGATTGACCCACAATAGCTGGACTGGAATCAGGGCTTCCGGAAGGCCCAAGGCAGCGGTGAGAAAGATACTGACGACTATATAATGTGAAACGAGATTTATCTGTTAGATGGTGCATTGACTATACGCAGTTATTGAAAAATGACAGAAACTCGATGTCTTCATTCAGTTATCCCACGATTTGGTACGTTCAAATACTCATCAATCTGATGTGTTTGTTTGAGAGTGTCCGTTAACGAAGTTTTACATCACAAAGTGACTGAAACACCATGTGCTCAATGTTCAACATTCAACAAAAGCACAAGGCCGGCTTTGTAATTGTCATCACCCGATTATTAACTGAAATCTTTCACTTTATTTAAACTTTTGATGTGTGTTGTCTCAACCTATCAAACGCAATATGTTGACATATTTATCTTAATTACTCCTATTTAGTGGGCATCAGAGGGTGTGGATTACAACATAACTCGACCAAATGCCAAATGTTAAGTATATCTGTCGAAGACGCCTAAGCATAGGTTCGGTTGTAAGCCTTTGTCACATTCGAAAGGATAACGTGACCATCCCAACGTTAATTAGGTAGCTTCAGCGTACGGGTGTATCTTTTATGGAAACTGGCGAATTTACTCGCATTAATCGTTGTGTGGAACCTTAGCGGAAGATATAATGGACAGACTGATGATATAAAAACGGTAAAACATTGTTGGAAGTGTTTACTGTCTGAATCTTGCACTCGTTGTGTGTGCACGAAAATTTACCTGGGGTTGATTCTGTATAGTTGACCTTGCTAATCTACATTAAATTTGACAATCTTCAACAACGCGCTTCTACCAGGTTACCAAACAAAGCACAAGGATCAAACCACAAATATCTAGTATGCATGCATGTATTTAGATAGGCGTGGTACAGCCTATGTTGTAATGTTCGCGCAATCGTCCTTAGTCTATTTCTACCTGGTGAATCCAAGTGAGGACCAAACCAATTTTCATGTTTTTGTTTAGAGGACGAATGTTTAACTATGGTAACGAAATTCCACACGCTAGTGCATAATTCAATACACCATTGCAACAGCTCGATAAAACTGCTATTCCGGAAACCACAGATATAGTACTTTATGAATGATCACATTAACACGACAACAGATGTTTAACAGATGTCAACCACATTGTAAGTGATGTAATTGCAAACAACGTCGCCTGTTATATTAATCTTGACACTGAATGCTGTATGTTTATGAAACGCCCTACGCATGGACTGTTCTTAATCAGGAAACTTTGAAGATGCTTCAAATTTCAGTGAATTGCGTATTATGATACGAATGAGAAAAATTTTCGTTACGTGCCTTCACCAATATTAGACGAAATGAGGTAGCGTATAAACTGTTTCATGTTGTTGTAAATAGCTCGACCCTCCTCCACGGCCAGCACAATGGAACGGAAATTGTCGTCAGCCAGGACCATATCTGCTGCCGATTTAGCCACCGCTGTCCCGCTACCCATGGCAATGCCGATTTCAGCTTTCTTCAAGGCCGGTGCATCATTCACACCATCGCCAGTCTGTGAAACAGGGAAGAAAATTTTAGATGTGTTAGAATGATTCAATTCTTATAGATGTCACAGTATTGCACACGCAAAAAGGGAACGCACCATAGCTGAGACTTCACCATCCTCTTGAAGAAATTCTACAATTTTGTACTTGTGCATTGGCTCAACTCTTGCGAATAGTCGAGCTCGACGAACGGCTTCACGCTGTTCTTCGATGGGTAAAGCATCAAATTCTCGGCCAGTGAAAGATCTGCCAGTTGTAGGTTCGTCCTCACCGAAAATTCCTATTCGGCGGCAAATTGCTTCAGCTGTGGCCTTGTTGTCACCGGTGATCATGATGACGCGGATTCCGGACTTCCGACATTTGATCACGCTATCCAAAACCTCCATTCTTGGAGGATCTAACATTCCGACCACGCCGACAAATGTTAGATTTTGCTGGACGTTACAAGCACAAAGTAAAATTGTGCAGCAGTGAGAAATGTCAGAACGCTTGAAATTGTGTCTATGATATACTGCAAACTTCTGTCACCATGACAACTAGTAAGAGCGTTTGGACTGTGAGTTGCAAAATATCGTATACAGAGTTGGCTAATTTTTAGAGTTTCTCAGCGAACGGATATAATTTTAGAATATTACTCTCATTCGACAGATATGGACTACAGTTACTTGTTAGCCATTGACGGTAGTTATGTGTTGGTAGTTTCCTAAAGAAACGTGTTCTTTCAGATAACTAGGATTATGAACTTCAATCCTCCCCAGCGAACTTGATTTTTTAAAACGCAGTGAAGTGCGAGATTTTTATCCATATTTCTTCATATTAAAACTTAGTCTACCCACCAAGTTCCCTAACTCAAAACAAAACGGTTCGTTCCACAGCAAACTGACAGTGAGTATGACACAACTATGCTGGAGGATACAGTGCACATGTTAAAGTTCAATATAAATTCTCTTTTACATTGACTGTTGTGCAGTTCACAAGCTGGCTAAAATCGAATTCAAATTTATCAGATTTGTCATGTTCGGTTGAGAACCTAGCTAGCTGTAAGAGTTTACCCTGAAGAGAAAAAAACTTAGAGGTAACTTTAAAATTGAACCACTTGTAACACACAGTATGTGATGTGTTACTTGCACGGCAAGTTAATCGGACCATCAGGGAATGGAGAAAGCCAAGAGATGTTCAGGTAATGACACTGTAACGAATACCTTAAAGTCTGACTGTCAAACCACGTAAGATTGGTAGGATAAATTAGTTTGTGACCCATGATGTGTCAATATGCACTTGAATTACAGTTTGTTTTTGCATTACTGTTTACAACTTACTCGTCAGAAACTGTTTCTCCCTACTGTTGTGATGGACGGTTGCTGCTCATGTGTATGTAATCTCGTGTTGAGCTATCGTTGTGCATTCAAATGTCATATACTTCCTGCTCTGTTCAAATATTTTCCTGGGCGGTTTGTTTTGTGATAGAACAATCAAAATTTCGCCGACAAGGAGTGGCGCAGTTGAGTCTGTGAGTAGTCCACAATAAACTGTTGCCATTGTATTAAGCTTACGACATGCCTGTTGTATACCATAATAATAAATGAAGCCAAACATTTGATAATTAACAGTAAGTTTTTGATGAATATTCGTTTCTTAACTCAAAATAGTTTACATGAAAATTAAGTGCGCTGAATTAGTAGCACCGAAGGAAAAATGTTTTCAAAAACGACAAGCGTCTTACCGGTTGGAATATAAGACTATAACAAAAGGTTAGATATTTCTTGGTTAAACTCAGTTATCCACTCAGTCTGCTAGGTCATGCGACATCCACTGGACAATTCGGGGTATTGACTGTGCAAGCACGATTTACTGAAGAGTTCACACTGGAATCCACAGAAGCTACTGTTAAATTAAAATGCAAATTTGAATCCTGTTCAGAAACTACTCTTCTTGATAACTTTTACCATCTTTCTCGGAAGTCTGTTTTACAGGCTAAGTAGTAACTGATCATACGTCCCATGGTCGCCTCATGTTCGTACTTCAGGTCCTATGTGATTTGGAAACGTGCTTTCGAAAGTCCTTTCTTTTAATAAGACGGTAGGTTTCCGACAGACTTCACGTATGGGCTTTAAAGCGTTCACAATAATCGTTAAAAAAGAAACGTATCGAGAAAATGACGAAAGTACGGAGTTTTTACACACAGAAACACGCCGTAGTCAGTGGGTAAATCTGGAACAACTCCTGTCAGTATGAGAAGCAAATTAACAGAAATAATTTTTAGATATATATGTATATATATAACACGTACTTGAGCAGAGCTTTTAACAATCTTTACGAAGCTGTTTTACATTCATCCTTCGTTCGATCGATATGTTTTTCGGCGTTACCATTTTAACTAGTACAAATAATCATGCCATGCAGTTGTGGGGTTCTAAGTGAGTTGTGCTCATACCGTCAGTCAAATCGTTGGTCTAAAAGTGTGTCGGATGGTCCTACTTCGGTGAATGTTGTTTAATTTTGTCAGTCAGAATATAATTAAAAGGTATGAGGGTAGTTCTGTCATTCGTTTCCAAACTAAAATATTTTGTTCAAAATTGCGTCAAACGTTTGAGTGTCTTAAAGTTGCGCATATTCATCATTTCCACACAACTACGTTTTTATCTGATTAAAGACATGTCACTTATTATAACGCCGACTTCTGCTGACAACTCATCAACATTTATCGGGGTAGATATAGCACCACCAAGACAGTTTACTTTAAACCGATCGTATGCCGGCTGACAACAAAACCTTTTGATGCTTGTTCATCGTTGCTGGCACGGACCTTTCTTTAAAATAATGGTTTTCACTGGTGGGTGGAGACATCTGTGAGTGAGTTTAGGAAGAGATAACATGGGTACATTTGTCAACACACTGGTTGGCTTCAATGTTGGTTTTGATAGGAAACAACAGTTGTATTCACCTCATACTTTACAAATTTTGTGGAGTCCTCCAAGTTCATCTGCGTCTTACTGGGTGGACTGTCACAGGTGGCTAATGCCAAACACCTCAGTGTATCTCTTCCTGTACCATACGCGGCCACGCTCTTCACAATCTCTGCTTTTAAAGCTGGAGTCATGGGAACTTTTTTTCCGGCAACACGGACAGAAGTACAACGATCAAGCAACCCTTCCGGCGCGCCCTTTACAAACATTCGCGGACCGGGTTCGGCTCCACCAACGGGCAGTTTGGCTGCTGTGTTCGGCTTTGGGACCAGATATACAGACATTGATTTACGATCTCGGGAGAACTCCAGTGTGAATTCCTTGGTCCACATATTCTAAAATGTGAATGAACCGAACGGAATGCTGAAGACAAAGAACTATAAAGAAATTGTTAATGCCTCCTATGACAAAATTAGCAGAATTCAACTGTGTGTTGATATTGTCGAACAAACACCGTCAATAGGAGCTGGGTCATTCATTTCACAAATCTACACAAAACTGGATCTTGAGCAGTATATTCTGGGACGATGTGGGAATTCAAAATGGTTTTGTCTCCAGCGGTATCTCGTACGTTAATGGTATAACTCCAGAAGAGTACACAGATGATAATGCGCATTTGCTCTTACAAAAAGATTGGGAATCTACTCCTATCTACGTGCTCAAAATAGGCACTTGGGCAGCAGAACGTTTTTGACGAGACCACACTTTGATCCAGCCCTATTAATTCCTTCCGTTACAGATCACCCTTCGTTAGTAGATTTGTACTTTTGGACACTCGTCCTCAAATTTTGTTGCTCAGCCCTGTGAGCTGCAGAACGACTGTTCGGCATGGAGTTGATCAGTCCGCTCCGAAATAAACACGGTACCTCAGGGTTGACATGGAAAATCTGCGAGTACTATGCACTGATCCAGTCAACTTCAAACTATACATCTTATCCTCTCGACTAACCACATTGCCAGTATTTCAGCGGAGAAAGCTCGGTGACCTTTCCGAATGTACTGGACATATAGTGGTATTTGTTGAGTGACATTCATATGCACAAACATAGTTTAATTAAACCCACATTTGGGAACAGATAACGTTCATTTAAGTCACCGGAAGCTTTCACCAAAAAAGTAGTAGTTGATGGAGTTTAGTTGAAGTAACTTGCGCATGTACCGATCAGAACGATTTGTCACTTTGTGCTTCATATGTTCTAAGTCATCATCATGTTTTGCCTGGTGTTAGTTTGTGGACGCCTATGAACTTGGATACTCCATTTCCAAGCTTTACCATTTCCAAACTTACCGTTTGATTGCTCAATAGCGTGAGGAGTTTTGCGGGGATAAATGTTTTCTATCAGTTAACCATATTTCGGGATCGCACGTTATGGTGAACCGAAGAAAAACTGTGCATTGACTACCTTACAACGGCAACCGGATAGCCCTCAGAAAAAATACATTTTTAACGACGGCAAACCCATAGACGGCATTTCAAGTACTACAAGTAGGTTGAGTTGTTTTACTAAGATGGTAAAGACGGTCCAAAATCTGCGGTTGTCTTCCTACGATAACAAAAACGAGATTAGGCAGGACCTATTGTTAACGGCAACATATTGAAATCACGAACTCTGTTTATAACAAAAGGTCACGTTTGAGAACTGGTCAAAGTGGATAAAATGGACTTATGTTATTTTGGTAATCGCCTTGCACTGACAATTTCAACACTGTTAATCAACGTAAGTTTCAATCATACACCAAAACCCAGGTAGTATTTCCTGATATCCTGCCGCTTTAACTGTTACTCTGTGGTAATGCCGAACGATTATTGCGGTTTAATGTTTGTTTTTATCTAAGACGCATACGCGCGGGGAGCTGTTGAGTAAAATGTGCTAGTCTAATTACTACATTCTAGTTCGGAGGAAAACCAGCGGACAATTTCAAGTAGGCTGACTAGAATATCCTGGTTGTTATTATGTCAAGTTCAGTCCTACGACAACTTTTACTCGTTTTAAAATTTTAACCCAGGCAAAACATTTCCATGGCGATAACAACCTCAAGTGAGACTATCTGTAAATGCCCTTAGTTCTCATATACCCAATGCCTTCAAGTTGCCCCCCTTAAAATGAAGATGACTCCGAAACCATCAAGTAGGTTGGAAATCAGCTGGAAAGCCCCATAAATGGCATTCACTTTTAAGACTGTGTCAGTGCATCCTATTTTCATACTCAGGCTTCTTTTATGGACTTATCTTGCAGCTGATATACTTATCAGTACCTGAAACGGCCATGGGTCAAACCAATTCTAAGTAACTGTAGACTTGAGGAGTAAATATATGCAAAGCTGTGGCTGCCTTATTTGCAACATTTGTGAAGGCGTTAAGCGTTCATCAGCAAAAGTACATGTCCGAACATCTTCGTGCGGAAAGCACACTTTTAAACGTTGGTTATATTTGTAAATGGGTAAAGCAACTGTTTAGTATCGTGTCTTAAGTCACCATTTGCATACATGCTACGATCTCCATAGCGTTTGACAATACCCGGTTTCTAAAATTTGTAGATCCCCGTAGACGGAAGCTTCACCACTCGTGCTGTGGTTAGATTTCATCAGTATAATTGATGACTGGCCTTTTCACATTCAATACGTGAGGCAGTGTTTACCCGTGGGCACGCACCCTACTAGTTAAAAGGTAGGATTGTAGATTATCCTTCGATAAATCTATACTGAATTATCGACTTTTTACAGCTTTCGTTCATTCCACCAAGACGATAAAAATTAGCCAGTCTTACTGAAGTGGTTAGTGAAACGAAAGCAGTAAGGAAATAGAGGAAAGTCTCTGTTGAATAAAATACCCAGTAAGTTTAGTCGTTGCCTGTAATCAGATATAAAATTGACCGGACTGCTTGATAAACGGTTCCTTTAAGAATGATATATTTTGCTCGTTTGTGGTGGGCACATTTTGCCGAAGATGATGCACGCATTTCAAGGGAACACCACGTGTTTCTGGTATTTCAGGCAGGTTACCCTAAATACCATAATAATACAATCAACACTCAGGGAGGTGAGTTTAGATTAATTACAGCCTACAAATTTCGGCAATCTAGCGTTTCATTTTCTCTCCCAAAATTAGCAGTTAAATTGCTGCCTTAAGTTTTTAATCAACGGGTTGTGCAGGTGGAGCCAACTGCTCAAATGATGACTCACTCAACCACTCGTGACGACAGCTGCGTGTGAAGAGTCTCTCGATACCTGATCGCAAACAAATAAACGTTGATAGATGGGATCCAACAGGGTTCCTGCTAACGGGAGTAGTGGCATGATGGCGTAATCTTACTCGGTGAACTTGTGTACCGAAACGACTGAATGCTGAGACCTTCCTTCATGCAAGCAGAATGATGGCTGCGTTGTATACCATGAGGAAAGTTAGGAAAACTGAGTTAGGATGCAAAACGATTTTAAGAAATGATGTCAACATCACCAATAATAATGGTATTATGAAGTAGTATTGTCTCACTTGAATTTGGTAATTGCAGACCATGCTCAAGTCCTTTTTGGAAAGGCCGGCTTTCGACGTCTTGTATACATTCATCTTCTCCACCAAACAACTAAGCGCCGTTTCAGTGGCTTCACCGACTTTTTCGTAAACGTGTTTGCTCTCATTGTAGTCAATAGCTGAATCATTACACATGGCACATATATGCGCGATCTCAACCAGTCCCTCTTGTTCGCTGGTCTCCACTTTTTGCCCATTCAAAAATCTGTAAATACCACATTGTAAAACGATTGCAAGTAACTGAAAATAACTGAATATTTTAAGCACAAAGCGAGACATATCTACTGTTTTAAAGTGGGTAACTTATTTGAACCGTATAATATAAAGAACAATTAGGGATGAAGGAGAATGTAAAATGTTTGATACTTCTTGTAATTAGCTTACTTTTTGAAAATTCGAATTTTTAACGAAGTGCTTAAAAGAAGTAAAGTATACAAAAACGTTAGGCATATTTCGGTCACATGTGCACATATGGTCCGTCTAATGGACCACTGTGGTCGCAGTTGACTAGTCCGTGTTCAAAGCTTACACACAGGAGAATCAGACGGTATTACAATTTTGTTGGTGGCTTTGCGAACAAATCCCCATTCCTGTAAGCTCGCCATTCTGTTGCTTCAAACTGTAAAATAACTCAAACAATTAAACGTGAAAAAGACCAAGTTGTTACCACTGGTATCATCATCTGTGTTGGGTCGTCAAAAATTCGTTTACACCTACAGACAAACAGCAAAAGTTAATTGAACTAACGTTGAAACAACTGCCGGTGAAATCGACTATAAGTCTGTATATATGCCATTTTTCAGCCTGAAAGTATGTACTCAAATGTAACAGTAGCACACAGGAAAGAATAAATCACTCATATTTATGCATGTAGTACACTAGAAAGAAAACTTCGTTTAATTTCTGAAGCAGGCTATTCAGTGATGCTATTGACGAGTCGCTTCAATAAGATGTGATTGGGAAGCCACCAGTTTGTTCAACGACATGCCATGTGTAGTAATTAAAAAATGACCGCCAACCCCCTGCAAGACGATATTGTTCTATCGCATCTTTTAACGGTTGTGAACTTTGAAAGAAATTTTTACACGGCACTCAGTAGTTTTTGCACAGTGTATCCCTCGAGCGTTTCCCCGCATCTCATAATTCATGCACGAATCTATGTGGTGAAATTCACTGTCTCTTAAAAATACAAAGAACTCAATAATACCATCCATATATAAATCCGTGGAGTATAAACAAACTTTCTTTGGGTCATAGTTTAAATCGACGATCACTGATCAGTGATTGAAGCCTTCCCATTCCCATACAGTCCCTAGACATCTCCTTTTCAAAAGCGGCAGTAAACTCGAGTTTTGTTGTCATTACTTCTCGTCAGTACAACACACACTTTCAGTGACCTAGAGTCAAAATTTGGTTACGTCATTAGGAGGTATCTGCGTTCATCACTACGCCACTGACTGTATATCAGGTGCTGCCAAAGTATCCTATTTAGAACCATGGCCACTTTAGATCAAACAAAAGCGAAACTCGAGTTTTGTGCTTCTTTTTGAGACAGGCTGGCTGAAAAGCCTATTCGAATGCGAAACCTTCATTCTATCGTGAATTACATTTATTGTGTTCTTCAGCAAATCCTTGACTACTCACCTGCTTGTTCTCGGCTAACTGAATAACTAAACAATCTGCGTTAATGTGTCTCGATAATAATTCATAAGATGTGTCCTTTTCATCGTCAACTCTGATTCTGCCATAGGTTAACCGGCCTTTGAACAAAATTCATCCAGTCGTCCTGTAGTAGTTACTTTAGGTTTTTAAGTCTACCTTACGATGTGTAAAATGTCGCAGTTTCATCAATCACTTTTCAATTTTTGAAGTGAGAAGGAAGACAGTCACAGTCTACTTGAACTCCTCTTCATGTCCACGGTGACCTCTGTACATATTACACAGTTTAGTACTGGTTGTTTTATTCACCTGAAAGGTTCATAGCTGCCATTTTACGATAAAATATGTTTTCACTGGAGTTCGTAAACTAACTGGTGCACATTTTGTGTTCACGCAAAAAGTTGCAATAGCAATAATCTAATGTCATCAATATCATGCAAACTTATACCTTTCATATCTAACGGAAAACTGTTCAATCCTCATCAGTTTATGCCAAGCGGACTGATTTCTAATGTGTGAGTGCCATTTTTACGAGGGTAAAACCGCAGTCATATTTTGCAGTAAACGTAAACAGATATGTAATGTTCAATACAAAAGCTTAAGTTCACCTTCAGTTCTTCAAAGTTAAACGGAGGTGGCTATGAGTACAAGCTTGGTGCATCCTACGAATCCTCTGATGATGGGATATGTAACTGTGCATATAAGATTAACTGAAAGGAATATCTGCAGGTCGACACACCACACGATGAAGTAAAACTAGGATGCAAGAATATGTAAAAAAATACTGAACCATCACGAAGTGAATTCGATTACCAAGTTGTGAGCAAGGATCATGTTACTGCCAATCACATTCTAGAGGTAGGTAGCACAATTGACCCTGAAAATTAGAAGGTAATTATTCAAGGGTTTAAAATTGCGCAAAAGTTGTTGATTTCTGAAACAATCGAAGTCACAGAAGCAAAATAGGCTCCACTAGATTCGATGGCTCTGGTCTACATAGGGTGTGGTTATTTATCAACTTACGTTGTAAAAAAAGGTTACTTGAATTGACATAACTCTGAAGAAAACTAACAATGTTCTTCACAGAACACAAACCGAATCTTTGGTAAACCCATTGAATTGATTGTGACAAGTTAGGCTCTATCGTATACTTCGCATGTTTCCAGTATATCGCGGCCAGAGAATGGAGACTTGTATTACACCACGTTGAGTACACCTAGGGTGTGACTCAACTTTTGGTTTCGTACAGTAATTATGTTTCATTATTCTTAAATACCTCCTGACTTGTAATTGATTAACTTAATCAGAAAAAGACATTCACCAAAATACAAGGCGTTACTGTTAAACGTAATAATGGCGTGAACGTCAGTAGGTCAGGATAAAAATATTTGAGTTGGAGTAAGCTGGATAATTTTGTTGAGAAAATAAAAGTAAAGTGCAAGTTTGAAAACCATAGTGACGGTAAATTTGCAACTAGTAACCTACATTTCACCCTCTGGCGCATATTTCGAACCGGTAATTTCAAAGTGGAGAAGTTCTGTATTACGTTCATCTGCCTTGGAAAAAATAAACATGCGACACACGCTCATTTGATTGGTAGTTAACGTTCCGGTTTTGTCCGAGCAAATAACACTCGTGCAACCCAAAGTCTCCACCGAGGGTAAGGACCGAACTATGGCATTCTTTGCAGCCATCCGACGTGTTCCAAGCGCCAAGCAAGTAGTAATGACAGCTGGGAGACCTTCTGGAATAGCGGCCACAGCTAAAGCGACAGCGATTTTGAAGTAGTAAATTGCACCTTTAATCCAAGATCCACCATGAGCAGGATCGTTGAAATGTCCGATATTGATTGCCCAGACCGCCACACAAATGATAGAAATGACCTATGGGAAACAAGTTGGCAATCAAAATAAAACGAGCGTTTCGAGGTTCAACTGAAAAAAGTACGTAATAACCATACATTACTTAGATGGCTTTAGCCTTTTCTACAGTCTGTAAAACAGATTGTGTAAAAAGACGAACGTCAAAATTTTTGTAAATCAGACTGGAAGTTGTGTTTGGTATAGTTACAATAGTAGTTAGTCTATTACTGCAAACTAACCTAAACATAGGATCATATTAACCACGATGCAGATATTGTTGGGCAGCACAACATTTGCTGTGTGCAGTCACGTTTCTTTTAGGTGCAAATGTTTCTTCTAGGAGTTTTGTTTTGTTTTGAAAAATTATTTCAACTTAATTGGCACCTGAAGATTATCACTGTTTTGGTTAGAAATATCAACCCAAAACCTCACCTTGGATGATTTCTTCTGAGAATTTTCAGTTTGAACCAGCTCGTAACTAGCTAGCTTATAACACAACAAGTAGCTCGTTGTTAAGAGTAATATAGCAATCCGATTTATCCGACAGAATGGGATAACGGAATAGTATGACATTCACATGAACCACATTTTTGGAAACGTAGTTAAATTATCTCAATATTTTGCCAAAGGTTCCGCCTGATATGATCATGACTGGGATATAACTTACAGTTTCCTACGGATTTGGAAAGCTCATTGATCGCCCCACACTGTGTGTCAATCAAGAACTAGTGTGCTTGCTGTGTATGTGTGCGTTAGCAGGGCATATTCAGTGTCCTGGTTAGAGGTTAGTTCGAGTGCCTATCCATCTTAGTCCGAACGAGGTTCCGTTCTACCGCCACACGCCTACATGAAACCAACAGTACACATCAGGAAATTGGTGTAACTGCCGCTTCAGTTGCGATAGCCGTCGATTAGCATGTGTGTGTGTTGGTCGATCGCAGCTGCACTGTACGCGTGTGTAAGAGAAGAAATAAAGGCTTGGTGCAGTGCTGTGCAACGCTGGGATGTTCTAGCTGCAGGCCTGAAAGTCAAGTGCGTTCATTCGGCAGCACACTGCCGTGTGAGTGTGGTCATCCGCACGATAGCAATGAAAGACGCGGAATAGTTCGAACATAACCCAGTTGTCTTTTAGGTCGGTTATGTAGATCAATGGTACAGAAAATCCAGAGGTGAACGGGTTCCTAGGGCATTTAACACCGTGCCACATGTTGCCTTCACTCTCCATGTGACAGTTCTAAAGGGTATCATGCACTTTGTGACATGCTTATCAGTGCTGCTTTCAAGTAGTTCCCAAATATTCTTTGTGTGCCAAGGTCCCAGTGCGTCAGATACATGTAGATTACTGATAAGAAGTAGAGAATTTGGATGACATGAAAGGAATCTTACTCATATTTGATCGTATACTTCGTCTTCAAATATATTGTGTAGCCAGCTACTTCCAGGCAAACTACTAGACTTTATGCTCGTTAGGGCTCGTCAGCAGTACATATCCTTTACATGGCTGGGCTTGAGAATTCGGCCATGATTTATTGAGGCAGTCGCGTTGACCACCATGCCTCCAACTGTAACATAAGCGTTACCAAGCTATCATACACAGAAGTCGCATTAGTTTGTGAGCAATGCTTAGATTGTTTGATCATTTCCAAATGAGTCACAGTAACTGTCTTATTTGCTCCAGTCGATGAACCCACGATCATGACGTTTCGTTAGATTAAACGCAGAAGTTATTAGAAATTCCGAACGATATTCTGATGAGTGAATAGATCTGGAGTTGGCTAAAAGACTCGTGAGTGTAAAACTTGCAACAAATTTTGTGATATGTACACGATAGTTTAACTGCCATTATACATCGAGTGAAGTGAGGAAAAATTGTGTCATCTTTGTATTTTTAGAAGGAACTACGTTCACGTAAACAACACAAGATTCTTTATGCTTAGAACGATTCAAAAACAATTTGTCCACTGAGCTGTTTGCATCAAAGAGCAAAATATTACATATTTGTTGTGTTAATCACCTAAAATGTATCTGACGGTAAGTAACAAAACTTTACTGCATACAAATAATTTATTGGCAGCAGCAAATTACAGAAGGAATTTAGTTTCTGTGGTTAACTACCGTTTAGCCATTTTACTTATCTTTGTTCAATAAACTTCATTACATGCATGCATGTGTTTAGTTTACGGCCTACCATAGTTCGACAATGTCCACTCGGTTCAGCCGCTTATTACGTGAACCGCCTATCAAGTCATATCAAGTGATGCGTGGTCATCTTGTTATCAGTGACGAAAATTAATTCACAGGCAAATGCCATTCATGTTTAGGATTAACCTATCTTGGCAACTCTAAAACAATTATGGAAATTCACAACATATGACAATGCACAATACCACATTACTTTCAATACAAAGTTACAAATGATCGTCCACTCACTTTGGACAACTGCTGACCGAATTCATCCAACTTTTGTTGTAGCGGGGTTCTCTCTTGTTCTGTGTCCATCATCTGATTTCTAATCTTCCCTATCTCTGTCATGAGTCCGGTGCAAACCACAACCCCACGCGCTTTGCCTGCCGCAATATTGGTCCCGCTGAATAAGATATTTTTCTTGTCCTGGTTAACCGCACGTGGATCAGGCACAGCTTCGGTAAATTTGATCACCGACACTGATTCACCTGTCAGAATCGACTGATCCACTCGTAAAGTAGTGCTCATAATCTTTATAATGCGCATATCAGCAGGAACTTTGTCGCCGACTAAAAAATAAGCGTCAGCGGAGCAAATAGATAAACGTTTCCGTAAGGACAACCGTCTGGTGTGTTCACAATGGATAACTTTTTGACCACTACCACATTTTGTACACTCTTTAAAACGAGAAAAATGAAGTACCACACACAGTCTGGTAGAGATACTCCTACCATATCAGACATTTTAAGTTAGTTCTTGAATATTCAACCAAATGATCCACAAAGTTGATGACAGTTTCAAAACGAGACTCAAAAGTACCCTGCAATATTCAACTCGGGTGATGCACATAGTTCACCAGCTTTATGTCGCTTTGAAGAAAATAACCCTTTATCATGTCTTACTAGAACGATATTGCGAACAGTCCCAGATACGTTATATCTAACAATGTTAAAACAGTTGTCTATCACGTCTGCAATGGCCGTTGAAACCAGATGGTTAGCGAACCCCTTCCTGTTAATTTTGAGGCCATGATAGTTACCTGCTAGTTTTTCGGCTAACCACAAATGAACGGTCGAATTAGCACTCCAAAAACAAAAGGGGCGGTGCTGTGGGACATCTTAATTTGATCAGAAGTTATTGAATAGGTATATCAGCGGTCTTTCTGCGTTTGATTACTAGTTCTTGCTATGCTGTACGGCGGAAAATTGGGGAGATTAACTGAGAATATGTCAAAATAATCATTGGCACTGAGTTGGAAAATTCACCTCAGTAGCACTTCTCATCTATATGGAACGTAAGCGCATTATACATTATCCCAAACGTAGTAGTAACAGCAGATTTTTTGACTTCCGCCAAAGTGGGTTATCACAGGATCAGATGTGATGATTCGCACTTAACGCAAAAACAATCTCTAGAAAACAAAATATTATACCTGACTGATATCTGGTCTCGTACAACTTAAACAGCTTGCACGTTTAACATCAAGCTAATCTTCGTTATTGCCATAAACAATCCTCTGTATGATTTAGTTTTAGACGCGATGTTCTCGGCGTTCATTTCAGTGGTTTTGTCGTTTTATAAATAGCCAATTGTTACTCTTGGTTTGCATAATATCTACATGTCAGCATAAGTTTATCGCTAGGCTATCTTTCGTGTATAGACAGCTAACTCGTTAGAGGTTTATTCTTATTAAGCTTTTCGTATATTTTGCGAAAAACCGGACATTTTAAAGACTCAAGTAACCTAAATGAATCATTCTTGGATTAAACAGAATCCGTCTCATACTTTACTTAAATGCACAGGGCTCCATATGAACAATTAAGCACACCAACGGTCCCATATTTTTACAACTCATTGTCCCTGGAACCTTCTAAGTGCATTACGTTCACCCCTTTACACTGCATATATTACATGAAAACATCACGTGGTATACTGTGACAGGTTAGCTTATTATTCGATATGGTGTGTCATAAGGTTGTACTCATAAAAAAAGTGTTAACCGGACACATTGATATCCTGAAATGATAAAATTTTACCAACCTCAACAAGATTGTCAGTTAGAAAACTGCTTAAGTACAGTCGTTCAGAAATGAGACTTTCGTCTAGCTGTTTGGAAAGAACTTGGACGACTCAACTGGAAACACGCTGAATCACGCATACCCTTGGAAATAGTATAAAGATGAGCTTGACCTCTACCCACATGTCCAAAGCGTCCCTGAAAGGATAGGTTCAAAGGTTTCTTTCTACAACCAATTGTTTTTGGAAGATTGTTTCAATCTTGGGTACCAGGCTGAAGACGATCTTCAGTGATACTAATTCCAACTTCTGCCCTTCCACTTTCGCATTGGGAACAGCTAACAATGCACATCACGAGCTAATGGGCAAAACCCACATATGTATCAGTATCTTTCCCAATTAGTTGTAAATAACGGATCTCAAGGCTATCTTACACTTGAAGCCTTGACAGATAAATACTATAGTCACATAGCTAACAGATATTCAATTATTTATAATGTAAAAACATACTTTAAAAATTTAAAAAACCAACTGGAGATTTTATCCAAACGTTGAGGAGGTTAGAGTTAGTTGGTTTTAAATGCGTAATTTTTGCAGTCAGCACACTGTGTAAGCGTGAACGTTGGTGTGTTGACGACCGAACACTTTCAATTGGTTCATTCGGTTCTAAACGTTTTTTTTTAAATCGAGTTGACGAAGTAGCATAGGTCAGACAAGATTCATTGAATTTAGATCAAAATTATTTACTGCTATTAAGACACACTTCCAAAGCTACTTGAAACAAGCACGTATTGGAACTGATGATTTTAAACTCCGAAGACCGTACACACTTATCTGAACCCGGTGGGTTATATTGATCAACACCAAAAAGTGACTGTTAGCCTGAACACTTTCCTCTAACACCAGGCAGCAAAATCTCTCTCTGTCCTCGATAAATAATTTATCGAAGTTTGTGTAACTGGACATAAGTAAACTCTAAAACAAACTATTTTTCATGGGCTGTGAAGGAAAAAAGTTGGAGACGATCTATCAGCAAATATAGATGCAGTAACGGGAACTTTAAGACCAACTAAAGTTTGATTTTCTATTCCCTTAATCTTCTACCGTTTCCTCCAAGACGAATCGGAACGCCTTAACATGAATAAATGACGGATATTTCAATTCCTGAGGGCAATTATTTAAAATGGTTTAGTCTCTTAACAGCTCACTGAAACAAGTTACTGAACCGTTGTGGCAACCGATAGAATTGACGGGTTACAGACAATGTTACACTCAGGGCTTGAACTAAAAAGCCATCAATATGGTTAACGCTGAATGCATAGATCAACCTGATATATTGCACAGTGCATACATGGAGGCAACAGTTCCGAAAACAAAGACCTCAATTTCACCGTAAGATCAAGTTGGTTTCTAAGGGAACAATGAGTAAAACACTTGTTGCCGAGAGCGATCATACTAGAGGAGAATGCAATCCTCACCACTTGTTTTCACTAGAACACTGTTTTGCTTACTCCGAAAATCGTCAACAGAATCAACTCGTTGTTCACTACGTCTTTAGCCAGATCAGTTCATGCACAGTCATCAGTAGTGAACTTAGTTAAACGAGCACCGATGCACTGAACACGCTGGTCACACAGCTGAGTAGCAGGGTGCGGTATAGCAGCACGTAATTTATCATTTTCCCAGGTGACTAGATAAGCAGTACTGAACAGTTGTTTTGTTGGCAGTACATAAGGTTAGAAAAAAGTGGTTGGAAACTCGGTTACCTTGTGATTTACCTATTGACTAAATAGCATATGTGTTAAACGAACGAAATATATGCAAGCTTTTTGATCTGAGATTTGTGTCAAAATATTGGTCTCAGCACATATTTGTATTTTATCAGTATGTGACCATTCAAAAAAATGTTACCACTGTCCAACCGTAACACATGCGTCCTACAACCAATCTTTCTAAAAAATGCACAGATAAGGAACGCATTAAGATCAATCATGTATACAAAACTATTATTCTCTTTCCCATTTCACACTCATCTCTTTCTGAAAAATTCGAAACTGCAACCGGTTAGTCATCCCCCTGGCCATTCATCTGGGATACAGATGCACATGTTGAAATAAACATCTTTCATTTTGAAACATAACAAATGGCCTGATTGGTTGACCAGAACAGATTCATTATTTATTACATCGTCGTTGACGTGCACTCCTAATTTGCCCGCCATGATAAACAGCAGGCAGGAAACGATTTGAACATTTTAGGTGTACATTTGAAAAATTAATGTTTCAAGGCTATTGCTAATAGTCACACGTTGCAATACCTGAACAATGTGATTGTCAACGTTGTTATATATAGTGGCACCGGCAAACGTCTCTGCAACATCAATTGCTAGCTGGAATTTCACTGAATAACTGGCGAACTGTTAGCACCTTATCACACGAGAATTTATGTTGGTCCTTTCCACTGACGAACTAATTTCCAAATAACATAAAGTCTATATCTGTGCCTTTTGACATTTTCGGGAAAGTAGAACTGATACACGGTTCCCCTGTTCATCTGAATATGTTCATAAATCAAGGTACTCACTTATCTAATTGCCCAATGCAACACATGGCATTCTTTCCTACCAATGGGAACACTGATAGGAAAATAGTCCAAACCTAACTCTAACAAATGAGGACCCAACCGTTTTCCAATATCCTTATCAGTAAAAGTCTAAACATTACGAAAATTATTGCCGGAATATGCAGTTTTAATAGACAATTGTTATGAGGTTAGTTGCATAAACGCTATTTAACATCTGTCTTCCAGTTAAATAACGCAAGTCACACTCTCGAATGCAATGGGTCTGGGTGACACTTGACGGCTTAAACACACCACAGCTAAATCAGTGTTTTTGGAAAGCTGTTGCTGATGTACCATAAATACAGTGTTCCATGTATGTGACGTATGTATTATTTGCTTGAGTTAGACTGAATCATATAAAACGTTCGATTGAAATATTTTCACAACTGGAAAGCCATTTATTGCTCTGGTTTTATTAAAAGGGGTCAAATCGATTAATTTATCTTCACTTACCAGAAACTTCAACGATATCGCCGGGTACCAGTTCGCGCGCCTTGATCTTTTGAATTCCAAAATGACTCTTCCGATACACCTTGGCAATCTCGGGTTCATATTCTTTAAGCGCTTCAATGGCCGATTCTGCATTACGCTCCTGCCAAAAAAGTGGACATTTTTCAGTGGAATAATTCCTTCTTATTGTTTAACAATTATTTGCTAGGTAATAGAAAACAGACTCGCAAATACAGAGACTTAAAGCTCAAAATCTATCGACCACCAACAGTCTGTCATAACCTCTGTTTGGTAGAAAATTCCCAAAGTATGTTGTCACGTTTCATGGTTGTTCTCTCATAGAATAATCAGTTTCATGCCCAGCGAAATGTGTCAATGTTTTTTGTGATCCGGTGATGCTGTCCCGAACAACGTTTTGTACGAACACATGTTACTAATTCAAAACATCCAGACAAGGTTCAACGGGGTGGAAGTTAGACAAACGGACATGACAGTAATAAAAAAATATGGAAATGGCAAATACCAGGATAGCCGCCGATTCAGCAAAAAATCATTTGTGAACACATGGGAGGGAGTGTGACTTCCGATTCCCAAGATTTAAACAAACTGAGGGTTACCACGAGAAATTACAGGGAATGTATAAAAAACATTGACTCTTCTTCCTGTTCGGATTTTGTTTCATTACTGGAGATGCCGGCCACTTCGAAAGATGATTCCCAGTGTTTAGTTCAATGTCCATTTGTAATCAAGGTGTACTGATATACGAAACCTTTAAAATTGAGAGAAGGGTGACGCGGCAGCAACAGGACATGACAACAAGGAACTGGTGCTTTTGCTGAAGATGAACGAAGGCTTTCGGAATTTATAGACTACTACGGCGGTTTGTGACAGCCTCCCTAAGTAGATTGTAATTCCAGTTGATAGTAACCCCGTCACCCTAAACTAAAGTCGCCAAGGCAATCCGTTCCATTGAAGCAGCCTCTCCCCGACACAAGTGTCTTGCATATAACGAAATGATTCACTTCCCAGCCAAATACCTGGCAGCGTTGTTAAACCTGCAATTGCTTACTGAACAACTTCCACAGCCGAGTGGCATTAGGGTAGCATTCTTACCTATGATCCCCTCCTTACTGACGCCATCTGACTTCCGTCCGAGTTCTGTTTGTTCATCAAACAGGGTGATTTTGTAACATTTTACCCAATCATCGGGTTTCTACAAGTCCTGGTGATCAGTGAATACCTGGCTTCCCAAGGCGGGGTGGAACATCTGAGATGACGATGATTCTCAGCTGTTTGCTCCCACATTCTTACACAACACACCATGACTGATCACTCGCAAATATTGATATACTTCGGACTTTCGACAAAATAATCCACGATTTCTTAATCAGAATAGCCACTGCCCAGAGTTCACTTATTATTTCGAGTAGCTAACTACGTTCAGTCTTATTTAGAAGGCGGTGAATCCTTTCAGAAAAAGATGTTCATTATGCAAACCCCATCTACCATTTGGATGGAACTTTCGCTCTGTTCTGGTTTCGACCCTGAAATTAAAATACCTGGTTGTTCATTGCACTATCTGACATATGTGAATTATGTCTTGTTGTCGGCTTTCGAGAACAGCGCCTTGGAAACCAGACTGGGATACCTACAGGATTAGCTTCACTGAAAACGGTTTGGCCGTGAACTACTCGAGGGACCGGTATATCCGCATAAAATCAAACCACGTATGGTGTACCACCTTTTCTGATGAACGACCCTTGGACGTGATTGGGACCGCCAAAAAATATTTGCTCTCCGTGCCACAGCATTCAAGCATTTTGGTACAACGTCCAAGTGGAGAAAATCTTGGGAAATAACACAGTTGGTGGGTAGTCAAAAGTACAACAGTAGGCGAAGACAGCGCCATTAAACTTCACTAAGGAATCGGAATATTGCGGGCTTATCTACCGCTGAGTTCAAACCGTTAATTTTGCCTCAATGCCCTTCATAAAATGGACGATTTAGTCCTTAGACCCAGCATTAAGGTTGAACATTAAAAGGTGGTTGTGGCTACCTAGTGACACGTCGAACGCCTTCATTTACTTCAGTCCCATTTTCGGTAGTCTCGAGATATCCCACTTTTCGATCCGTACCTTTCTCCATAGATTTCCCGTCAAAAACCTTTGTCAGGTTAAGCGCTCCTACACTAGGCTGCACGTGACCTGTCACTCAGAGTATTTCAATTCCTTGTTGTCTTGTCTATCAGCAGTCCGGAAGATTGATACGGCCAAAGAGAAAAAGAATTATTATAAAGTGAGGCGCTTTTGACGAGACACGGTGTACCTTATTGTAACATTCTCCAACGACGGCCAAGTGGCATAGGTGATTACAAAACTCTCTTGAGTCTTATCCGCATGTATGTCTGAAGGCGATGTGATTTAGGGCTGGCATGTTGCCATGAAGTCCCGTGCCTCACATTCCTGCCAGAATCAACGAGGAAGTTAGAATGCCGGTACCAGTCGTAAAACTCTTACATACTTCAGTCATGTCCTCTTACCCACTCTGGCAGATGCTGACAGCATAAGTTTGCCGCTGTATTAACGATTCATAAACTGAGAAAGAATAAAAGTCGGGAGACATCAGAGCCCCGAATCTCCACGGTCAACCCACTACTTAAGTTCAGTATTCTTATATCTAAAAACACTGCAACCTCCGTTGTTAACGAGGCTATTTTTGGTCAGTGAAGAATAAAAACCATGAACAGGTTTAAAAAAAAGTGTAAATACGGCTGCTAATAAATCGTTCGGTGCACCTCTGTCTTTATTCATTCTTTGAACCGTCCTTGTCACTGACTATCGCTACATCCTAATCGTGTTTATTAACTGGGATTTCATTCATCTGTCAGCATAAATTCTCTCATCGCATGGGTCTTTCAAACTGAGCTATCTCAGACAATTGTGTAGCATTTAGTCAGGGTCCTCTCAACATGTTTGATTTATGTGTAAGAAGCACCTAGTATATATATATATATATATATATATATATATATAAAGTACTTAAAACAGGCACACAATGAGTAGTGGAAGACCTATTGTGACGTTTAAAATCCACAATACGATCTGCTGTCAAATAAATAAATATGTCCGGATGAGATTATTCAGGTGCTCACCCACATAAAACTAATTAACGTATAACTTTGAAGAAACTTTCATTTAAGCTAAGCCGACTCATCTGATTTACACAGGGCTATCCTACACTACATTGGCGAAATGTTTAAAGCCCAATTGTGGGAGATGTATGATTTTCGGCAAAAAAATATATAGTGTTTTTCAGAGGAACATCACGTGATTCCGGTCATTTCATTGTCTTATTTAGGTCCATTCAGGGAACAGGCCAATCTGATTGCTTTACTGTGCGGATAAGACTGCCCACCTAGACAAATGTGAAAGTGCGAACGTCATACACGGACTACAAAATGGCCCTGAAGTTATCTTGGATAACACTGTGGGCAAACCTCCTTTCAGCCACTGGTGTGGCAGCTGGTATAGACCTCCAAAATGATCTGATAAATCTCTTCCTAATTTTCTAGCACTCGTAGATGAATAGTTTTACAGTCCATCGCCATTCTCATGAATGAACACATCAGAAAATAACAAAACGTTTCCGACTTAGCGGGCATATGGTTATTGGTCTCTGATCGATCACTCAGTCCCAGTACAAAATTCACCACACGCCTCTAACGGCTGCTAGTGCGTAGTTAGGAATGCAGATGATTAAACCACAAAACTAAAAGACTTCCGGGACATTTTCTTTAACACAGACTTGGCTGATCAAAACCCACGGCCCACTGTGCTGTAATGTACCCACAACTTAATACTTACGCACTTCAAACATACCCTCAACTTTCCCGGCCTTAGATACGTGAACAAATTTCAAATAGTTTATTTAGTTTTAATGAGCACTCAGATTACACCTGAAATATAACTCTAGAAAATTCTTATCCAGTTTTCCCAGTACATCTCCGAACCAATCAGTAAAAGCAACATTCAGACGTTCATCTAGTCATGGGTCCAATGCCATGTTGGTTAGACTGTCAGAAACGGTACGCCTTATTTATGCAATAATTAACATGGAATTGTCGCCGTTTAGCTCGGAAAACAGAACGCAGCATATATTTTTTTCTAAGTCACCGACGATTCAACGTAAGTATACGTAAAATTTACTGTTTGTAGTTACAGTCTTTGTTTGGATAGATCGAAAAACACTTCAAACTGGTTGTTGGTTTTTTATTCAAGTTTTTCAAGTTTTTCACTTAGTCAACTCGCCTAAAACTTAAACACCAAACTTAGAAGTCTAAATGATGGATCCGTAGATTTCAGTTTACAATACAGTTGATATATCACCTCACGATGAAGTCGGTTACCTTAAGCGTTACTCACAAATGTGTCTCGTTGAGCATTTTGACGTCTTACGAATTCAGGCTTGCCTGGTGTTAAGTCAACATTGCAGTGATCAGCACGGTTATTTTTTTAACAACGTGGGCCAAATCTCAACTATCGGTCGTGGAAAAGATGTGCACACTCGACGAGTCCTGATAAAATTGAAACTAGCGTCCAGTATTTCTTTACAAAAGAGTCTGACCAACTAATCTATCTGATCGGTAGAGTTGCAAGTAGCTTTCAGCTATGCTCCATATCTACTAGTGACATCAGGACTATTCAAATTATCTAACTCGTCGACATTTATTACTAAACTCGAGACTATTAATGTTATCTAATTTATAAGGATCTAAGTCATAATGTTTGTTATCACCTTTCTGGACATGGATTAGTTTTGCCGTCGTAACCGCGATAAAGTGATTGTTTGCATTGGGGTTAGAGTGAGATGTAGATCACACAGTGCCACAGAATACGCTATGTCCGTAAAGAAGCTGTTTTTGTGAATGAACCAATATCTTGCCAAATATCTTATCATTCTATTCGTATGCCGCCAAGATCCAGCAGACAAAGCAGTCAACAAATGAATTTTGGTAACGATAACTCCTATAGAGAAGATAAGCTCGGTGATGTGTACGAATTCGTGAAGATTTGACCGATAAGCTACCTCAATTTATTTCTAAGTTTCAGCTACATAGTGAGATGATAAATCATCGGAATCATACATTCCCCACATTCTGATTCGATCAGTTACTAGTTTCGCTAGAGTAGTCTCCATCTCAGTTCTGAGCATCTTAACCGACAATATAGACAATGTCTGTTAGTCAGTGGTATTCACTAATTCATTCGTAACTCAACAGAAGTTCGGCCAGTTAATAATACAAGCAACCATTTAGGCGTGACCAGCTTTTGTCGATGATTTGGCAACCTGGGTAAAAATTAGTTGCTTCGAACAAGGCTTTATAAGCTATACTTGTACTTGGTAGAAAAGAGTGCATTACGTATTAAGCAGTGATAGGGAAATAAACAATTACCATACTTACTTGCCATACACCGATCACAGCATTTGCTACGAGAATTAGCAAGATGACGAAAGGCTCAACGAAAGCGCTGATAGATTCCTCGTTCTCTTCGAACAGGGCAAGTACCTAAACAAACGGAGAACAGGGCAGAATGGCAAATTTAAAAGTAAACTTTGCTTCTGCCGAAAGGTGCTCACGATCACACTTCCTACTATAAAATCAGTTTCGACGGCTGAAAAAGATAGGAGATTTTTGAATACCGTGTCACAAGTTGCAAAACGCTTTCGTTTGACTGCCGTCTTCATACGTATTTCCCTGGTTGAAGCGGTTATTGAGTTAACTTCCTTGATTCTCAATGGTCGTAATATATCACATATCTAATGAGCAACCTGCGACGGATACGCAGGTTAGGAAATGACTCAAAGCTGCACTGCTTCTGCTGGGATCTTACTCATCACGCCAGAAGGAGTATCAATCAGGTGAACGGCATAGTTGGTCGGAGTGAAATTCCACTATGTACCGAATGACTCACTGATGAGGCTTTTCAACCATTTCGTTCGCAGCTTCATGGGCTGGTTTAGCCTTCGTTGAATGAGAGTTTCAAAACTTCATCGTGTAACATATTACTTAATACTGGGGCTCACCTAAGAGACTATTAACATTTGCTAGCCGTTGACAATCAGTATCGTGATTAGCAAATAAAATTTCAAGTTAAGTCACACGGTTCCATTAAAACAATCTGTTGAATTAATCAATCAATCAGTCAAAACCTATATTCTGAGCTTAAGAGTGCACATTTGACAGGAATAAAATCTTAGTTCATTGGTAAACAAAATCTTGTCAACATCTACAAGTGCATGACGCTCTTCACTGTCGGTTACAGTTTTTCACTTACAAACGAAATAATGGCCGCCAGTAACAGAATTTTAACCAACAGGTCATCGAACTGTTCCAAAACGAGTTGCCAGAGCTTTTTGGTTTCTTCGGCGGGAAGTTCTATAAGCAATAACAATAAAGACAATGGCAATATTAAGGTATGTTAATGATAAGACTGACTTGTAAAAATAGACGTTTATCATTGTTTCATACTGCGTTTAGTTAACTGCATCTTCGTCACTACATCACTTAACATACTTGTTTATTTCTGCTATCAGTTGTGCAGTTAACCGTTAGACTGTTTATTCTACACAGATAATTTGTGATCCTAGTCGTATTGATTTATGCTGCTCGTGTGCCAATCAAAGAAAGTAAAGGAACATAATTAATCGGTATTCACATTCTGTTTACCCAGTTTAGGTTTAACACAGTGACTTCGACAATTAGTGATAACATATTGGACTCAAAGAATACATCACCTGTGATTTAATATGACCAGTTACTGAGAATTGCACATCTTGAAATGAACTGAGGCAAATCAAAAAACGAACGTGTTTAAGAAGCCTCGACATCTGAAATGGCCTATATCTTTAATCCCGTGAAAATATGGAAAAGATTTACCACATGCAAAATTTCTGGTTCATGATAAGGTTGAGGCAGTAAAGATTAAACGAATCGAGCTTCATAACGTGTGTTTCGTTGATTGTCGACGAATTTTTATGTTTAGAAACAAACATAATGCCACATGGTTAACAGTCAATATGTGCTTATAAGTATATCGTATCATATGAAAACCATTTTAAAATGACATGTAGAAAGTTCAGAAATATCAGGCGAAATACACAATCGAATCCACTATATTCGGACTTGCCATTAGGACCGAACTTGGTAAACTGCCTCTTGATTTGCTCATCGCTAAGTCCGGTATCTTTGTCCACATCGAAGTGACGCAAAACTTCGTCTATTTCTTTGGAAAATGCATTCTCCATGCTAAAGCGCACGAGAAGAGATGACAGAAAAGTCACGCTATAATCCGCCAAGTAAGAAACTGGGTCGTCTGTAGAATTATCAGTACAGGGAATCTATGTAATGTTCACCGACTGAGGCCTGTTATCAGTTAGGTAACTTTCGACAGGCCTCCTTTTGTCTTCTGTAAAACGGAGGATTGAACGGTTTATGTGTGTATATTTGACTATGGCGTCACCAGCTAATGGTAATGCCACGAAATATGAGTTACGTTCTAGTGCCTGTGGATTGGATTGAACAAAGGTTGCACTGAACAAGAGTGTTGCTTACCTGCTGCTTATTTTGTACGAGTGCGCATCTATCCCATCTACCGATTCATCTGTCGTGTCATGGCATACATCGAACCAAGCCCAGAAGCGTAGTGCTGTGTGCAGGTAGTATACGCGCACTCGTTAGCTGTACCTTGCTTGCCACATACGTAAGGATGCACTAGACAGACAAACACACCTAAAGCATTGTACCCAGAGGAGTTGGTTGTTGTTTATGGGCCACGAATCAGTCGGATAGGCGACGGCACAGTTTTAAAGGTGCGGTAGATTTGTAGAGTGGGTGGACCGAAAAGAATGTGCTGTGTGCTTGCACCCACGAACGCGTGCACACAAAGGTTGCATACACATGCTCCACATACTGCATGGGGTCCTGACAGTCAGCTGGCGTTTTGTCAAGTTTCAAGTCCACCGTATGGCCTTGTAGTAACAGTACTAAAGGTGAACTGCATGATAAGGTAAAAGCAGATCAATTACGTGATCCGTTTTAAACCTATAGGTGCATATTCCATGGAGAACTTAGAACCGAGTTTGACCGCTCTGTTGAACAAAAAGGTTTCAGGAAAATTAGTTTAAAAGTGTACCACTGACCCAAACAGGAACAAACGACTGATCGTGAAATGGAAATTTCCTAATTACGTTTGCTGCTTTACAAAGAAATACCGTAAGTAAAAGTGAGAATTCGTTACTATCGTGGAAGTAAAATACGTGAGGAAATGTATACACCATCAAGATAGTGGAAAAATCCATCGAGACGGACAGGAAAATAATCATCTGTACCCTTAGCAAAATAGTAGTGTCTGATAGACTGAACGCTTTAGCTTATGATGCAGTACGTAGCATTGTGCCTTGTAACATTTTCTTAAAGAATTTCAGTAACATTATCAAAGCCTTTCACATCCAGGACATATTACCGGAGAGTTTAGTTCGGCCGCGCATCTTGCAGAACGTCAGATTAATAAGAACAGTAAACACAACTCAAAGGTGAGACGGAAAATCAATGGTAATCATTTTCCAGGCATAGATGACCAAAGTTCAAATAACAATGAAGAGTATTCGTACACAGTGATCGGCTCACCAACGTTCCATTCGAGGTTTACCAGACTCATAAACACTAATAGTAATAGTAATAGTAATAGTAATATTTGAAAGTACTTTATCGAGTAACGGCTGCTGATATTTAATAAACAGTCGTTTACCCTAAGGGTTTCGACACTGACAATAATTAGTTGAGTAAAAAATAGCTTAACGAACGCCCAGTGGGTTGGCTGAGAAATGAAGCCATAATGTAAAACCTCCAGGCTCTCTACATGACTTCATAACTCTGATGCTAGGTCGCATGATTTCCGTCACGGGTATGAATCTAGCCCAAGCTTGTAGGCTTCACAAATAAAGTTCTTCATAACCAAGATATCAACCACAATACTCAAAACTGACGAACAAGCGTTAATTACCAATAACCACTAAGTTCTACTATTGCACAAATTTCACAGCATACATCACAATATGGACAATGTTATCAAAAGTACTGAATGAGTGATTATTGGTAATAAACAGTGAAACATAAACGGTGAATGTCACTTTTACGCATACAGTCCCTTTATTACGTTTTTCTGCAGATTTTTAATGTTTGTTCGTTTGTATGTTTGAAATATTACCAACAATCGTAACCTAAATTAAACTAAACAATCACAATGGTTAATTCTGTATTTGGGAGTTAAATGAACTACTCAGATGGTTAGTTACTTTTTTTTATAAAAAAAATTAATCCTTACTCCTTTCAGAAATTTCATTTTAAATCTGGATGCATGTTTTATCTATAAGTTAGCGTTTCGAAGTAAAGATGCTCGATGTAGGTCATTAGTGGTAAGTCAACAGTTATCTCATGCTCAATTATGTCTGTTAATACCCAATGTAGTGATGACTGCATGTTGTCTGGAAGTGATCTGTAGGTGCATATTAACCTGCGCAAACGGTATTGGTGCTTCGGACAAACAGTTGTTTCTAAGTCCTAATGACCTGTGACACGGCAGCACCACCATGATTGTCATGTGGACCTGAAGGTTTGGGTGTTATGCCTCAAAGTAAGCGAAGTTGGAAGCAAATCAAGGGCAGCAATCGGATGCAGAATAGGTTTTTGGAAGATGTGACTCAAATGCACACGATGTGATTGTGTACATGCAATTGTTCCTCAAAACCTCACAAGTATAATCCTTGGAAATTTGGTCAGCAAACAGTAGCATTGTGCAGCACTCGGTACTGAGACCTGTAAGCCCCTCACATCAACTCTGGTGTACAATCCGTTCTTATAACTAAATCATTCATGACAACCAGACTGACTGCAACAGTAAAACTGTTGTGAAAACAAACAGCCTCGGTTTTTTTTATTGTATAACAACGAGGTGCAAGGTATGGTCGAATCAAACAAGTGACTTGTATCCGTGTCGTGCTTTGTTAGTCGTGTTGCTATTGTATGTTCATTCATCGCACACAAAGGGCTGTTGAAGGTGCACATCAATCTTTTTGTTTTACTACTCTGGTAATCTTCAAATAATTGAAAGCCTCCGTAGAAAGTCTCCGTAGAATAATTTTGGTTTCAGCGAACAGAACTGTTTTCGATAAATTCTCATCTTAGGCTGGTACAATTATATATCAAATCAAGAAACTGTAAAGAAAATTATTGATCAAAAATAGTACGAGGGTAAGGCAATTGGGTAAAACACAAACACGATTTCGTTGTGGTTATGATCACAAGGCAGGTAGGTTTTGGGAAATCAGTGTTAATTGGGGTTAAGCATGGAGTTAAGCATGCTACAGGATATCCTTTCTAGTAACGCCTATCCTGAGAAATTTATTATCAGAAACATGCAAGATAGCCTTAGGCAAGCCCCAGTGGATACAGCTGATAAGAAAAAGATCTATGTTACTT
>LUCH01000036.1:138755-150566 GCA_013368495.1 Paragonimus heterotremus | reverse complement strand
ATCTCTTATCCAATTCTGCATCTATCTTGACGGATGAACTTCGAGGCTCGATCCTTGGGCCGTTGCTACCCCTAATTCATAACAGCCACCTTCCACAAGCAATCCTAAGTAACTCCTACCTGTTTGCAGATGAACGTAATATGTCGAATTTCCGTGACATTAAAACTATTCAAGCTGAACTGGATGCTGTCAGGCTGCAATCACAACAGTGGTCTTCTCATCAATGACGACAGGAATGTGCACAGGCCTCTTAGTGGGCTTTGTAGCAACGTACCCACAATCCATATTGAATAAAAATCAGTAATGGTTGCTAGGGTTGCTCTCAAGAAAAATCAAGGAACCTGACTGCCGTCAAAGTGATCTTTCTTTGTCGTTAGAAAATGACAGCTAGGGAGAGCTGAGCTGTACTGAATATGATAAAGCAAATAGTGTTTTTTTTAGACAAAGAGTATTTCGACATCTTTTATATGCTCCGTGTCCGAAATTTCTTGAATTCTCTAACTTACCTTCAGTAGAACACAAATGCATTCAAACTGCTACGAAACCAGTGACAGGCATTCGATGCGTTATATACAAGTCTAGAATAGAAATACGTGATCTTCCTTCATCCAAGCGCAAGCACATTTCTTTTACTCTGAGGGTTTTTCAGAAGTATTGATCAACTTTTGCGAACCAAAATTGCCTGCTACATCATGAGAAGAAATTATACAAACTGAAGTATCGTTCTCTTGTTCGACAAGATTGCTTTACTCACAAGTCTCACTATAACTGTCAGTTGTTGACAATGTATTCGTTCTTTTAAAAGTTAAGGCATTGTTGACCCATATTTTCTCATGTAAACTGATCCTTAAGATGGCAGCCTTAGCTTACTTTTCTCACTTATTAATCCTATCATTTCTCTGATGACATTGAGCTTATCAGAAATCGTTCTACGTTATGGTTCCTTGACTGCTTTCAGGGAAAACTGGTAAAACTGGACAGACCCAGGACATATGGGCTCCCAGACCCACGCATGCGTGTCATTCATTGATTAACTGAAAACATTTAAGATTAAAATATGCCAAACTAACTCGCACTACCTACTACTAATGAGATGGCTGCGAGTATGAGTGTATGTGTCTTTTTGGATGAGTAGCTGAGCAGAATTCAAAAGTCAAACATGATGAGGAGTACTTGCGTTAGCTGTTATGTATAGTAGTGTCTAAAGATGGCATGCGACTGTTTCTGCACTTATAATGCTTGTTTGTAACAGCTACTCACAACTATTTTAGTAGAGTGAGAGATGGAAGTTAGTTTGACACATCTTAATCATCAGTACATGTATATGCAAGTATTATTACCCCGTCCTGAGGAGGCATCACAAAGAACTAACCTCAACCAATATCCACCTTCTGATTGTTATATTCAAGTTTAAACAGTGTTCATCAATCCTTCATCAGCAGCACATTCTATTCAGCTTGTACATGAAATGAAATATATTTCCATCCTCAGTGCCTAATCGTTCCTCAGCTTAATTACGCGGTGGAGAGGCGAATTTCATAGGGCCGAATATGCAACGGCGCAACTTCCACAAACATCCAGACGACTGTTTATTGCCCCCCAAACCACTCTGTCATATGGAATCCGTCAAGTTATCCAACGGTTTGGCTGCCCAAGCAGGATTTCCACACTGTTCACGCTGGAATTTACCAACACCACTGGTGAGCATTGAAATTGTGGTACTCATAAATAGTGGGGCAGATTTCACGATTTAGATGAGATCCGATTGCTATAAATCTGGACTTCGGCTTGAATCGAACCAGCGACAGAAACACAATACCCAAACACGGCAAACGCTCTACCAGCTGAGCTAGGAAGCCACGGCAGAGCCTCAGATGTTTTCACATTTGGACCCAGTTACCCGCCCAATCCACTATGTTATGTGGAATCCACCATTACCTAACAGCAGTTCCTTTACTTAACGATAAGCCAGGAACACGACAAACCAAAAGATTCCAAGTGTTTGCTATGTTTTAGATTTATCTGATTTCATGTATTACTGATGAGAAGTTACGTTCAGATGCAGGTTAGATTTCCTGTCAATCTGCTTTTGTGTTTGGGCTTTTGGTTTCTCAGTTGAATCTGTTTTTGAGCTCTTGCATCAAGCAGCTTTCCTTCTGTTCAGTTGATCTTTGTGACATCCATTGAAGTCTCTGTTTTAGTAATAAGGTTTTTCACATTTTTAATAAGTCAATACGGAACTTTGTGCAAGACGATCACTTTCAGTCCACTTAACTTTCTATTTTACGATCCCGAGGAACTAGTTTTATGGATCAACCATCATTCATAGCTGATCGTGGCTGTCACACTCCGGTGAGCTTTCAGCCAACCTCTTTCGGGGAGAAACACTACCGTCGAGTTACACTTTTTCTGGGGCTCGTCATTAGTGTAAATCCCTACGGCGGCTGGGATTTGAACTTCGATCACGCTTTCCTGAGATCACTCTATAGACCACAGTGCAACGGACCTCACAATACTCCCTATTGATGTACTCTGGCAGATGTAAAACTCCATTCTAGTGTTGCTCTCGGGAATTGGCTAGTTGAACAAAACGGGAGTATGATAGCTGTGATTAAGTGTGAGCGATTTTCAATTCATGTTAGGCTAAATTCGCAAACTACCTCCCGAAAATTTGTTGTGCTTATGAGGGAAAATCACAAATTCAGATGGCTCACATATTTTTCTTACAAAACCTTCGGTTTTGATGTGACTGTTAAAAAGGTCTCCGAAAACACTTACTACTCTTAACCGCCTTAATCTTTACATCTGCATCGATGTCAGCTAACTGTATAATAATACCTACTGTCGTCTAAATGAACGCTGGAATAATGGCTGCTTTGACAATGCACGAATTCAAACTACTTTTACCGCCTCCAAACAACTAATCTGACGTGAATCATGAAAGTCACTTTTTATAATGGTCCTTTGCGACTAGTTAGTGAAACAGTACCACCGTATCGAACTCCGTTACCAACATAAGAATTAACAACATCAACGTGTAGAGGGTGGTTGTAAACCTTCGCACCGATAACATAATGTGTTAACAGCTTCTGACGTTACTGGTACTCAACAAATGATTACGTAATGTCAACATAATCAAAACATTATCTTTAAGTTAAGACGTGAGAAGGTAACAATACTAGAGAGTGGCTCTTATGCATGTTTTGCTAATAATTGTTTTCGTTTTCTACACCACCAACTGCTTCCTCTCCAAGTACAAGAAAGTAGGAAAAAATCAAGTTCAGCTGTGAGGATAGGAAAATTGTTTTGAGGAAGAGTAGATGAGGTTATGTCCAGCTGACTACCAATTGAACTTTTCGTGAATTTTCTGCCCGAAATGAAACCACAAATTCCAACGATCATTCTATCACAAAAACTGGTCCACTTTAAACTCGATGGTCTCCTGAACCTGCTTTATTTCCTATATGTCTTACTGACGACAAGGAAGTGTGCAGGTAGTCTGTTCGTAATGTAGCGGTGCAATCGGCACCCTGAAGGGAGACCTCCTTCTAGACTATCTTTTGCATAATTATCTTGGTTTACTCAACTCAAACTAATCGCGAACATTTTAGTACACCAAAATGATTAGGAGAACAGTTACATGAGCAAATTATAAAATCAATCGACAGAGAGATTTCAGCTCTTGTAATTGCTACCAGTTATGCAATGACTATTCCATGGAATAAGCTTCACTAACTGATAGTAGGAGTATGTTTGGTATAACCATCAATGTGTTATGAATACATAGGCTAAAGTGGTACAGTCAATGTTGTTCCTGTTGTTGACTGTCAGCATCCAAAACTGTACAAACAGACATCACGTTCTAAGCATCTGACTGACAGTTGTAAATGTAATTTCCATACCAAGGAAATGGCCAGAATAGATCAACCAACCGATAACACCGTTCTACTTTGTTGCAGGTACACCATTGTTCAATCAGGCCGAAAAATGTTCATATGTGTTTCAACATACAACCGTCGTAACAAGAGCGAATAAGTAGGTATATACAACACGCGGCTTAGACATGATTACGGCAATATAAAGAGACTTACAAGTGATTGGGCCGTACCCTATGCTGTAGTTACTACTTTTTTGAGCCTTCTAGTGTATATTTCCTCCATCGGTCTTTCTTTGATATACGAGTCAATGAACCAACTTCTCTTTTTTCAGATTAGTTATAACGATTACCATCAGCTTCGTTTTCAAAATGGCTTACGGAGTGGCTGATCTAAATGAAATTGTTTTACGCAAACCACATATGGACTTATAAAATGGCATCGATCTCAACCTTCTGTCTGGACAGGATAACAGACTTGAGCCCTAAATGTACGGAATGAATCGTCAAAGTGAATGAATTGATCACTCTGAACTTCATTCCACTTGATTTTCGTTAAATTGAATTGTCTGATAGTCTCAATGTGCTCATATCCGAAGAAGTGTACCAGTCCGCTGTCTTCTGACCCAGAAGTGAATTTGAGGTTGTAACTGAAAGTGTTGAATGTCGGAAAACTTTTCACGTCAAAATCAGCACCGGTGACATAAACACATAAACCATACTAACTAAGTCTAAACTAGTTATCAGCATAGACATGCAGACAACCAATCGTCTTTGCTGCTGTGTTGTGTGTGCAATTTCCACAGATGTTTTTGAGACTAAATCAGACCCCCGTTCGATCGTACATAGTCGTTAACTTCTGACAGCAAACATTTTCTGTCTGCATGCTTCAAAACCTGTCTGTATGCACAGAACAACTCTGTTAACCACTACCCTCATAATGTTTTGAAGTGTACACACGAGAATGGTTACAGAATCATTACTTCTGTGGGACACAATAACTCAACTAATGTTTTGAGCTCTTCTAATTTCAGAATTGACTCCGCAGATACCATGAGGTCACTTTCCTTCTTCAGACGTAGACTGTAGTTGACAAATTTCATCAGTCCGCTACAATTACACTTTCCTAAACAATTCAAAGTATTCTCCACTTAAACTTAATGATAATGCGCTATTCTATGATCGGAGTTGAACTATTTGTGATGACTAACACTTTCTAAAGTTTCAAGCGCCAACGTTCCGTTTCGTAGGTGCTTAGTTTTCAACTGCTTCTCTCCCATTGGCTATGGTGCCTTCTGGTTGTGCTCGCTGGTTGACTTGCTTTTAAAAGCCATTCTCTCCAGCCAGTTGTTGACGTACTTGTTATCTTCCGAACTAGGTTAATTCTTTCGGTAGTAGAAATTGGGGGATTTAAGTCAATTCAAAATAGAACACCACCCACACTGGATCGCAACCTTCGCACTCAGATAAGACTTTCGGTTAACCTACTTCAAAAGGAAGCACTATACTCGAGTTTCGCTCTCATTAGAGCTCATCAGTAGTGCATATCTTTGACCGGATCGGAGTTTGCACTTCGACCCTCATGCTTGTGAGACTAGTGTGTTAGCCAAAACGCCAGCAACCTCACAATGGAAATGCACTACTGATGAGCTCTTATAAGAGCAAAACTCGAGTCTAGTGCTTCCTTCCGAAATGGGCTGGCCGAAAGGTCTATCTGAATGCAAACGCTGCGATCAAGTGTAGGTCGTGGTGAGTTTTGAAATGACCTAAATCTCTGAACCTTCACTAATGCTTCAAGCCATGCTCAATTGATTCAATGAAAACAGTAACTCCAACCTGATTGGATAGAATAGAGTGATTCTGTTCATTCTTCTCTCGAAATGATCGGGCAAGCTGAACACTATCCACACAAGGTTGTGGTTGAACGTTTGGATTTGATTATTCGGCCATGCCTACTATGAGGTTGCTGACGTTGTGGTTAACATGCTAGTCTCACAAGCATGAGAATCACAGTGTAAACTCTGACCTCGACAAGGATATACACTATTGATGGGCTCTAATAAATGGGAAACTCGAGTCTAAGTTAATTCTGTTGGTCCAAACCGTTTATGGTGTGCGATAAATTTGCTCGTAGACAATCGGACACTTGTTTTTCCGTACATCGTAAAGTATTCCCCATAAACCAGTCGAAAGCTTAAATTACTTAGTTCCAATGTTTATGCACAGGTGTTTAATACCTTGTCAAGTGTCATGTTCTTATAGTAGTACACATACACAGACACTTTGTAACATTTAGTTCTCCCTATGAAGTTGAACAAAACAGTGGAAATATGAGAGCGTTCGGTACACGCATTTCTTACTGACTGGTCGTTGCCAAGTTTATAAAAATGCTATATGGATAATAGGACTGACGGAAGTCTGTAAAGCGAAATTGGTTGACTGTGATGAATTCTCAACATTTAATCCTTCGAGGCAGGTCAGAGAATTCAAGCGCTGTTATCTAGAAAGGCAGAAATAAGGGCAATGTTATCAACGCGTTTAAAACATCCGTCCCTTGTAATTCGTCCTGTGCTTGATATAACGTGGTCATCTGCCTTAAGCACGGTAACAGCGTGAAAGACAGAGCGAAAGGTTGCATTACTTGTGCGCTCAAGTCCTAAATTACCCACCAGTAAACTAAATCAACAGTTTTTAACCGTCGGCAGTAAATCCACTGTATAGCAGCTCGTGAAGGCTTCCAACTGTCCGAGTGTTCTCATGCGGTTGATCCCAAACTCAATGTCATTTCCACTTTATCGAATTCTCTCAGCCCTATCATCTAGACTGTGTTACCAAGTGATTAACTTAAAAAACCCGACAATCTATGTGGGAATTAAAATTTACAACGGGATAAGCACTAACCGACAACAAAACATGCCACCAGGTTAGCACCAGTCCGGTGTCACGATGCGCAGTATGCAGCCATAGTGCTTGCTTTACTAAGAATAAACAGTAATCCCAGTTGGCACGATCCGTCACAGCAGCTGACAAGGAAATTTATCAAGCTGACCTGAACCCAAAGTCCGGTTGCACACAGCTTTCCATTTCTCCTCACCACACTTTGTGTTGTTCCCTGGGGGTTCGTTTTTGTACTGATGCTCGTGAAACTCTATCACACCCGACACCTATGAGTGAGATGTTCTTGTGTATTCAGGACACAGTTCGGAGTGCCAGGGTTTACTGTATTGTAGTGGGTTATGTGATTCATATCATCTGATTGCATATCGGCAATGTGAATGATCTCATTCAGAGATCTTACACAGTGGATGAGCCAGCAGAGTACAACGGTAAAGCTGGCACTGAATGTTGAAGTAAACATGCCTGTGTGGCTGAAACCTGTCGGCAAGCCATGGGACCTCAATACAATTTCGGTCGGAGTTAAATATCTTAACATATCTCCAAAAACAGAATGCTTCAAAAATTGAGTTTTCATAAGAAGAATGGACTGTCGGAAGGAAAAATTAAAGGAACAAAATGAGTCTCGCTGTTTTCAGCATCAACAAATTTGGTTAAACTGAGGGTGAACTGATTGAGACGAGTCAAACAGCACCAAACAAGTTCTCCTAAACTTTGGAAAGAACAGCGTAATAGACTGACAACAGTTGAGCGTCTACTGCTTTCATGAATAGTATTTATGTTAACCGCTACCTTAGAATATCCCAGTCGAATTCTCCAGACATAAATCTACGAACTGCCAGGAAAAAAGTTTGGGGGTCTTTGTTCATTCTCGTGCTAGCGCTTTTGCAAGCACTACGTCGATTCGAAGAGTTGTGCAAAATCAAAAAGTTCGCGAGCCGAACGGTCAGCAGCATGAGCTCTACAAGAATATACCAGTTTCAGGCTTCTTTTGTGAGCCGTTCTAACAGTTTGCGGGTAACACATTGGTGTAATTTGCCTAATTAAAACGGCGCATATGAAAAGACGAAGTGTATTTTATTTTACTAGACGTTCAAGATGTTTACCCTCATTCTGCGTACATAAATGTATTTGCCATGGATAGGAATCCATAATCTTTCATGGAGTTGCTGCAGATAGTAGACTTCACTCTCATAAACTTTTAAGCTTCAGTTCATTTACTCCGTTGGTCCGTCATAACAAACTCTGTTCAAAGTAGCCCAGGAGGACAATGTTCAACGGTGCAGGATCCGCGATCTGAGTGACCATTTGACGGTTCTTCGTCTGCGAATCTGTGGTTGATGCAACGTTGTATCGACACAAATGTGCACTCTAACTGGATTGTGTGTAACGGCATCGTGTTGTTAAAACAAAACAGAATTGCAAATTCTAAACTGGTCTAACACAGGAACCACATTCTTTTATAATAACGATTAGCATAAAGGGCACACAATAAATCGAAGTTCACAAGCTAATGTAGGTCAGTTCAACTTGTCGACATTCACTGAGGAAAATCAATCTGGCGATTTTCGTTCTGACTATTCTTGTTCACGTCATAAGTTTGAGGTTAAACTGTCTCCAGATTACAGAAAATTGCCGCAGGTTTAACATTTGCTAAATTTGCTTCTTCTTGGGCAAAAGTACAATTGCCAAATTGAAGAGAAAAGTCTGGTGATTAGCGTCATGAGCTAAGCATCATGAGCAGCACACTTTTGGCTTATCTGTATCGCTTGAGTACAGTCCGCAAAATATCCTTCAGATTACAAGCGATATTTCTTGCGTAACATTCTGTCGAGCCGATCGGTGTATACTCTCCTGAAGGATGGCAGTGACCTATCTGCTGACTTACTGGGCTGTCAGCTTATCTAGACTGCGGCAAACGCACGTGATCTGTCTATTGTCTTGAAGACACACGGACATCCCCATCATTGAGGATAGAAACGTTCAGTGCCTACTGAAGTAAGTGTCCTCACAGTTGCATCTCTCACTTTGCCAACTGGTCTGTATCACTTTCTAAGTATTGCATCTTATGTAATTGTGAAAACAGTTAGCATAACTTACACACAAGAGAGGTTGAATGCCATTGGACTAGAGGAAAACTTGTCTACGCCAATTCAGAACGTGTGGTCTCTTAAGGCGACCATTTCTGTAAATCATACATACAACCCTTAACCATACTCGTTATGTAAGTCCTGAGCGCTGGACACGTCATTGATCTGCCATTTGCCTTCGAAATCATATTACGTCATTATAATCCACCACTCTTGCGGTCTGCTGAAACGGTCGCAAGTCAATCTTGGGAGTTTAGAGAAATTGCACTTAAATATGCTCCAGTTCTGTACCGTTCGACCAGTCCTAACCCACTGTTTAGTTATCCACCTACCATAGTTATTTGATACAAAGGCGACCCATGTTGTCGTAACTGTGGTTATGATGAGAAAGTATGAAATATGCCCATTCTTTTAAAGACTTTGTTCAAACAGATAAGTTCTAAGGATGCTTACAGATTTCCTAGTAGCCAGCATGGCAGTCTAATGTGATGGATGACTAAAGGTTAAATCCCCGTGGTGAGTTTTGCATGAGTAAAACCCAAGTCTGGTGTCCCTGTCCAGAAAGTGCTGATGTGTGAATTTAAAACAGGACGTTTAATTTATAGCAGCCAACTCCAACACCACTCATTAGTAGACGTAACATTTGAACAAGTTTAACTCCATGTTCGCGTAACAAAAAAAGTCCTTTGTCCAGTAACTGTTAACAAACCCTTTGTGTGTACATAAGCGAGGTCACAGTCAAATATTTGCAGTTCTTCGAAAATTATTTAGACAGAAGTTCTTGGTTGCCCTAAGCTTAACCTGTGATAGGTCCCTAACAGGAAAACATCATTGAAAAACGCCGAAATGTTAGACGGAGATGCCGTTAACTCATTACATATTCCATTAGTTCATCAAGATTACCAAAGTGAAACTTTTAACTCAGCGGAATAGTAGCTGATCGACACAAACAATATCTGTTAGCCAACAATGACATTTGGAATATGCGCTGTAGGTGTTAGGTAATAGCATGAAACAGACATGAACCAGACTGCCTGAGTGGGCACGATATGCGCGAATTACAATTCCACGGTAGTGAGATAAACACTACGGTGAGCCGTGGGTTGTTGTGGGTTGCTTGAATGACGATGTGAAAGGGGCACAGCGAATGCGCTTTTCATCCCAATGAGGTGAAGCATTACTGCACTCACGGTGGACAGTCAACGACCAGGTAGTGTACGTTCAGCGCACGCAAGTCAACTCGGTAAGATATTTTGTTTTATAAACCAGCACAACATGCATTACAGAAACACAAATTAAAAGAGTCACAAATAAGTATATTTAATGAAATAATATATTGCTGATGATATTCCATCAGATGGCCGGGGTTTTTGCAGTCAGAGCAACTAAACAACATTAGGCCGAAAGGTACCTTGGAAAAAGAATTAGATTACCATATTTGGAAACCTCAAACTCCTCGCTGACGCATTTCTCTCGCACAATAACCCATTGTCACGTATTTCTGTCCTCAAGCTGTTCATTCTAGAAAACTATGGTGGAAACCGTTTATTTCCTTTCTCAAAGCTAGAGTCACAGCGACCTGTTATCCTCACTTTTTTGAGGCTTTCTTCGTGCCGAGATTTCTGTTTGGTTCTTTAGTTGAAATTTAAACCCTTTCATCTCTTTTGCACCATGCGAACCGCACCAATAACTACTAAAATACATTAAATTCACCGATTCCTTCTTCATTTTTTGTTTGACAGGTTTTTTCTTTAATACGTTTGAATACCACTGATTCTTCGACATTGTTCGAATTTGGTCAAGTCAACTTTTTGGATAAACAATCTGTGTGAATGAGACCTTAATACACAACTTGACCTGACCTGAACTGCTGTCGTTAGAAAATTATACAAGCAATCTGGATTTTGTTAATATATGTTGAAAACTATGGCTGGCGGGCTTTTGTGGATAAAGCGTCTACAATCAGGTATGAGGGCTATATCAGCTGAATCGACCAAGTTGCAGGTTATTCACTAGTAATCTAAAATATTGCTCAAGCCATTTAAGGAAGTTGCAAATTGCAACTAATAGAAATCAGTTACGAGTACATCGACTCTGATATAACGGGATGATTGCTATGACATCTCAAGGCGTTCACATAAATTAAATACAATAGTTTGTTCGTGCTTCATTTGAACAGTAGTCAACACGGGCGCTTCACTGAAAATTGGCGGATTACAACCCTTAGGCGTGGCAAGGGTATGCGCCATTGATGAGCTATGAAATGAGTGGATCTAAGGTCCAGCTTATATTTTCGGCACGGGTTGGCTTACAATTTTATCTGGATGCAAAGCCGTGCATTTATATACTTACATCATTTCTCAGTGTATGTACACTTCATTTCATACTGAGAACAGCTAACATTCTATTCACAATCAAACTGGTTTCTATTAGTTTTGTGTGATATTATTCCTTTTCGGTTGTAGAATAAAAAAGAGAATTATGAAATTACAAGGAATAATTGTGTAGTTGTTAGGTTGGTCGTGTGATCTCGATTTTCAGTTGGTCACGAAGCTTGACATTTAGTATGAAAGCACACATGACTGGTGTCACTCTCTTCAAACATGAAACGTTTACAATCTAAATGCCAAATTTGGCGAGCAACAGGATACCAGGAAAGATTTTTGACCAGAAGCTTGATAATTTGTTGAAAACCGTAGGAAAGTACTATTTTCTTTAAAAAAAAGGGTCTCCTACATTTTTCCACTGAAGAGTCTAAAGTGGTATCTTAAAAAAGGCGTAATTACTAATTTCTAAACTCTATGCTCAACAGTGGCGTTGGTGGATTCCAGCGTGTACTGTTTGAGAAATCCTGCCAGGGCAGTCGATCCCCTGAATCATTTGGTGGATTCCATATGAGACAGTGGGACGGGTGGGTAACCGAGTCCAAATGTGAAATTTCCGAGCTCCTGG
>LUCH01000036.1:97029-138655 GCA_013368495.1 Paragonimus heterotremus | reverse complement strand
CTCCTGGCGTGGCTTCGTAGCTCAGCTGGTAGAGCGATTGTCGCGTAGAGGCATGGTGTTTCGGTCGCTGGATCGAATCCAGACGAGCTCGTGAATTTTCACCGTTCGGTCTCATCTGAAATCATCAATCTGCCAAACTACTTATAAATAATTTCTAAACTGTTTTTGATAGAAATGGCGCGTGTAGGCAAGTTATGACGTTACTCATAATGTTTAAATAAAACTGGAAATTGTTTTTAACTACCTGACTGACAGGCGCTTAGTAAAATTTCCACTCTACAGTTGGTGGAATTGCCAACGGCACTCTACAGTATGCCAGTCAAAATGTATGCGACCCAAGTTAATAAGTTCAACTTTTTATGTTAAAAATAAACTTCATGTCTTGATAGATTGACTTCAAACAGTGGGTTATCAGAAACCAATCTCTACTGTTTTTAATTTTGGAAACTGACAATTACTTGTTAGATGTATTGTGCAAAAACCCAAACGGAGTTTCTTCGGTTTTTACATCTGGTGAAATGTGGTGTTATAGCTAAGAAAAACTCGGCCCTGCATATTGCTCTCTGACTACTCTGAAGGGAACACACAAATAGCAGCAGATCGTTCAGCTGATATCTGTCTCATTTATCTGAGTTATGATAATTTGGGCAACAACATAATTACTACACGTAACCACTTGTTGGAACTGCATGATAACACGGGTACTTGTCGTTTTGTTAATGCCACTTCAAAATGCAAACATTCCATTGAATCTGCGCATCAACAACCGACTGCTAGACAAAACCTAACCTTTTTCGTTAATAAATAGGAAAGGGGAATACCAGAAAAATGGACTATTGAGATTCCTCCTCGTTTGTTATTGGACACAAAACTATTTGATTACCCAATAGTTTACAACTATTTTTCTTGCGACGTACCAACGTGCATCATCTTCGCGTCCAACTAACTTATATTTCTTCAATGGAAATCTAGTCAACACCAGATAATTCTCAATGTATTATTGAATAGAATCCCAAAGAACAGCTTGGAAAAATCCACGAGACCAGCTTATTGGTTATGCGTTACGTTTCCCTTCCACACAAAACATGTGGACCAATAGCGAGCTGGGAAGCCAACTATGCAACCTAAGTAAGTCCGTCAAGATGCCTATGCATTCAGAGATCGGACTGTCCTGTGAACAGGCAAAAAGGATAAAAGTGACGGGGTCGTCCTCTGGATATCGGATGCGAACAGACGGTGAGCAGCAGTCACTTAATGTGCTGTAATATCACACTATGGAAAGTCTTAGAAAATTCAAAATAGGTCATATATAGCCACTTCTGCAGATACACACCTGATCACACAGGAGATCGGTAAACTGTCTCACATGTGACAAATAATCATTTTTGATAGTTGATCATCAGATCAAAACACCAGTATAGACTCAAAAGTTAAAACGACTTGTACTTAACTGGGACAGGCTTAGTATAAAATCACGAATCTTTGACGTATTGATGCGAGACATTCCATATTATTCATCAGTAATCTTTCTGATTCACCGGTTAAGTAGCAGCCACATGCATATGTGAAACTTGGTGACGCTGCGTATGATCAAACTATATGCTGCTAAACATCTTTTCATTGGTTGCCTATTATTTCAAATAAGTTCGACGTGTATAACTGTAATAATTTGTTTTTCCGTAGCATGATGTGAAATTCTCCGAGCCTTCAGATAAATCAGCATATTTGGTAGCTCCTCGAAAGGTCTATCTCCCTATGGTTACACTAATAAAGTCTGGAAGATATCAGTCTTACCTGAAGGAAGCAGGCAAACTGTATCTCGATCGGCGCCTAGCGCACAGATAATTCACTCAGGATTGAAACCAACTCTTCCATTCCGTATAACAATTTGTACCGTACACAATGTTTCTGGATAGATTACAGCTAGAAAATGCAGCCAGCTTTCATAAATCCCAAACGTGTCTCTTGACCTATGAAATGGATGGAAACCCACTTCTAACGTGAGTGGGACCGCGTACACTTTAGTAACGAACACAAAATACAAGACTGACAGTTCAAACCCATAGAAGTGATCCTGGACCATGGCAAGACTTCCGTGCACTGATGGTCACACCTCACGCACATAGGAAAAAGTGATCTGTCAATAAGCGAAATTCTAAACAAACATCTCATTTTGCCGAATATATATGTTAGACTGAAATACCTGTAGTATTGCTCTAAATTCGGTAGATAATTGGCCGAACCTATTCGTTTGATATTTACAAAATGTTGTTATAGCAACTGTTTCCACAGCCGAGTTGAAAAAATGCCTCTCCGCTAAAGTGAAGTACGTTTAGTTCAACCTACCTCGATGCATTTGTAAAGAACATGTTGAAACGACTCGGTAAAATTTCAGTGTCTTATTCAAAAACAATCCCCATTCGTCCGGTAGTAATTAATGGTAGTGAAACAAATTTATGTCATTACCCTGTCTAACGAACTCACTTATACGCAAAAAAATAGGCATCAGATGTAAGCAGTGTTCGTTGTTTACTGAATTTTGTCATAGTTTTGCTGAAGAGGTATATATACATATATATGTATCAGAATTTATGAAAACTGTTGATCAAAAATAGGTGCACAGTTAGTAACACAACTTCAAAATATCACCAACAAATATACTAATGTGTATTAATTTTGTATGCATAACGAAAACATATCTCACCAGTGTTGCTTAGCAAGCGCTGTACACGTTATGAGCTCACCATAACAAACGAAGTGCTCAATGTATGTCAAGTCTTGTAAAAAAACACTTCTTCACAATTATTCTATCGTGAACCTAGCACTCTGTGTATGCATTTGTATAGATGGAGCCAGTAAAATCCATTTGAACCGCAGACCAAGCAAACAACGTGAATGACAAAAATTACTGGTTGGTCGTCCAAACTGCAACAGCGTTCGGCTAAATTGAAACGGTCGATCTATCTCGTAAACACAAAATTTGTCGTGCCTACGCGAGGTTGGACCATTGGTTTGTGGTCATATTTTAACACATATACACATGAACTGCATTAAGAATGCTTTGGTAGCGCGCCCCTTCATGTAAATTTTTCCACCCTGTCGAAACAGAGCACTTTGATTTGCCTATAAACGTTATTCGGTTTTGTATAACGTCGTTCCATATACATCGCTAATCGTCTGTTGGACTCACGTTTTCTTGCACCACTCCTATGAGCCGAATGAAGCAGATTTCCTCACTAATTAAATGTCGATCTCGGAGAGAGTTCACTTGAATTTTTATCAGTGCTCCTTGTTGAATTTGTGAATCGGGAGTATGACTGACCCAATGTATATATATGCTCAAAAGTTGCGAGTTTCGAGCACGTCTAAAACTTATTGACAATAACTAGCTTTAATTAGACTTTTAAAAGAAAAAAATACAAAATACAATCTGACAAACATAGTGTGATATTCCACTTAGATCTCATAATCGTATCATTAGTGCAGTGAAGATGACCGATCGTATTATACTACTCATACCACGGCTATTCAGTAGCAGGTGCAGAACATATATTTTGACATCGTACAAGCCACAGGAAGGATCATCAAAGTGTAGCATCGCTCATAATGTTACCTGCTACTTGATGGAACTGAGAATTGACGTCAGTGGCAGCCGAGACGGTCTGAGACCGAATATCCCGTGCAAATGAGTGGTTTCGTGTCTGGCTTTGTTTAAATGCTTAACCCATGTATTGCTTTGTCGAATAAACAACCCTTCTACCATCCGCGTTCTTGGATCACATCATTAGGGGTTTCAGCTTGACAGTGAAGCGTGTCATATTCCATAAAATGGACAGCTGCCTGAAGTGACTGAAAGTGATCCCGGTAGCGGTTATCATTGTCTGAGCAACCGATCCATATATGTCCACAACATCTCTACTGTGGATTTACAGTCAACTCATATAAAAGCACATTCAATGAGAATGAAATTTCGAATGCAATGTAAACATTTGACCAAAACGCTACCTAATACGCAATGTGGAAATTTTTGTTACACAAATTAGTCTTCATATCCACCAACAATAAGAGTTAGCTTAAAGCCAGCTCAGCTGATATATCACACATTTTCAACGGACTATAAGATAGCAGTAGCACAACCTAACTAGCGTACACACAAACACTCAGTCAACTGAGAGAAATGGACGATGCTGTAATAAGTGCAGCCTGATAAACGAGTAAACGAGATAGTGAAGAACAATCAGAAATACACTAATATACTGAGGCAAATTCTTGTGGGTCCACGCAAACCAGAACTTGTGGCTAAACGGAATAGTGTGTTACTGCCAAGAAAACAGACAAGCAGTGGACTGCAAATGTCTTACTACATGGTTTTACTATTGAGAAACAATATTGCGAATGAAAACATGTGGGTTGGCTAAAACTTGCAATTCCAATGTCCCACGTTATCTATTCTGAAAGTGTACGAATATTTCCACTGTGGACTAGCCAGGTGGTTAACTGATATTCTAGCAGCTGTTCGTCAAACATCAATTGTTCATAATTTAAAAAAACATTATTGAAATGCTCCAGTATACTTAACATTTGGATAGTGCAACGAACACGGTGTGTTCCACGTATATCAGTTCTTTATTCAGGGCTATTCTGTTACCAGAAAAGAGAAGTTTTATACGCAAAAAAATTTTAGTCTAGTCTATCCATAATGTAATACAACAGACTGATAAAAGTGAATATCCTCGTTATGCGTAGTAAGTGAAAGTTAATATCTCGTGTTTGATATATTTTGCAAATAGATGGCGTCACTGCAGAGAGTTTGCTAGATTTTGTTTTGGCAGTTGTCTACGACCAATGTCGGGCAGTCTCTTTCTAATGTTGAGGAAACTGAGGACTGAAAACGTGATGTTGAGATCACGTTTGTGAATGAATGGGGGTTCAAATTCGCATATTCCAAGTACAGAAAAGAGGACTATTTGTTCTTCCTCAATATCATAATTAAACGCCATTTTGCTGGATCTGTAGAACGTCTGGTGTACAACACAGACAGAACAGCAAATAAATCTCCTCAGTAGCACATAAAAGGCCACCTGTCCGCAGGTAGTTTTACAAAGCGCCAAGAATATGATCCACGGATAGATTGTAGGAAAACAAGGTGTAGCCGCGTAAACTATTCATGCTGAAAAAAAATTCCAATAACTTTCACTTGTCTAATTCAATATTTCATTCAATGAATATCACATTAAAGAAATCAGCCGTGGGTTCAACTCTGTCTGCCAGGGTCTTTTAGCGATATCTGGGTATCAGCGAACAGTTAGTTCAACACTATTGCACACACTGACTAAACCCTCTTCAGAAAGATTTGATAAATATTCAGTACATCACATGTATGTGACGGAGAAACTTCAGATGTTGGTATGCTGTATCAAAAAGTATCAAAAATGTGCGTCCAATGAAGGTCTTCTGATCTGGGGAGAACGAAAGCTTTAATACAGCGAAGTTGGGGCACTTACTATAGGTAAGAGCCACACATCAAAACTCCAACAATTAAACGGTTTTAGCGGTAAAAATATCTTGTCAATCTACATCTGAATAACCGGTAAGTAAGTGGTCAACATTGCACATAAATAACAAAGTCCAAGAAGATCGATGGCGAGATAAAAGAATCAGTCGAACCACAATAACGGATAAAGAAGACGATAGGCGGATACCGCACGATTTATGTCCGGATGAATTTCGCTGTACATTTACAAGTACATACACTAAACCATTCACACATCAACATAAGAAATTAAACGAGATACCAGTGGAAACCAAATGTCAGAGATCGCAGACACTGTCACCAGCATGGTAGTGACAACACCAGAAACAGTTGTTTCTCAACAAAAACTTAGGGCCAATTTTTCACACAATATGTCTCTCGAGCACATTTCGTTGCATCTCATCAGGTACATACTGCAGTCTGTGAGTTGATATAGCAAATCTCAGTGGACATTGTGTAGCCAAGCAACAAAATCACCAACCACACAAGCAAATACACCCAAACACATCCATGCACATCGGTTACTAGGGCAATCTGGTAATGACGAAAAACTGTTTCTGTGAGCAGAGGGTTGGGTTCCATTTGTTAATTGCTGCCATCTCTGCGAACCGGAGAAGCTTTCGCCTTTTTGTTGCGTAACGTAGCCGAACGATCTTCTCCATGTTCAGCTGGGGTCCACATGCCAACATGTCTGGAACGATCGATGATGCCGGTTTGTTGTAACTTGTCACATTCTCACTTGAGTACAGCACTGTGGTACCCGTAATCGTTTTGCAAACCCAAACTGGAGTGTGTTCGTTGGCTCGATTGCACAACTACCGCTCCGTTCTGCCTCGGTAAGTAGCTCGGCATCATCAGCCTTGTAAGACAGATCGAGGTAGACATTCAGTCTAGGGGCTATTGAAGCCGTCGTGTCCGCCAGCTTTCGTTTGCTGAATTTCAACGTGGTTCTTAACAACGACACCTCGTTGGACAGTGCTGTTCTCGAACAGATTTGTCTTACACGATAAAACAACGTATTCGCTAAACAACGCTTGTAGTGGATCGGCACATAACTGTGAAACCTCAGGTGCTGTCCAGTCCAAGTATGCTTGCGGTAGACGGACCGCAATAAGGAGCCACTGTTTCGGCGTTTCGTGAGAAAAACCCAAAATCGCCGGGGTTTCATTCTGTCCGTGCTCTGTGGTAAAGCTAACTTTGGAATTCCGCTTGTTCATTGTGTCGAGTGTACATGTTGCCATCCTTTTGGTGTTGGTAAATATAAATGTATTGTCAACATAACACTGGTAGAAGTGATCCTGACTGCTGAAAGCGTCTGCATCCTGCTCCAGGTGTGCAATAAAACTGTCGGCTAGTAGCGGACCGAGTGGACTGCCCATAGCATCACCGTCGATTTCTGTATAGCCAGTTCTTTGAAAGTAGAGCTTTTGATTCGCTGTGCGTAGTAGGAGAAGGCATTCTAACTCAGACGTTTTTAATTGACGTGGGTCAATGTAATGACAAACTATATCAATAGTCCAAATCAGAGGAAGATTTCCAAACAAAGAACTTATATCCAAACTGGCGAAATGTTTGTTTCCATAACCCAAACTACTGAGTGAGTCGATTAGCTCACAACTATCTCTTACAGTTTCTCGAACCAGCGAATATTTTAAGGACTGAAGAAGTTGGGTCAGCCACTGGGCCAACTTGTGTTATGGTGAATTGGACATGGACAGTATGGGTCTCAGTGGTAAACCAAACCTGTGAAGTTTGGACAAGTTGTTTCTGAATCCACTACCCAAGTTTCAACTAATGGATAGCAACAGATTTAGAAAAGCAGAGTGTTCGGTTGTGTGACTTGAAGTTTATTGCGCGAAATTCCGTTTCTTGGCTGCAGTGATGTTGCGTCGTGGAGATATGACGTGTAACAAATGATACAGGCTGTTTTTTTCTATGCATGGGTGTGATATTACATCTATATTTTGATCCCCTTCAGAATATGCTCCGTGAATTGTTCGCAGCCGGCACTCAGTTCTGTCTATATAGAGTGCTTCACATATAGATCGACAGTCATAGACAATATTGCATTTGGCAGACTTAACAAGTGTCATCGACCTTTTCTTCCTCGTGAAGTTGTAGTTTAACGATTCAGAACCCCGTCAAACTCGTTTCAACCATTCTATGAAACAACGTGATGTTCTTTTAACCCATTCAGAGTAGTCATTTGCGTGCGTTGTATATACCGGCAAATCTCGACCATCTGTCCCCTTCGCAAACCAGTTCGATGTTTTTAGTCGTTTTCATTTCCACATACGCGCTTTAACGAAGTTAGTAAACGAACATAACATTTGGCCAGACATCCTAAAGGATGTTCATAACTGGGCCGAACAGTGCTTGGAATGTTAGCGTCGTAAAATTTGTCGCCATATTATCATTAGTCCGGTAAATTTTGGTTTACCCGACGGGCGCTTCAAACACGTTCATCTTGATGTTATTGATCTCATTCTTCCAACGGTTATACACATCCTCTAATCCGTGTGGGCCGATTCACGAGATAGTCCATAGCCGATCTTTTGAAGAACACGTCGACGGAAACCACTGTATGCAGCTTCGTCGACTTATGGGTTTCCGATTTTGGCGCCCAGGCCACAATCATCACTGATCGTAGATCTCTATTTACTTCAGACCTTTTCCGTGGACTGAGTCGAGCTCTTGGGTGTGAACACATAACGACCACGGCGTGCCAACCTTTGTTGAACGGTATGGTTGAAAGTCTCCAACATCAACTAAAAACATTCCTGGTGACAAAATCGACAGATAGCAAATGCTGTGATCTATTATTCTTCTTGGCTTTCAAACGACTGTAAGGGAAGATGTTGGACGCACCTTGGCAGAGTTCGTTTATGGTTGTACGTTAGGTCCTCCTGGAAAACTTCTCCCTGATTCACAGGTATCTCTGTGTCCTGACAGGGCTTACGTTACACGTCCACAGAATCACATGCGGCATATTCAACCCTCACATCCCCGGAAAACGTTGCGTCCAGAACGAATTCATCGTGATCTATGCACCTGCCCTCTTGTTTCCACTCGCGTTGGCAGCCGCCGTACGACGATCCTTTTAAAGACAAATACTGTCGTAGACAAAAGCGGGATATGCCAGTTGGTTAGCATTGATAGATTAGAGGTTGCTTACACTGATTGCATTTCAACTTCATCGTTTCAACTGTCAGACATGATACACGCAGACGATTCCGACCAACATGCTTTAGATATGTATACCGACTCACAAAACCTCACTCAGTACACGTAACCGATGTTTGACACTAGTGATTATATTGTAGTACCTGTCTCCCACCCCTAAGCCATGCAAATCACACACTCGTTCTGGTCAAACTATTAGATGGCCGATAATTTAAAAAAAATTCTCATTATTGACTCATTGTCCCTGTCCTCAATTGTCGAGCGTTTTCTCTGCCTGAATGCTCTAGGAGGTGGCTATGTGGAATTTGTTACTTTTTCACCTGTTGTTACACACTACCCGGTACGTTCATTGTACATATTAGCTACTTGTCTATTGTCTGAATCAATACGCAGTTTTTTTCTCGCGCGCTTCAGCTTCTCCTTTTACGTGGTCGTTGTTGTCGGGAGTTAACTGGGGAAATAGTACATTTTAGCACACCAGAGGAACATTCAGCATACAGCAGACTTTATGTGGTGGAATCTATCACGAACAGTTACTGCAGGTTGTCTTGTAACATTGTTGATTCACTTCTTGGTTCTATCACACCATTTTTTCATTCTGAACGACTTAATTTGTTACTTGCAACATTACACTCTAAAGTAACAAACTTACGGTTTTGCTCGTTCTCGTGTCACGTGCGCGGCTCACTTTTATCATGAAATTCTTACTCGATGAAGCCCAAAAAATGCAATACTCTAATCTAACCTAGGGGTGTTTGTCTTAAAACAGCCACAGTCAGAGATTCAGTTTCAGGATGACAATTTCAAATAAACCCGAAAGAATGTTTCACCTGAGCATATAGATAATCACCGGCTTGATATGAACTGTTCTGTTCTGTGCTGCTAAACATGTCCCCTAACGCCCATCAATGATCAAAATGTCCTGCAACAATTGATTGATTTCTGTCATTTCAACTTGGAGAGAAATCCTAGTCGTGGGATAATCGATTGGAGTTAACAAGAAGGTTGTTTTATCTCTTCTTGAGACGATTGGGCAGCTTTGGCGTTACCCGCAAGCAGACGATGCCAAGCGTTTTGGTAAGGTTTCTCAGTCCCATATAACATGGGATCGGTGGAACATAAATCAATACGATTACCCCGTGAAAACGTGGCCGGAGTTCTAATCACTGACGTGACACGAATACGCACCACTGACGAGTTCTGACGGGGGCAAAACTAGAGTCTGACGCTTCTCTTCGAGACGGGCTGACTGAACTACCTGCGGGATTGCGATAGCTGCGTTCGATTATGAATGGCGTTCAGTTTAGATGAAGTTGCATCTCTCTTCTACTCACTAAATGTTTTAATTGTTATGATAGCCTATCGCCTGATTAACGGAACTGATTCACTGATGCGAATTCATCTTATTGACATCGTCGTTAACCACAGAGGTTTACTGAAGCATGTGTGCATACATCGTGTTAGTGTATGACAGTCCATCGTGCCAATGAACCATTTGAAAAAATCGTATCCTAACTACGGACTTTCCAACATTAGCCTGCACAGGCAAATATGATTTGTAGGCATCACTCTGGTTAGATAAATGTGGTGCCGTCAATACAAGGCTGTTATCTGGTTCATCTGTGAGTACATATGGGACAAAACTTTCTTTTAGAGATATTCCCTCTACAGAATTTTAAACGTAAACAATTTCAGAATAGAATGGAATCGTCCTCTGTTTATCGAGACTGTTTCAAAGAGGGTGCATAGCTTAGTAAGATATTGAGTACCTAGAAAAGTAAAAGTACATACGAATAAACTTGGTTGAAGGACGGACAGCTGAGTGTTTTCTTACTTTATACGAAGGTTATTCAACTGGCAAGTAGTGTGACAAGTTTAGTATGTTTAGAACAGACCTAATTGCGGTATGGCTTCGTAGTTCAGCTGGTAGAACACTTGGGACGTTTGGACATGCTCTATCTGTCTTTTGTTCGAATCTAACCGAAGTTCAGGTCTTTGTTTAATCGAATCTCTTCTATAAAGAGTGAACGATTTCATCTCGAAAGTGGAGTTTGTGATGTTCAGCAAGAGAAGGAAACACTTTCTGACTGTTGTGAGATGAGTGAGGTTATCCGGTTGTCACATTTAGTAACGTAGAGTGTAGATAACATAGTCACATGTTGCACCGGGTAATTCAGAACACGTTTTTATAAAAATGTATAGCTGTGACACCTGGATGGTGGTATAACTGCTCAAGGTTGTTGAGAGGAATTCTTTGTTTGTGATGATATAAAATCTACGTTAGCATTATGTATAATTATGTCTGACCTAAGGCAACCCAAGTGGAAACGTTGAGTGCGACTACATTAAATGATATTGGGTCCAATGTTGTGATGTTAGTCCGTTTGCAAACGCTGGATTCTAGCTACTCACTATGGTCACCATGAAACAGTGGAGGGCAAATGTAGTGATTTAGGTAATCTCAGCCCAGTACCTGTGAATAAAGTGTACGAAGTTGGCAGCAATCTGAAATAAACATGCTTTGATTCTATGGCTAGATATTTATTTACGGAACATATTAGCAGGTATCAGAAAAAAATATCTGGCAATGAGGGGAATGGTTACGGTGCACGGTGTCACTGAAACAGCAGGTAGGTGACAACAGAAAGTTGAGAGGGTGATATACGCCACCTGTTTCCTTTCCTGGGATCAACGACCGTGGTAGTTCCTTCCAGTCTGTGGAAGTGGGTAATTTCAAAATCACTCTCAATGAGAGAATTTATGGATAAAAGATATCCTTCAGCATTCTTCTCGCTTACTGTGCACGCGATTCACATAGAGGTGGTCCATTTTTATTCAGTCGACCCGTTCATCACGGTAGTGGCCAGACCTATCTGTCATAGAGGCATCCCAAGGAAAGTCCTTACAAACAATAGACTTAGGTTTAGAGATGCACACGTTCAGTAGAAACGAACTCTGTTGTCATTATGTCCAGTAAAAATAAACGGGTACCTTCTGGTCTAAGGATTCTCTTGAAATTGTAAGTAACGAGTTGGAAAGAATAATTGGCTAGATGAAATACGAATTATCTCAATAACATCGTCCCGACTGCTTATCTGTGCAATGCCAACAACTCTTCTAATCAAGGGTGTAAGATTGTTGTTGTCCCGAGTAGAGGACTCGCCAATCCCAAACTCTTTAGTGCAAAACGCATTTTTGTCAATAGGCTCAAATATCCCACTCATTCCACATGTTGAGTATTGTACCGGCTACACTAGAAAGTAGGACTGGACAGTACTCTCGTTGCTTCATGTTAGAAACGTTCCATCGGTGAACAAATTCTGGTATTACAAATCCGTCTTTTGAGTAAATCCACAAAACAAAGGTAAGCGCATGCTGAAAGAACTCAACATTCAAACGAGAAAAGAATTCTCTGAAGGAATGTTAGAATTTCATATCTGATAGCCCGCAGTCCTAGTTGATCGCCTCATTGTCGAATGACTCGGCTGTTAATGAGTGTGATAGGATAGTTACTACAAGCAGGTTTGTTTGTAGGATCTGTTCCACTGGATCGGTTTGTTTATTTTGATTTGTATTACAGCCATGTAATCGGTTAAACCTTGGATGCAAGCTTTCGCGTCTTTCTCTCTCTTTTAGTGTTAAAAGTATGAAATCATAAACATCCTAGGAAGTTATTCCACCTGTGAGTACTGGGAACTCTGGTCACATATAGCAGATACTACATCACTCGGACAAAAAACAAATGACGTTTCATTAACAACTGTTTTCTCCCTTTCAAGCTGCCTACTCGGACTTGTTGACTCGTTATGTATCGAGTCGTTGCTGCTGTACATAACTGGCATGTTGTACTTTTAGTTTTCTGATGACTGACGGGTTAGTATTTTGGTCTCCAAAATAATATACCCCTATGTATCACACTGGATTTCTTTTGTTCCGGAACGAGTGTGTTATAATTACACTCACCACATGTAGGCAAAACAACCTATGACTGATTAACGATTGTTTCTTGGTTGTGTCATCTGCTTGTCCGGTCATTTATCCAATAATATGAAGAGGAAGATCAATTAACTGTTAATTTTGTATTGTCAGACGGGCATTTTGACGCAAACTGATCGTCTAGTCAGTCAGGAGAAACCTTGTCATCTGATCCCAGTGTTCACTGTCAACAAAGCGACTGTGTTAAATTCCGCCAAAACGTTTGGATCTCATCATATTCATGTGATGATCAGAGATAACTACATCTCACTCAGATTGGCCTAATTGTCAGTATCGATAGCTGACTGCAAGTCAATAAAATTCAGATGAGATCGATGATCGTTCACATGCAAATGTACTTATAACCATGGAGGCATAGAAAAGAAGTCCATTGAACAACGAGCTCACGTGCATTGGTATCACATGTATTTGTTGATCTTTAGTGACCGACATGTTCTGTCTGAGACAAATTTCACGCAGGTTGACAACAGAAAACCTTGTATATATGAGTAATGACGCTTTAGTTAACAGATGTTCTCATCCTGTTAAAGAAAAATGTATCCAAATTCATTGTAAATTATCAAAGCCTTCCGTTAGTCATTTTTAGCACAAACAATTATTCTCTCCGCTGTTCACCTGGATTATTAACAGATCTAAAACTCTCGCATTCAGAGTTTATTTGTGTGGTCCATACTATGACTTGACACACGTTTTGAATATCAGAAAGACTATTCATAGGATAAAGATTTTTATCAATCACTTACACATAGTTTTCCTTAATTCCCTAATCAATTATAGGGAATGTCGTTTATGCTTATCAGTGAATGGTCACTTTAACGAGGGCGCCGTTGAATTACGAGAACGTTGGTTACTGTTTTGTCGTAAGAGGGCTGCTCTGACTTATAAGAAAATATATCCCTACATGGTGAAGTGACTACGCAGTTTGGCGCTAACGAGTTTTGAAGATACTTTGTGTTGTTTCGACTGTAATGACAACAGGGAAAACTTTTTCGGTAAAGAGAAAAACCGAAGTTGGCAATCCAAGCTTAACATCGAGTGTTTGCTAGCAAAACCATTGTGAACTTTTCACCCTCTGTACACCAGAGCAATTGTGATCCACGACTGAAGATGACAGTTAACAACGAAAAATGACCTTAGCTTCAAGTTCATGTTGTTGCACCCACCATTAAAGTAAAATGAATGTATTGCTTATGTTACACATTTTTGTTTCAACAGTAATGACACATGCTTAAAAACAGAGAAAAGCAAAGCTAACTTTCGATTTATAGTTACGAATGGCTTTGTATTCATTCAGTGTTTATAATCGACCAACACATCTTATGAAATAGCCAGTCAATACTTAGCTGCAAATCTTTACTGACCATATATTGACAGAACAGCGTCTTAATGTGCTGAAATCATTTTCTCTATAAAAATACTAACTTTGATTTGACTGAATATGCCAGAGAACAAGCTTATTACCGATGGCAATGAAGTGCATTTGAAGAAGACCCACTGTCACTTTTCAGAAAATACAAATGACACTGGAATCATGGGAAAACGGTACACTGATTGAAAAGCAGCACAACTTGTCAATATGGCAATTTTTCGTCCTAAATGTCAAACAGACAGACGCCAAACGTCAGTGATCAGCAGTTGCCGTAGGTGCGGTAAAGCAAGCAAGAAAATCTACAAAAAGACATCTCCCTTAAAAAAGTTTTATTTTGTGGTAAATCATACTGACGTGTTCCCAAATATAATCTTTATCCTTTTTCCAGCAGAAACAGAATCGATCGAACCAGAACACTTAACCAGTTTGTAGTTATTTACACTTTCTTACTACAGAAGACAGACCAAACATATCTATACTATTGCCTAATAAAATCTTTCAGGAAACTGACAATTATCACGACCAAGCAGAGATACCAAGAAGTTGCTGTTGTACAAATGAACCACCCGCAGTCATTTAGTGGCTTATAAAACCAACTAAGGGAAGAATTACTTACTTCTATCAGAGCAAAATGAAAACACGTTGGGACATATGGACATTTAGTTTACACCCATCAGTCGGAAACGTAAAACGTGCAGATTATACGCGCCGGAGAAATATGGATAAACAGTGAACTGATTCACACCCAATCAGACCAAGTGTCGTGTATTCTGGACCACGACAACTCGATAGATAGTCTCAGTGATTTCTGTGCACTCAATACCTGCTGATTGGTTCAACTATGCATTACTTCTCAAAAAGGCAATAACTTCGGGTTTCGACTGCGCAACTGCAACTTCAATGAGGTAAGTAGATCAAACTAGTGACATACTGTGGTGACGGGTCAAGCAACCGATTATGTGTAATTTCAAGCAATGGGCTTGCCAAGTTAAGATTTGTGTCATCATTTGTTTCAAACGTTTCGAGGTGAGTTTAATGACTGGCTGATATGGTATGATGGTTTCAGCCGAGCATAACTACGCGGCAGCGTACGCACGAATTAGAGTGAACTTTCACCTGTATCGAGTGACTCTCGTTGAGTTGTAAAGCTGAAATATATTCTTAAAACACTGGATTCGTTTAATAACTTCATCAGTGCAGAAGGCAGATATGTTACGACATGTCAACATTCCGTCTACTCGTTCCAGTCGCAAGCGCAAAACATGCAGACTATACACGATAGGCAAATACCATGACGCGTGTAAAAATCCATGGCGGAGGATTCTGAGCATTGGATTCTAATTTCTGAGCTTGTTTGTCGTCAGCTATTTTAGCCCGTTTGCTGTCTCTATGATGCAAGAGAACAATGGATTGGACAAGTACTGACTCTTATGAATGTATTCGATCTTATCTGTTTCCAACGCACTTCATTAAATTATCATTTAGGAAGAGTTCACCAAGAAGCAAAACGCCTCTTGTGCGGTTAACAAGGTCGTCGATGAACTGATCAGCTTTGTAGTAATCAACCATTGCTTCGCCAGTCATCAACGGACTGTGATTGGTATGTTGTACCAGATTTGAAAACGTTCCTAGCGAAACCGTTCGCAACACCAAGGCCAGAACTCTTAATTCTCTACAGGGCTGTGTCTCACAACCAGCTAATATGAGTGTATTTCTTGATGGTTTTAAGCACATGAACAACCTTTCATTTACTCAGTGCACATAAACGCAGATGTATTATGATAAGAGGCCAAAAAATTGACCCATTTAGATCATTCAAAATATTGTTACGCAATAGAGATTCTCATCCACTGACCTCTACCGAAGCTACGCTGGTCAGACCTCACCAGCCGGCTTTGCATGCACAAAAGTCATTAAAACAACTCAGCGAGTTGCCCTGGTGTTGGAGACGCAATACTTATTGCAGATGTATGTCTCCACACGCTGTCTATGTATACTTTTCTGTCGTGTATAATGTGCATGTTTTACGTTTGTGACTGAAGTGAGTAGATGAAATGACAAAATATCACAACATACATTCTTCCTGCACTGATAAAATATATCATTCTCTTGAACTGATGAATATTCGGGGATTTGGTTAATTTCAAGCTGAACATCACCAACAACTGATCGCAGCTGTCACATTCCTATAGACTTTACAGTCTGTCCCTTTTGAGAAGAAGCACCAGCCCCAAGTTTGGCCCTCATTAGAGCCCGTCAATTGTTCATATCCATGCCACGGCCGGGACTGGAATTCCGGCCACGCTTTCATGAAGCAACCATGTTGATCACTGGGCCAATGACCTCACACATTTTCGAAAAGTGCCTGCTAGAAAGTATATGGGATTGCGACAGATGCAACCAATTGTGGATGATGTACAACTAGAAATTCTCTTGAACTGCCTGAACTGACTTATTACTCTTGTTCAGTGGGTTTCGAGCCTTAATGAAGTTATCAAGACAGTCAACTGTCAAAGTTAATTTTGGCTTCTGTTGTGTTGTCTGCATCTTATCAACTGACTTCAAGTTGAATACTAATTCGTTTTTAGATAAGGTGACGTTTAGATAGGCCGATATGACCGACAACTATCTCAGTCAGCGTAGGTACAAGTCCGAAACACTGATAGCTCATTAGCCTCAAGTTGACGAATCCAATACTCGAAATCCGACGTTATCGATTGCTGGTTGGTGGCGTCCGGTTCGGATTAGCCTGCTACAATAACCGAAACAAAAGGACACCTGCGCTTAACCATCTCCGTAATTGGCTCACTCCGCACCAAGTATGACTCCATTCATACACCATAGGTACGGTGTAAACCCGAAGGAATAAGACCGTTGGGTGTGTCAGTGAAGCCATTGTGTCTAGCCGGCCAATGCTGGTTAGCCAATTGAATGGCTAGCAGGACACTGAAACTTTTATCTCTCTGGACGTAAACAAGGAGAGATTTCAGTGGTAGGTCTAAATTGGGAAGAAAAATATTTAAAATGTAATGTCAAAGTGATTCAAAAGGCGATTAAATTTTACGGCCCTCGGGAGAGGGTACGAGGGTGAACAAAATGTATGGTCGGACCGGAAGAGAACAGACAAACCATTCACCATACAGCACACCAACAAAGCAGAAGAAACGGAAAGGTAGAAGACCATAGAGACAGATTTCTGAAAAAAGCAATGGGTGAGTTGCCAAACGACGATGGTCGTTGGTCGATGTGATCAACGAGAAAAAAGGATATAATTGGTTTAACCTACTTGAGACTAGCGTTATCTCTCCGTTGCCACTTCGTTGAGAATGTACTATGAGTAAGCTGATGAAATATTAATCGGGGGTGGCCAACGGATCCATCGCCTCGAACACCGTAATGCCATAGAGTTACGTCACCACGACTCATGACATCGATGGTTCCTTTGAGTACCGCGTGCTTCATTCCACGGCCGCGCAATAATTACTTAATGAAGTCGCACACGCCCGTCTGAATCACATTTCTCCAGACCGTTCGGCTCAACGTTATCTCTTCTCAACATCTGAAGTCAACGTTACAACGCGAAAAACTTACCTAATTAACATCCTGGTATCTCAAGTTTTCACTATCAGGATTTCTCCCACCTGATTCTACCTGCCCAACCAGAAGCTGCTTCGGAAGCAAGTCATCACCCATCCGACGGAAATGACCTAGTCAACACAGCTGACTGAACATCAGCGTGGCTCCCATTACTCCCGTTTCCGCTCGTAGCAGTACCTCAGTGTTCGAAACCACGTCCGACCACCGAATTCCCAACAGGCTACAAACGAAAACCGTTCAGATGGCGCACTTTCTTCTGATATAGTGTTCCATTTTCATTACAGTACAGCAGTATAGACAGTATTATTGAGCGGAAGACACAAAGTCTGGTGGCCATCTTCAAGTTATGGTTCTTCTGCACACATCTTTCAAGACGTCTGAAAGCAACACTTGCTTTTGCCACCCCAGCTGGTAACTTTTGATCTACGGATAGATATACGGACAAATTGTTACCGAAGTAGCAGAAATATGCGCGGGTGTTGACACCATCTCCACTGGTGCGAATTTCAGGCGCAGGTGCAAGAAAAGCACATCTACTCGGACAAGATTGAAGACAAGAAAATGTCTTACTTGTGTTGATATCCAATTCACACTTGGGTGCCGCAGTCAAGAAAACCGTCGCCAGTCGCTGTAGTTCATCTTCACTATGTGCTAACAGCGCACTGTCATCTGCGAACAAAAGCATGCGCAGGTTTGAGGTATTTAACCGGGTTGGGGCACCGAAACGTTGACCATTCAGTAGCAGCCCATCCCTTACGATAGGCAACCTCAACGCCACTTTATCGACCAGTCCGTGCGGCGATACGCGACACAGAGCCGTACAGGACTGTTAAACACCTCAAGAAAACAGACCACCCGGCTGACCCAGTATTCTCATCCAGGCTAACGTTAAGCATTCGGAACGCATTGCTAACCTGAACTAACCAGCCTGATTCATGTGCACAAAAGTGACTGCGACAACCCACTGGGTTGCTGAGTTCATGACTGTGTAACACCTAGGAGGAATGTGTGTGTGTCTAATCACCACATGTCCCTATCTGTCTGATGTATTTATTCCGCATGTTTTGTATTTGCGACTAATGACAGCAAATAAAATGTTATAAAAAAGTGGTTAAGATGAACTCGCTGTTTCAAGTTCAGTTTACAAACAATGAATAATTACCCGCGATTTGTTCAGACTAGCTTGTATAGTTTATGACAACCAAAACAAGTGTACTATAGCTGTTATTTTCGTGAAGGTCGACAGAGAACAATTATGATGAGCAATTACCAAAGATATACTGAATGTGAACAGCTTCTCCCAAATGTGAACCTTTACAATCGGGACTTCTGAGCTTAACACCATTCTGTGGCTTTTGTGAGTTAACGGCTTGGAGATCGATGAAGTCCAGCTTCGAAGACTTAGCACACAAAAACTGTCAAGTTGCCTCATTGACTGGCCTAGCCAATTTAACATCAATTTTTCATCCTCGGTCTTTTCTCGCAGTGTGTTGCACAAACCGTACGGTATTGCTGGATTTTAATCGTTATCAGATAATCATTCTTTTGCTTTATTTTTTAGTGTTACATTTTGCTGATAAAAAACTACCTATGTATTGACCGTTTTCCCTCTAGCCCATCCAAATTTGTAAAGCAGCTATTGTCCTAGGTTCTCTAATGAATATTCCGACTTAATTAGTGGAAAACTCAACTTCAGCATGTGAATTTCTGACCCAGAGTTACCTCTGCCATTTAGTCAGTCGGTGATAATATCAGCAAGTATGAGTTATGCTCACTTGTGAACAAGGCTACACATATAGCTTATTTTATTCTTGAGTTCTATTTTGACAATTCGGTATTTTGGATAAACACAGCCCACCTCAAGTTCTCCTGTTTCCCCGAATACCAGGACAGTGGTTTAAAATGCTAGTTTTGTGCTGTTTAGTGGCGTTTACCATGTATCTGTCCTATGAAAGCAAAATATAAGCCACGATCCCATCGAAATCCGTTCTGATGGATCTCAGCGAGTGTCGTCATAATAAACGCCAATGAACGCCAAGTTATTGATCGTTTGGTTTGACCAGTTCCATTGGCCGATTACATTTCTGGTCTAAACGGACAACGAGTCTTTTGATTCGCTTTCGTGCTGTCGATTTTTGATTCAATAATGTCGCATGATTTCCTAATCAATTCTCATGCTTTGATGAGTTACTCGGTGTTATTGGTTGTGTTCGACCATACCAATCATAGCAGGTCGCCGTTCGGCCGTCCTGTTCTTGAACCGTTGGATTACGTACCTGATTTCGTCGACTGACCCGAACTTGTGTTCAGTAGAGCCAGTGATCATTTTCAGCTACCATTGCGATATCCATTTCAGATCAAAGTATGCACCATCAGTTCTTCCCTTTAGCCAAATGGTGATAAAAATATAATCATGTCTAAACTGCTTCGTAGCAATCATCTTTCACAGAAGAGGGGTCCTATACATAAAAATTGCAGAAAACATTTCCACGAAAGTTTCCAGTTCGCCTTTCCTTTACATACTGTTGGCTAGACGAATAAAAAAAGACAGAACCGGTCAGAATGGAACAGCATTTTGAAAGAATTTGAGCATTCACCAGGATTTTAAACGAAGACGCAATATTGACGCCGTGACCTGTGATCGATAGGCATCTTATAATAAATGAAGCAGCGTTTCTTCACCATTAGGTTTTACTCATTAGTGGGTGGTTTAATGCAACTTTCAGTTATTTTGAGATTTCAGGTTGAAAATCAACCACAGTTAATCGCAGCTGTCGCATTCTCATAGACTTTCCAGTAGACCCCTTTCGAAAAGAGGCACTAAACCCAAGCTTCAATCTCGTTAGAGCTCGTCAGTAGTGCATATCATCGCCACTGCCAGGACTTGAACCACGGATACGCTGTTCATGAGGCAACCGTGTTTACCACTGAGCGATCAATTGTGGGTGATGTTCAACCTGAAATTAACCAAATCCCCGACTATTCAACAGTAATTTTGAGATTTGCTTTGGCTTTGGTTTCGAGCGTTCTGTCTGTTCTACTCATGAGTTTTCCCTCAACGTCAGGGAAACTGACAGACAAGGCGATCAGTAGAAAAAGTGAGATTTTGCTTTTTGACGGAGAGCAGAGACAACTTAGCAGGTTACTGAGAGTAAGACAATCTTTGATGTATCACGGAAGCGTTGTAGCATGGCGGTGACCATCATTTCCAGTGGTGTACATTAGGCTGTCATCTCTGGGAGGGAGTTTGACGTAGACGACTTTTCATGAACCTCCGTGACTGAATTTTTCGGAGAAGCCAGGTTGTTTTATTTCCGAATGAAACGTTCCAGGGTAGTAATATAAAACGCTTCATGCAATACTATTTGAATAGTCTGTGGTGTATCTTCACAACATGTTGTGACACTCTGTAAAATTGTGTATACACTGCTAACCTTTCATATGCAACAAGGACAAAATTCGTGAACTCCATCTATTGTCCGCCCACGATGGCCTGCGATACACTGAACGTTCACTGAATTCATCAGGATATCCTGAAAAGGTAAATTACTCTTTTGTTCTTACTCATGTTACTAAGAGACTAAAGTAGGCAGAGGTAAAAGCTGGAGTTGTTTTTTCAGTTTTCTTCTTGTTTTTTTCCCAGTCAAAAACATACCATCGACATGCCGTTTGTACGGCTTCAATTTGTTCACAACCGGAAATATTGTTTGCTCAATTTCGAACATGAATAGACCACCTAAAACTGGGCCGAGTGGGCTCCCCTTGGCTACACTAACAGTCTGCTGAAAGCTTTTACCCATAAAATAAAATCTGACATTTTCAACAAAGAATAAAGGTAAACATTTCAAACAGTCATCAAGAAATGGAAGACAAATGGGATTGGATAAAAGGAAATCATATATAACATCAATCCTTTCACCTAATGGTACGTTTGCAAATAGGGAACTGATATAAATAGGATACATCGTGATTCCGGCCATATTCCAATTTTCAGTAAGTGATCATTTGTCAAAGTGGCATTCAAAGTAGGCACAAATAATTTTAGTGAAAATGCTTTAAAGTGTCAACCAGCCATTTTGCTAGCTCATGGTAAGCAGAACCATGCATTACGAAAATGCGTTGCTTAGAGATATTCGGCTCAAGGGTTTTAGGTAAACCTTAGAGTTATGGACTCATGGTATCTACAGGTTTTAAAATGTGATGTTGTCTTTCGTGACTAGTAGCATATCTGTTTTTCTACTAGCAGCACACCACTGGTTTGTTTACAAGTCCGCAAGAATTTCTTCCACCTTGTTCACACACTCTTGGTGGCCTTGTTGATCAGCCGCTGGCAGCCGGTTCAAAGCGTACAATAGCAACTGACTATCAGTCTTTGCCTGCTGTGGGTTTAGCTGTGAGTATCATACACGATTCAGTTCGACTTATACTTTCAACTACTCCACTAAAATTTCGTTGCTTTTTTATTTCCGTACTAGTCGCAGGTTTACGACTGACGAGTGTATGCGGACTGAACCAATATCATATTGTCTTCTGACTATTTCATTCAAATGGCTCGAATGGATATAGTCTCAAAAGTTACTGTAATCATACGACTCAAAACCGTCAACATAAAGTTCACTTTAAGTAACATGCAATGCGTACCACAGAACAATAGCTCATAAAACAGAAAATGTTGGACAGTGGGGAAATTTGAGCAACAGACTAGACGACTAACTCCATGCTTAGACATGGTTAATAACCTCCACTTTCTGTTCTCATCTCGTTAGTGTGTACCAGCCGGCTGATTGCCAACCCTGGCCAACTTCCCTCCTAGTTAATCGCCATGTAAATGAGACAAGTTGGAAAGCTTCAAAACACTGAGCTCCCTTGATCCAGTTAATCAATAATGATAGAAGATACATAGCGAAATGTTACCGTTTCGTTTAATCTCTTCAGTTGCGAACGTGAAATATTAAAGTATATAGGACATGTGGATAGCAACAACGATTGAAACAGTGAACAATTGAGTCTACATGGAACAAGAACTGCCACCAGCTCCAAGGCAGACAAATTTTACGGGTTTATACACACACGGGACCGGATGGAGTGTATTGATAGACACTGTCTCAGAAAAAGCAAGCAATTCAGTATTCCGGTTGCGCAAAATAATACTTGAAACAAGTCGATGGAGTCAACAACTTGATCTGTTTCTATGATCTGTTTTGTAGTGGATGAGGTCGGGTTGAAAAATATCGGATTTGACTGTGCAATTTTAGCTGTTGACTTCACGTAACCTAGAAAGACCAGTCTGACTGATTGTGTTTCTAACAACTGTTATGGCTTGGTTGGCATATTTCATTAGTTTCTGCTCTCGTAATGCTGTTAGCTGGCCGATGGGGCAAACCAGTTTATATCACATGGTCAGTTACTGGACAAACTTTCTATTTTAAGGTTTTAATTAAATTTGGTAGTACTCTTCTAACTGTTTTGAACGCACTTTACAAATAGAAATATTGACTTCTTCCGTTCGCGTTGGGTAAGTAATCAAATATGAGGATTAGCTAATTTGGGTTTTGCATCACAGATGAGCGCACTAATCACGGCTTTGGCAAGACCGATTAAGTTGACCTGGGCACAAACAACCCGAGTAAGCCTATATCTATCAGAGTGGCTGCATCCGCCTCATGAGAGCAGAACACAGAGTAAGTAGAGTGCAACCTTATCCGTCCGTATGCGCAATGAACGCAGGTCATAGGCCTAACTTACTTGAATGAACAGCGTGAACAATCCGCTTACCTGTCACTCGATTACGAATAAGCGCCAGCGGCATATCACTTCCTTGAGAAGGTAGATTCAACTTTTTACTGTTACTTCACTTACTTATTAGTTTTGGAAACCTGTACATTAGTATAACTCTTATAAGGAAAGAGAAAACATTCATGGGAGGTCTCTTTTGGTCAAACGAAAAATAGATTTTCATCGAATCAACCCAGTTAGACGAAATTCCTCTAAAAAAACGTTAACTCAAAATAGAAACCGAACTCGTGCGACTACTAGCAAGTAATGAAATAGCGCAGACTCAACGCTAACCTCAACGCAACGAAAATGGAAGACCGGGTGGTGTCGTAAAAGTTACTTCATTTAACTCCAAGTTTTGGGTAATTTTATAGGTGGCAACACGAAAAGCAAGTAAATAAGAAATGTGATACAACCAGGTACCAACCACTGTGCGCTTTCCGGATACTTGAGTCGTGGTGAGCTTCCCGGTTTGACAGTTACTGGTGATTAGTAAGGGATTTTAGATTCATGTAAACTAAACGTCATTCACAGTTGATCGCGGGCGTCGCACTTCCACAAATTTTGCAATCTCCATCAAAAAGAACCATTAGATTCGAGTTTCGTTCTTGTTGAAACTTGTCAGTAGTACACGACGGGGATTAAAACTACTGCCACGTCTTCATTAGGCAACTTTGTTGACCGCTGCGCCACTGGTCTCATATTAGACACGACTGAATAGTCATGTGCGATCGCTTAGTCACATTCGCTTGTGAGTAATGCTCTGATTGCCTTATCTTCTTGATAACAGATACAATAACTATCTTGTCACCTACAATGCATGACTTCATAACCAGAACTCTCGTCCAATTTGAAATTACGGACTTCATTGACTTGTTGAATAATGTTTTGGTTACTGATGAGTAGTGGGAGTTTTCTGATTTATGTAAGCCGAATTCATAGGGTGGTCGACTGGGGTTAACAGGACAGTTACTGTGTCTACCGTCGAGACAATCGAACAATCCAAGCACTACTCACAAACAAACGTGGCTGAATATTTGCCTGTGACGATACAACAGTTCCTAACGTCAGGTCAGTGGCTAAGTGGTCAACACGGTTGTTTCATGGAAGCGTGACTGGAGTTCTATACCTTCTACGGTCTTTGATTTCTCAAAGTTATTTTCGCGTTTCTCAATGTCACTACAAGACATCCCAATGAGGTTTTCTGAGTTTCAACTGTGGATGTGGTCGCAGGGCTAATGCGCACTTGAGTGGGCAAAAAACTATGGGGGTTGTTTGGCTCTTAAGGAGGGTGTACACTGATCGTACGACTCGGTTCGCCGTTGAAACCAAGGAAACCCTGGTGTAACATCTTGGATTGATAGTAACACACACGTAAATTATATCAAAACATTTTTAACTGGGAAAGGTATAGTCCCGGAAGTGGCAACAATATATACTGGAGATGATCTCCAACGACAGCGAAACTCAAGCCTAGTGTTTCTTTTCGAAAAAGGTTTGGCAGTTGTACCAAGGTGGAAAGCAATCAGGACATGCCTGAGTGACTGCCATCGTGTCGTTTAGCCGGTCGATATGTGTCTGTGACATACTGTTGTCCGCAGACTGCCAGCCTGCAGTCAGTGGTCACCATACTCAAATGGTATAAGTCGGGCTCCCAGGTTATTTGAAAACTAATTGGTTGGATTCTGTAGCACTACCATCGTTCTGTCTCTTATGTTATTGTGCTTCATTTAAATAAGTGTGTGGCCCGAAGGAGTCAGTTGTCAGGATGACGGTATTTAGCGGAAACATTACCGAGTGGAAGTGGGATGGAGTAGGTTCCCGTAACTTCACACATAAGCAGGTCAATTATAATCTAACCAACCGAGTCAGTTTCATTCGTGGATGTGTGAAAACCAGTAACAATCCTGGTGATCTATCTTAAAAGAGGGTGTATAAATCGAAATATAACATAAAACCTGTGGAAAATTAGGAAACATGGCAGGACAGCACATTGCCGGCAAACGAAGAAAATCAGCGAGGCTGCTTACTCGCTTTCTTTAACATTTTCTATGAATTCACTAGTAAGAAAACACGTGTGATCACAGCTTTTCCATTCGACTAAATGAGACACCAAACTCGAATTTAGTTCCCGTCAACAATACACGTAAACTCATGAACAGATGATGAAAAAAAGGTTTGTTAGCCGTGATTCTCCATTGACATGAAAACGACACGACTATCACCGACTAATCATTGCACCCCCAGATGTAAGCTGAATAATTGTCCATTTGCCCATTACAAAACAAGCAACTTTTTATTACTTGCCTTTCAATATCGATGGATTATATGGCTCTTGCTGAATACCGTTCAGTCATTCAATCAATTCTTTACCTGATTCAAAAACATTTCTTTATGTCTGAGTAGCTCAGCGTCAATAATCAACACTTGATGACTGATTGGAGTTTAAGAGTCGAACTACTTAACCATGATCTCATCGCGTGAAGGTAATTGGAAGATTTTGCCTACCAACAATTAAGACTGAATGATTCAACACGAATAACGACATTCTCAAGTTGTAAGTTGATAAAAAGTTACAGACATGAGGTTCCCTCTGATCAACCTCAAGGAATGACTTGGTCCTTCAGGATCATACTGACAGTGACTTGACTTACGAAGACCCATTACAAGAAGATTCACTGCTATTACCATATCGTTTATTTTGAAGAGCAATATACACATCTTCGTCCAAAGGAAGAACAAACGGTCACACCAAAAATAAGCAGTAGATATGTGAAAAGGTGAATGTGAAAGCAGGCTGTCTGTCAAATGTGAGATGCTGTGTAATTAGCAACAGTGAACAGTTGACAAGTCCTCCCATAAGAATAGCAAACGTTAATGGGCCAGTCATCAAATGAAGAGTTATTTGTGCTGTCTATAACGAGGGGGTACAGAATTTTTTTCAAAAAACACGCAAAAGAAATAGAAAGAAAATACATGAGCTGTCAGTCTCAGAAAATCAAAAGCTCTCAAGGACACAAAAGTGCTATCACAATTAAGGCTCATGCATCGGAACCGAAAAATGTCCTTCATAATGAGACGATTGTCAAACAGATGGCAACAGTTAACGCCAAGTTCCCCGCATAAATGTGTCGTAGGTTTTTAGGGAACCTAGAGCAGTCATTAGACATAAATCCGTGACTGCGTAGGACGGCAGCCCCAGTCGAAGAATAGCGTTACTTGAAGAAGGAAAGATAATACCACGAAAAGAGATGATCGCAGGTGAATGAGAAACAAAGTTCACACCACAGCCCAAAGTATGGAGGACCGATTGAATGGTGGCATTATGACAGTCGGTCCCGTACTTTGCAATCTTTTCCGTCCAGGCAAATTGGTTTCGATAATCATCCACTATACTGACGTCAAGCACCACAGCAGCGCCGTCACGGGCCACTATCGCATTGGATTTGATGAACGAGCTCGCTGTTGGTACTTGCAGCTCCTCGAAAACTGTATAGTCCAGCTTGCACAGTCGTTTCGCCAGGTCTATGGCCACACGGTTGTGTCGAGCACAAAGCACGTCATGGATGATCCAGCATGATTGTAGAATATGAGCAAGGCTTTCCGGTTGACCACAGTTGTTACGGCAGAGAACTGAGTGGTCGCTTCGGCCACTTCGTGAATTTCGAACTTTAGTCCACAACAGATTACATCAGAGCCAGATGGCACGAATAAAGATTCTGGGGAAGATGCAATCTGGGTTAAACAGCCAACGATTGGAGAGTTGGAGAGCGTGACACTTCCTGAAGACTACGGCGGTTAAGCAAATGATAGAGTTTATCCATCCACGCCGCATGGGCTTCCTCCTTGTTCGTCACCACTACACCCTGTACGCATACTGGGATGTTCATTTCCCTCAAGATAGGGCCAAACGAATGATCTCTGACTACATTCCGCAGAACTGGAAAGTGACTGCAGGGAAGTCTCTCAACTCGAGATTTGCGCCAGATTGGAATAGTGGCAGACAAACTTGGGATGCCCAAACCGCCAAAACGAATTGATGTGTGGATGTGGCTGATTACTGTGTCTTTAGGAAGGCGAAGCCGCTGCCGAACAAACTGGTGAATCGTACAGTCCATGGCTTTGTGTGTATTACGGTGGACTCGGCTCAACACCAATGAGTAATTCATCTCCGGGATCATATGCTGTCTCAGGAGTTCAAGACGTTGGTGTGGCTTTAAGGGTGCTTTGGTAGTTTCATCCACCATCGTATTAAGTTGCAGACGGTGATTAGTGAATGCCTTACCCTTCCAGATGAACAGGATACCTAGATCGGTCACCGTGTCGGAGGCTTTGGTAAGTGGATAATGTCCGGGCCGATGTGAATAGACTCATCAGAGGTGGCAGTTACATCGTGTTTGTGGTCACCGCGGATGACCACGAGTTCATTCTTACTGGTGTTGATCTTCAGTCCGGATAGTTCCAGGGCATTAGCGGCGGCTATAAGCCTCTCGGAGAGACGCGTAAGATTCTCGGCTTAAAGGATCAGATCGTCGGCGTAGGCGAAACCGCTAGCCAGTATGTCGTGGAACTGGTAGCCAAGCTCCGGTCGAGATAGTGCCAACACCTCGTTTATTATCATGATGAATAGTAGCGGGGACAGTGGGTCACTCTGGCGAACACCACGCTGGGACCGGAGAACGCAGCCATTGAGCGTGGCGGAAGCATTCCTGTAGGAGTCGGCAATGCAATGCGTCAGAGGTGGATAAGCACCGAAGGCTCGGGCCGATCTGATAATCGAATCTTGTGAGATAGAACCAAACACTTTGGATACGTCGATAAAGGCCACAAACAGACTTGAAGACATGGTACATGAGTTCTGAAGCAGCGTATGAAGCAGAGAGGTCGCCTCAAGGCAACCGTTACGATGTAGGAATACAAATTGAAGAGCAGGCAGCTGTAAGCGCGAATTCCAACTATCGGCCAATATCTTGTGGAAACAACGTATCAACGTTGAAGATACGGCGATGGGTCTGAGCTCGGTGGGAGATGAGGGATTGTTTACTTTGGGTACAGGCGTGATGCGGGAGCGGCATAGGTGGATTGAACAACATTGGGTTAGCAGGAACAGGTTGAAGTGTCCGGCCAAAGTATCCGCTTTCATACACTCCAAATGTTTAGGCAACAATCTGTCCAAACTTGGAGCGGTGTTTCCCATGTGCTTCCAGGTGCGTGATACTTCTCCAGTGATCGGGTCGACCAGAGACCAGTCCGGAGGCAGAATCATGCAAGATGGTCGCTCATAAATGTGTGCATGAGCCGAAAGCACCGAGGACCAGTATTCGTTAGAATTATCTGGGAGGTCATGGTTCATCTTATAGGTAGTTCTGCAGTTGCTAGAAAAAACTGCAGACGCAGCGTCTTTCTTATGCCGGTGGTACAGCGTTTGGATGGCTGCATAGTTAGCCTTCAGTATCTGTTTCGTGGTCAGGTGGGTTCCGACGTAAACACGACCGCGTCGTCGAGTGGCAAGTCGCCAGGTGTACGGAAAAGCTAGTGAAGCGTGCATATTCAGCAGCGATTTAGCTTGTATCACTATGAAAACGCCTGCCTGAAGACCGCGGGCAAGGGCTAGTAGTTCATCGCTATGAGGGAAAGCCTCGCTGTTGGACCCCAGGTGGGTAATCGCTGTTTGGATCAAACAAGTAAACCACTCAAAGTAATCAGCAGCTTGGGGCACAATATCCGATGTCGTGTTAGTCTGTGAGATGGGGGTTGGATCGGCATTGTGGACAGTATTCCCCTGCCAATTCAGCGCATACAGACGAGTCCGGATGCTCTCCAAAGTACGACTTGGAAAATGCGACCAGAGCCGATGGTGAAGCTCGCGTCCAGTAGGGCATGACGGAGTCAGTGCATCGGCACATCTGATAAGAGAAGCCGATTCTTGCTGAGACCAATTAGATCCACCGATTTTCATGAACATGAGCTTCTCATGGTTGCGTTCGACGGGATGTGCATGCCTTCTGTGTTGACTAAGACCGATTGTGGTGGGAAAGCTGCGGTCACAGTTGGCAAAGTCAAAGACTTCGGCAGGCTGGGTGTCCACTTCCTGCTCTGGACCATTCCTGTGTCGATGCATACGAGTACGTGCCGACAAGCCAGCATTCGATTTGCAAATCTGGCGGCATTCTGAATAGGTGTACTCCGCTCGCCTATCCTGTGTACTGGTAGTTGCCTGCACGGAGGTGCTGGCGGTAATTTCATTGTCTTGATCGAATGTAACCAGTACGTTTAAAATCAGGTAGAGTGGTTGGCCCTACCTGGAGTTGCTGAACTCTCAGCCAATCAAGGTTTGTACCGAGACCGCCCAGTCGGCACCACAAAGAGATGGTTCAGCACGTCCATCCACAGTGCATGAATAGTTAATGGCCTGAATGTTATGAACGACCAGTAATGCAATATGAAACAGTGTATTTCTTCTTACAGTAAAAACGCTGCTCGCCCCGGGCAGAATTCATATTAGTACATAGATCTTTTTCTATCCAGCTGTACTCGAGATAAGATGGTTAGTCCAAGGGGATTGGTGACAGATAAGATGAATTTGTGTGGAATTAGATAAATTAGAAGATGCGCGACAGTCAACAGCCACCATCTGGCTAACAGATGGCTGGAAGTGAGTGCACCTACACACATGAAGAGAATCAGATTTCAGTGGTGTTTGACTTATATCAGCTAAATTTCCTACTGCCTACCAGTAACCTGCAACATTCTCTGACAAATTCAGTGATTTTTAATTAAAACTCGATGAGAAATCAAAGTTAGCAAGTTACTTCTTTTATCCTCTCTCACCGCGATCGGGTAATCTGGGGATCGCTCAGCTGGGCACGTGAATGATTGTATTATGTACATAAGTATATACACACTGGAGGAAACGCTTGGGAAACAAGCTGCTTTTTGGTGTTTATTCACCAGGCTGAGCTTAGTTACACACTCAACCCAGTGTGTCATACGAAGTCCAACATGTAATCCAAGTGACTGACTGCCCAAATAGGAATTTCTCAGTCAGTTCACGTTGAAATCCAACAACCTTAGTGATGACTAAAGAAACTGTGTTACAGGTGTGACTCAGGTGGTAGAGAAATTGCCGTGTCCTGGCATGCTGGTTCTGTCACTCGTTCGAATCCAGGCGAATAACAGATTCTTTGCAATTGGGTCTTTTCTAAATTCTCAGATCTGCTGAGCTACTTATCAGCAACACTGTAGATATCAGCGCCAAACACGCTCACCCGAGCTCTTTCACCGAGTAACCCTAACATTGGCTAACCGACAGTCATATGAAATCCACACACGCCATTGACTAAGCTCGCAGGCGCTTAACACAAAGCAATCCCTAAATCTTCGGCTTGGAAGGCGAAAGTTTCGGCAACACGCCAAGACAATGGGTGAGAAAGCATGAACTACACCACAACCATATAGTTCCACACCATATCAACATCAGCCTGCTATTTCAACATTCCTGACACATCGCGTACATCTGAACATTGCTACCAGCACTCCAGTTAACCCGGATATTTTATTCTGTAATTAAGCCATTCATGTTCTTCCATTTCCTGTCGTTTCTACTACTTTGCCGAGCCCAATCATATGCACTAATCCTCAGCCATATACTCTCCTTTGTAATAAGTAGGAAATGCTAGGCCACAACCATTTATACCTAGCTCTGTAGCTCTCTGTTCAGCACTGTTGAGCACTGAAATTGGGAGTTTATTGCTAACCAAAAAGCGTATTCATGTGTAACATTCTGTCACTCTCGGACGAATGACTGTTCGTGTATCCTAAATGTCCTGTCACACTATAACAGCAGTAGGAGCAAAATAAACACGCTTACATGGATCTGTCGATGAAACACAGTGTCCGTCAGGTTCTATGTAAACCAGCGAATATGGTGAGCCGACTGAATAGTGTTGTCACCCGAATGGTGCGTCCAAGGATTTGATGAGGTCGCTTTACTGATACTCTTTTTTTCTCTACCATGACGACCGAATCTTTTGGATTGGTTACAATCATGTCTCCGCATACAAAGCTATCAGAATAGTCATTTTCTCCTAGCACATTAGTGGCTGTCTCCACCTTACTCAGGGTCGATTCTAATTAGCAAAATTGGTCGAGCCGGCATTGCTGTACGGACAGCCTACCTTTGGACTAGACCATCTGGTAACAGACTTGCATGACAGCTGAGTTTTTTAACCCTATGTACATTCAGACCGAATAGCTACGATGACTTAGTTAATTTCAAATTCACTAATTTACATCTGAACCGAACAATCAATCAGATGTCTTCAGTGTATTAGTTTGACGATGTATTGCCGATGCGACTTGTAATTTATAAGAAAGAAGCCTAGAACGGTCAGTGTGTTCATACAAACGAAGAAAGCTCACAAAGAGATTGAGATATATACAAGTGAATGTGTACAAAATTAACTGTCATTCCTTCGCAAGATGTCTTTGTAAAGTGCTACGAGGATCGATTGCTAATTAGGACTATACAGCAACATTATCGTTCATAGGTAACAATCTTTCAAGTGCTCATTAATTTTGTCAACAGAAACTTTTGTGTTACCAAACAATCTGTCTGTCTTTATTCCACTCAAGCGTTATACTCATGATTAAAGGGTTAGGTGTCTACCTCTACCACTTCGTTCTGTGTATACTTATTCGTTTGTTCCTACGGAACCATTGACGTGGATAGCACTAGCTGACTGAGCGTAGCTGTGAGTACCAATTATTCTATTTTTATGACACAGATACCCAGTCCATTAACAGCATAAGTATAGCATATCTTATTGATTTGCGCTGTCAACTAGGCCAAATCGTTTCGACAGATTTACTCAATAATTTATAATCGACGGAAAATGGTAATATTTTTCGAATTCCGACCATAATTGTTGTGGTCAGAATTTGACTGCACATACTATCCTTGGGAGCCCAAAAATGATCTGTCCAAGTCATGTAGTTACCGTGACCAACCATTCACTTCCTACCCGATCTAACTTCCACTGCTCGACTTGTGTTCTAACTACAAAGTGAATGTGACAGTGTTCGATTCATCCATGCGTACGGCGTGTGTAACTAAATGTACGCTCATTGTTTGTTTTTGTGCTATTCACACTGCTCCAAGTAGATGTTTAACCTGACGATGAGAAACTGAAATGGATTTTGTTGGATGTAGTATTTTTTCAGTATATATACATATACATATATTCCAACGAGACATCTCTAAACAAACGACAAATCAAAGTGGTCAGTAAAAATTGTATAGTCTGATTCTAGAGGGTGATGTCAACATCCGAATGTCGTTGCCGGAGGGGCATTATTGTTAGCCAATTGACCTACTTGCTTCGAGAGCACAGCCCGATCTGTTTATCACATATCAGCACCATGAGCATTGAAAAATTAGACAGTAGCTTTCGTAAGATGAAACCAGCTGTGATATTTGATTGCCATCCGCAGTAGAGGTACTTGACTGCCACCCAAGTCACCACTATTCTAGAAAACCATGACAACCATGATGTAAAGTCTAGAACCAGCAACCACAATAAGTCCCTGGTTTTTATTAGTCTCAAAATATCAAACAGTTCTTCTGGGTGACTACTAGACGAACGTCTACAGACATGATACTTGCGTAGTCTATTGAAGCTGTACCGGTAGAGTTTTTTCGATGATTTCTGGCAGCATACATATTGGGTCACCGTAAGAGTATTCCCCGTAAGGTTTGTTGTGCCCAGGTGATCAGTGGACTTCTCATTCCAGCATGAACATGGGACTTCTCACTACTAGAGACCCTGATAAAACTCCACAAATTCATTCTCATCGCGAGCGAACGATTATCAAAATGTATTGTAAGTAGTCTGGTCTAAGTTAATGAGTAGCTCATTGTTAGATAGCCGAGACCCACTGGCTTGTTTGTCAGCCAAAAGAGAGTGGTTTCATTTAATTTTGGTTACTGAAACATCTTGCTTTTTACAAGATCTCAAAGCCATCATATACAGGATTTTACCATAAAATATGGTCAAGTTTCGATGTTTTTAATTAAATGCCCGAAACAAAGTTTGATTTTTGAGGTTTAACTCCGTAGTAAGTTCGGAGGCCTAACGGTCGCAAGCCATCAAAATCAACTAGGTGTTCAGAGTAAATACACATTTCCAGTACTAATTGTAACCACTAACTTCTAAGTTTTGTAAAATAATACCTGGATGATATAGTACGGCAAATGGCGATCATGTGCGGCGCAAAACCAACAACTGTTATGTGAAGATAAATGGATACAACTGTCAGAGGTGACAGAACGGTGGATGTGATCAAAAATTCAAAAATGTACTTAAAATAAGTTTGGATGTAACCTGTTTACGAATATTCTGAATCAACATCTGTCATCATTAATCCACTGCTCGAAAGGATACTGTTTGCTGAAACTACAATACAGTGTGTTCCGATGAGCCATATGGATAACGATCATCACCCAAGGAGACAAGCGGCTTTGTGACTTCAGCTCAGTTTGAAGGCACAGTCATCCATTAGACTGGACAGGTACTATGCTTTTTATCAAAGGCAATCCGGTGGTCTTAGCATTCAAGGAGTGTTATAGAAAACTGCAGAAATGATACGCAGTTTATAATAATCCAACAGGCAAAGTAGAGTATTTGTATGTGTCTGATGATTCTATCTGGTGAATCAAGGTTTTCAACTCCAAAAGCGAAGTCCAGTCTTTAATTAGAAGATAAGTTTTGCATTCACACTGAGTGATGCCGCAAAATTTTTATCTACGCCTACAGCAATGTAGGACTTCTCAACATCACTTCCGTGTGCCTGGATGTCAGGTTCCGTGGACTCCAGCTACAGACAATATTGCACGGCCAACGCGCTATCAGAACAGTACGACCAACGGCAGTTTTCACGCATCAAAAAACACTCCATTATTATGGCTGAGCAGGATAGGGGTGGACATTGACGCGGTTGGCTAATTATGTAGAGTTGCCAACTGATAGCTCGTAATGAACCAACGAAACAATTCACAATAGAACTCAGCTGCCGGACGCACACCATCCGTCCACTTCGTTTCACCTAAATTTTCTAAGAGATGCCTGTCGAAGAGGCGAACCAGCCACCGGTTCTAATTAGCTTCATCTTCCCTCGCATTGTTTTCTTTGTTCTACAAAGGTCCTGGTGAACCACACTACACGTCTTACATATGTGCAGGTTGACACCGACTTAACTGACACTAAGCACGGTCGCAGGAAAGTATAATTTTTCGATTCTCCTCTTTTACACAACTTTAAACTTAGATATATGTGATGGTCAACCCATCATGTAACGAATTCGCCCACTCTGCCTAAAAGAAATTCGTTGTTTTTGCCTCTCAGTTTTCATCGCTCACGTGATCAGTGATGGATGTTAGTTATCCGTCAGACCAACATTTTTCATTTACTCCCATACGTAACCTTAATTCGTTTATTCCACTGGTCACCACATGTGGTCAAGGCGTGAATCCACACAGCCTCACAGAATGCTTGCCACGCTTTTACCTTAACCAGTTTCGTTCAGTACGCAAATGCATCCACATGATCTCTCGTCAGTTAACCAATCCTTGTTCAGAACAATATCACAGCTATGCACGGTGAAAAGTAAATCAGGAATTGATTGTTTCATTTATTGGAAAACAAGGTTAGATGTTAAGAATTTATCGAACCTCAGCTTAAACGATACCTGCATTGAGTTTAAACGGCGAAATCAAGAGAATGGTAAACAATGAATGCCGCTGATGTAAGGGAGGGAGGATCGATTCCTTAAGACTGTTTCTGTGGAGAAAAATGTCCGATGAACTACTTTCAGGCAGGTAATCACTGAGAGACTGGACACTTTACGTAACTTGGGTAACGTCGCTGTAGTTTACAGTCACCCAATTCGTTACTGCTGATCATGTTAATTTGTGACCATTGTGTCGTAGTCGTTCACCACAATGAAGTAGTCAATAAGCAAGCATTTGTTAAGAGACGGTCTCCAGTTGGTTCACATTCTGGAGAATGTCAATGTCTAAGTGACTAGCATGGGTGTTAATTCGCTATTTACATGCTCACCTTAATATGACAATATACGGGAAATATGCCTTAACATCAGTATAAGCCAACCCGTGTTACTTGTTCCCACATCCGAACTCATGAACTATATCTGATGACCACTTCCAGAATGACTTCATCGTATGGAAATGCTCAGCCGCATTGGTTTGTGATTAATGTTTCATAAGTAAGTAAGTAAACGCAAAAGTTCCCACATAATTCTCCCACATTATTCTTTCTCAATCACATCGCACACGACAATCAAAAGCCTTGATTGCACTAGGTAGTTTAACTACGATAAATTCAAGACACTGATCGGCTAAAACCTCAGGTATATCAAGCACCTTTTAACTATGTATATTAGAAGGCAAGGACATCAATTTGTCTACGAAATCTGTTGTTACCTAATACCTGGTTGTTCACAGCATACAGTGTTGTAGTCAGTGCACGTGTTCAGAGAACGTTCATTATAAAATCGACAGATTATGGCCTCTTCACTATCGCCTGTAGTGTCGGCAGTGAAAAGGAACACAATTCTAATATTGATTGTACTGAGCTCAAAGAACCAGGCCTCATCAATCGCCAAACACTCAAGAAACCACTCGTCTAGCTGATCCAGTCAAATCGTTCAAGATAGTACTACGTAATCCTAACCTGGAACCGCTATCGATTAGTGAAGTGATCATATAACGTCGGCCGGTTTTTGGTTTACAGAAGGCGCTGACACAGTCAATCTGGTTGTCGTGTACTGATTGCGTTATTAATGTCAGAGATCGGGAATGTTCCGCTCGTCAATTCATATGTTGGTGCTCCGTGCAATTTATACACAGTATGTTTGTTTTACGTCAGTGACCGAAAAGTTAACATCTCGCGAAATACGCTATTTGAACAGTGGTTCCTCGAAATAAGTTTGAAAAACGCCAACAGTCTAACATAAGATATCTTGTGCACGAATACTTCGTCTGCATCACATATGTTACTATCTCAAAATTATTGTAATCGGCATATGGCTAACAAGCAAGAAAACAATGGCGGAGAAATCAGGCGTGATAAACGAGGTCCTAATGATCAGCGCTGAAGAACAGGCTTTCGTGTAAGACAACGTGAAGCAGGGAGGTGAAATTATGTCTAATGGCCGTAAGCACTTAAGTGAAGGATGGATAGAATGTTTACAAATACTAATAAACTTGATGAGGAAACAAAACTGTTAGAACGGTATATGTTGGGGGAAAATGAAAAGGTCAAAGAACTGTGGAATTTTTTGGGAGTGGGACAAAATTAGTGGAAGAGAAACAAATCAGTAACCTTTTGAATAGAATAATCAGAAGACAAAAATTACGATATGAATTCATTTCGCACAATCTCGTCAGTCGTAACCGTGTGACTGGCATGAGAACAAAACCGACAAAACAGACGAAATGGTCAGAAGTACAAATCGGACTGGAACGTTATTGATACTCACGGTTAAATCCACGGTGAACAGAAGTTGACAGTCAGTTTTTGTACACATAATATCGGCTGCTGACGGCTGATCAACAATGCTTCAATGTACTTGAGCTGTGAGCATTCATCAAGATCTTAAACGAAGATGCGATAGTGACACCTGTGACCTGCAGTCGATACTTACCTTGCATTGGACGAAACGGCGTTTCGTCCTCGCTGAGTGTCAATCATTGGTGGGTTAGTCATAGCAATTATCAACTGGTTTGGTATGTGCTGCTTGGCCCTGGTTTTACGCATCCTTACTATTCTACCAGTATGTGTTTCCACAACTGCAGGAAAACTGATAAATACACTGGCTGGTAAAAAAACATTGGGATTTGATTTTTGACCGAGGTTGGAAGTCACCTAGTCATCTGTAAGAGTAGGACAAACTTTGCCGCATTATACACACGTTTTAATGAGGCACTAATAATCTTAACAAATGTGTTCATCAGATTATCACTTCTGAAGGGGAGTTTGATGTAAACAGCTTTTTAGGGACTTCCACAGTTGCATTTTTCGTAGAAGTAAATTTGCTCTATTTCCAAATGAAACGTTCTAGGAAATTGTTGGCAAGAAGCATTTCACACAAAGCTGACAAATTCTCAAGTATATTGAAGCATTGTTGATCAGCCGTCAGCAGCCGATATTATGTGTACAAAAACTGACTGTCAACTTCTGTTCACCGTGGATTTAACCGTGAGTATCAATCACGTTCCAGTCCGATTTGTACTTCTGACCATTTCGTCTAAGTTTTGTTGGTTTTGTTCTCATGCCAGTCACACGTTTGCGAATGACGAGATTGTGCGAAATGAATTCGTATCGTAATTTGTGTCTTCTGATTATTCTATTCAAATGGCTAAAAGGGACCCAGTGTTTCAAATCAGTAACGGTTTGTTTCTGGATGTACGCAACTGAGTTTGTATGACAAAAACAAAAGCCCCAGCAAACGGCAGACCTGGCTCTGTTCTCCTGTGATATACGATACACAATGCACTGATACCACAGATTATTTGACTCATCTCGTGCAATAACTTCGCGATTACACTTCCAGCTATGCCAGTTCCACGGACATAAAACAATTTGGGAATATGTTCATTGGGGAACTTCTCCGTGAACCTAATAAAATAAATTTCCTTACCTGCTTCACGTTGCCTTACCCGAAAGCCTGCTCTTCAACAATGATCATTAGGACCTCGTTTATCACGCATGATTTATCCGCCATTGTTGCCTTGCCTGTTAGCCATATGCCGATTACATTAATTTTGCTGTAGTAACAGACGTGATGCAGACGAAGTATTCGTGCACAAGATATCTTATGTTAGACTGTTGGCGTTTTTCAAACATGTCTTCGGCCTGTTTTCACTTAATAGACAATGGGAACCCAATGTTTTAAACAATTACGATCATCGTGAAGTTTCTAGTCCTGATAATCAACGCACCGCGAATGAACTACTTGTCCGAAACGTTCTCTCATAGTTATACTACTGATGAGGAGTATGGCAAGTTTGTTAATCTGCCATCGACCCAAGTGGACTTTGGATAAATTTGAACCAGCAAAGAAAACCACGGGCCCTTCTGTGGCATGTCCGCTATCAGCTGAACCACGGAACTATTGTGGGTGATCATAAGTTTCACATTACAACTATGTGCTGAACTGTTCAGTACGCTCAGAAATTCTCTAAGTGTTTCATATATCATTCTCCCCTTAAACTCAGTTGTGCGCAAGTTATAAGATCCTGCTAGTCTGATTTGTTTCTGAGGGCTTTTGTGGTGCGCTTGCAATACATATCCATATGTAGGCCTGCGAACCAGACAGTATGATATCGCCTTCTCAGGAGGGCTTGCATGCATGTCTCTGTAGACATACGAGTCCTTCAAAATTAGAACAATGACTATGAGAACGTAGCAACTGGCATAAAGTAGCCGAAGCAACCAGTCGGATTTTTGTAATCTTGACTACACAATGGGTATGCGATTTTGTGCGTCTAGACGCAGTTTGTGCTTATTTTGTCTGATGCATTTAGTCTGCATGCCTTCAGCTTGAAAGTAGTGAGGGCAAACGAACTGTTAACATACCATAATCCAAGCATTTTGTCTGCTTTGATAAAATGATTTTTCTGTCCACGTGAAATTTTTGCCAACCTTGTGAATGGACCCATAGGTTAGACTACTTTAACCGAAGAAAGTTTGTGATCATTAACATCAAAAAACGGACGCCTAATGTTTTGAAGCATTCGACTTATTTCTGTGGAGTAATTCTGAGCTAAGTGTTCAACACAGTCAATGCAAACGTGGTGGAACATACGTCAAAAAACGTTGCAATGTTTGGTGAAAATTTCAGACGATTGTCTGCAGCTTCATTAATTTTAGTGGTATTGTACGCAAAGGATTGTTCAACCATATAAAAGAATTAGTCAGGACTTCCCTATTTGCTTTTCATTGGCACGTACAAAATTTTGTGTTTCCAAAACTGACGCTACAAGCAGTGTAACCAGCGATATCATTGGTAATTCAACAGGTATTACTGTAAGTCCTGTGGTCTTTGGATCCTCTGGATCCGTAACAGGCACGAGCTGCTCACATCTCGTCAAAATTCAATGTGGATTTGATATATCACGTTATATGATATTTAAAAGCCAGCGATAGCGTCTGAACTTAGCAGTATTTTCTTAAAAGATTTGCGGAACATGTCCCGCAGTGGTTGATTACGATGAACAAATTTCATCTTGCGAACAGAGATAACCAGCACAATAGTGTTCAAATGCGCTACTTCCGTTTTCTTTGTAGCAATGCGAACAATTTATGTAACAACTTGCTAAGTAATCTATGTTTTCTTAAAAGCGGGACTTTGTTAGTTTCCTTGACCGTTGCGTTTCCTTTCGCTCATAGGCTGAAGTCGATCAGCCATTTTGTGGCTGGTACACAAACGGACCTTGGGTTCGACTCTTCGGCGTGCGTGATGCTAATGAGATACAGCTACTAGGTGGAAACAGCTGTTCACCACTTCCTTGTCGGTCACCGGAACCGAATGTTTGCAAAACCTTTGCCAACCTTTACTGAGGTCATGCTGACTAGTCGCTCGCTTGCAGGCCAACCTTAAAACGGCTTCTTAATCTCGGGCTGTGACTTTTTTGGACGCGCATTTCAAGGCGTCTGGAACCAGCATTGGAATTGTGAACACGCATGTTCAGCGTATGAGCGAAAGGAAGCGCAACTGCCAAGGAAACTAATTCACATATCTTCCTGCAACCCAGGCTGATGTGACCACGTGGTCTAATAGATCTACCGCTTATTCACGAGTTCGATTCTCTTGTGTGCATGGTGTTGATGAGACCCAACTAGGTTGAGATACTCGTTGCAGTGGAACTGTCATAATAAGTTACATGTGCTGTATGTTTGCCTCCGGAGTAGGCAATCCAGTTAGTACCCACGTTTTTTTTAATAATCTTGGCTGTCTGATAACCACTACTCTCTTGATGCCGATGTGGATAGAGCAACTGATCTTGTTTGCTAACGTGTGTTTTTATCATTTTGCTATGTGAAATATTCGAACCGTGCATTATGTATAAGCAAGAAGTTGTTAAACCCGATAATTTGGTCAAGTCATCTTAACCCCTGGAAACAAAATATGACCTTGTTCTTGAATCTAACAGGGTATATATAAGTCTCTGATGAAGAGTACAATAAACTAAACTGACTCTTGTTGCGTCGCACTGCTGGAGAATAATTGTTTCAACTCGTTAGCTGTGAATACGTTGTCATCTCCTTATTCGCAAAACACATATAAGCCATTTCTTCCCAGTTTGTTAAATGATACACAAGTACGTTTCCATATGATTTTAGGAAGAACTAGGCGCGCCACACTTATCGTTCATGAGGTTTGGTTAGTAGAAGTGGACATTCCCCTAACAGGTGTTTACCATCCCTCTGTTAATATATCTACTTTGACATTAGTCTTAGCTTACGCATTGTGGATAGTAAAATTGACAGTTTTCATGGCAAAACTCTACTTAGTTCGTGGAATGCTTTCCTTGAGATTCACGTTTTATCATTACGTTAAGCGTAATTAACAGGTGTTAATATGTGATTGTATGACTCACTTCAAAGCCGGACTAACATGTGTTTTGGATTTTGTTTTCAGAACAGGTTTTGTTGAAAACAAATTCCCATATGGAAAGATTACCGTGTGGGCAAAACGTCTCTGAGACTATGACCTGCTCGTATTTCAATAAACTGTCAGACTCTGTAGTCATTACTCAGTCGGTCGAGGTTTGAAAAACCTTCCTGATCTGAAAGCATGTGAGATAATACCCGCCTGTGTTAGTTTCAGTGCCCTGATCTTCACTAACTCCAATAGATGAACATTTATGCAAATTTCTCAGCATACTGTTTCAGTTTGGTGCAGTGTTTGATGCTGACTTGCACGCTTGTCATTAATGTCCTCTACCGTTCCTTTCGAACACGATCCCTTTGCCACTACATTCCAAATAATCCTACACGATTCGGTGTCAAATCAACACAAAATAGGAAGGCATTGTCGGGGAAGAACTCAATTCCCCGAAAATACCGTTTTATTTGCCATCGCATTGGCCT
>LUCH01000036.1:77668-96611 GCA_013368495.1 Paragonimus heterotremus | reverse complement strand
TTCCGTTGTCTGTTTTACGCGCTCGTAGGCCGCATATATCAAGTTACAACAGGCATAAACAAACATCTTTCTAGTTCCTGTTTAAACCAGTGAACCGATGAAGCTGTGAACAAGGTTTCAAGTTTTAAAGCAACCTTTCGTCAGCTGCTTATTTTTGTTAATAAATAGGTTCTATTTGGATATAGTCAATAGCAGTGTTATGCACAACAAATTCAAGCCCACCCAGGTTGCCAGCCCACTTTCTATGTGGATAAACCAGTGAAGTACTGTAGGCTAAGATGAGAGGTAATGTTTTGTTTCAGAGATGAACAGTTAAACAATCACATCTGATTTCACAGATAATAAACGTGGTCACATGTTGACGTTGTGTACAGTACATGTGCATCCGTGTACAACACCGAATCACAACTGTTTACTTGAAAATATGCTTTGTTCGACGAACAAGGTTGACCTCTAAAAATCACCACATTTATGGTGATTGCTTGGAATTCTCGCTATATGGACCTCAGTGATTAACGTGCATCGACTGAGGGAATGTTGTAACCGCGTTCTGAATCCGGCATCAATCTAACTGTGTGAAACGGAGAATAGAACAACAGAACAGCCCACATTTGGTCATTTGGTCTTAAAAAATTGATGAGACACGTAGATAAAATTTTCCGTCGGTATATGACTTATGTAGTGTCGGCAACTCGATAGATAGTTACAATCAGTGAAATGGGTGAACAGAAACTGTGTAATCTAAAACACCAACAGAATTTTTACTCATTGCCCCGTCTATTTCTTTTAGATCAGAAAAACTGGTGGTCCAGTGGAGATGTTGCGTTAGGTAGCCTTGCCATTTTGACCGACGTTAACGGGAGGTTTGATCGGAGACCAAATTTGAGGAATTCTGTACTGTTTGAAGCAGATCACGGTGGTGTTTGCAAAGAAATTGGAAATGAAAATATTTTTGAACCAGATATCATAACGGTGTGAATAGCAACGCTATTAAGTGCTGATCGTAGTAGAATATGGTTACTGCTAAATAAACTATACGTATTCTCTACCCAGTATTCCGAGTGAGAACAATGTAACGTTATAGTGAAAAATTTAGCTTAACAATTCTACCCTGAGGCGCATTTGTCAAGATGATGTGTGTGCGTGAACTTGGGTGGGGACTGCAAGTGTGATTTTGGCCAAGGATAACTGCGGTATGATTTGCATTCATTTCGGTGATGTTGCCCAACGTGTGACCCAACGAAATTACAATAGAGTCCACGAGTTGGACTTGAGTATGACGTTGACTGGATGTTACGTTATGTTTTTTGCACATCCCAACTTGTGTTCTAGGTAAAACAACTTCAGTAGCTGGTACTGATTTCGCCATTCGACAACATGTCTATTGCAAAACTATTCGAACTAATCACTATCTACATTTTCAGCACCTGGCACCATGCAGCTGAAGTCAACTGCGTAAACTGTATGGACAGGGTAGATGTGAGTACACTAAAAATGTCCCTTTGAAATTACTACTGAATAACTTTCCTAACTAGCTTGTTAAAAGTCCAGCCAGTTCAGTTCGTGATAATGGAATTCGATTGGACTCAATTTACGCCCTATAAACCGATGACTAAACTCCATGTTTTCTTGCAGATTTTCGGAAGCTCATACTGAGGTAATACGCTCACAGCAATAAACCAGGTGCAGAATTTTCTCCGTCATAGTAGCCAAATTAACTGTAACGTATGACTACTTTTTCTGTTCCGTGTCACATATCTATGTATGTACTTGCATTTAACAAAATGAGATGAACATAATCGGGGCAGCACTAATGGGAAATCAAACATTTGTTCATTTCCCTCAAATCAGCAGCAACAGAACGTTGTTTAAATCTGCAATAAGTCTTACACGAGATAATATTCAAAGGCTGGACTGACTGTAAGGAAAAAATGGCATCCACTGCTTCTCATATTCCCATGGATATTAAGGTTCTCGCATATCTCACAATTGCTGGTACACACCTATGGTTTCAAACTTCACTCAGTTTGGGTGTGAACGGATTTTCAATGGCTGGAACTTCTTTAATTTGGAGTAATAAATCAAGCTTTTCCCGTGTACTAATTAATATAACACTTCGATTCAAAGTTAATTGTGTCACTATAAAATAAACCGTGGTCTGGTAGCGTGCGTTGGTTATCACGGGTGACGAGCCTAGCGTTGTATTGCAATCCAAGCTTATTATATAAAATTCGACAGCCGTTCTTGTAAGTTCATCTAGCCAGAGAAACAAAAAATATCTTCGGTTGAGTTCAAACCCTAACTAATTGCTTGCCACGTCAGCTAATCAACGTTATACCCCGTAAGTCAATCTAGTTCTGTGTATTGAAGTGTTTTCTGGGCAGAAACATCTGATATCCATTGTACGGTAGGCTAGAGAATAGTAGCGAACAATGACAGTGTACGAACGTGGACTGCACACATTACCTCTCTTCTAGGAATCTTGAATCTTGAGTGTTAGTCCTGCATTTTAAGACCATACAGATGACCGTGTATGCCTCATTCCGTTTGTTTTGTTTAAAACTACCTACATGCCTTGTTGTGAAACGGCTGACAGGATGGTTTCCAACGCCCAACCAGTGCAGGTCATACATATAAATTTCACATTTTTGTACCATTAAAGTGGACAGAGTCACTTTGGCCGGCCTAGAACCAGCATAGGAACGGTATTGTTCACACTTTCAAGTGACTACTTTTTACACCTTGCCACTAGCTTTTAACCGTCTGTCGCCTGGGTAATGTTTGCCAAATAACATTTGTACTTCCCCTAACAGATTTTCTTACGGACCCACCAGATCGGTCACCACTCTGTCTGACTGAACGTTGTATCCTGAGTATTGTACACAACTAAGCAAACAATGTACAACGCACTGTGTGAGAGTTTGCTCCTATAGAACCGAAACACTTCTCTTAGTTGTTCATTTATCACTCCATGTATGGCCTAAACCACCATCATGTTGTGTTGAATGCACATCCCTGTCATCGTCGAATTACTCACCCTTTGTTCTACATTTGTGTACACTTCTATCCATACTCGTGTGGTAAGATCGTGATTTCTCAATCCGCCCTCTGCACGTCAGTCGAACGCCCGCTGTTGTGACCCTTGACGGTCAGTATGCCGAGCTCGGTAGACCTGTGTTGGGTCGATTGAGATGATATCTAGCTGAATGGACAATTTCCATCAAACATCGTAATAGATCTGAACGGAATGGTAAGCGGTACTAACAGCACGTTCGTTCATCTACTCAAATTGAGTACATATTCAGTCGGTGTGTAATCAGCTGCTAGCACCAGTAGTGACAATGTTGTGACTGGTTTGATCCGGGCAGGCTAACTGATTATTGTCGTCGTCCACGTTTCACGTGGTCAGTCGTATTCACACCCAATCTTCAACACAAATAGTCATCTGTTTGTAGATTTGTGTCTCACCCAACTGCCGACCATTCGTGTTTCTCACAGTTTTTCACTTTTACCTCAGTCGTGCCCGAACTAATGTTCCTAGTCCACCGTGGGACCAGCGGACTTGTCGGTGTTAGTGATAGTCATACGCGTATCATCACCACATCAACTCCACTGATTGGTCCGGCTGACCAGCTGCCTTCTTGCTACAATGCGTGTTACGCGCGCACTATGTGCACTTAAGTTTGCAACAGATGACACCTGTGTAGGCCTTCACCTGGACGTAAACATCGATAAGCAATTATGTAGCCCCGTCGACCTACCAGACGACACTGAGACAGTTGTTTTGTCTAAATGACCGCATGATAGCCCATAAACCTGTCTGACGTATAAAATACAATGCATAATCCGCTCATAATTAGATGGTTGGCACTAGTTATTTTTTGTCTGACTGGTCGTATTGACGAATAATGGATGAACTATCATAATGTCAGTGCTACTCAGATTGTGCAATGAAAAGTGTAGTCCCCACACAAAATAAAAACAGCTTTGCAGCAATCGAACACCAGCTCGATCAGGCAAGTCAAAGGAAAAATAGCCAGGCAGTAAGTCACTGACTGTGATGATAACAACGTCATACATTTTCGTGAAACTTACAGGAAATATATCTTTATTAAGCCACCGAGAACACAATCACGTACATCGGCAAAGGTCAACATTCGGAATTTTGACCGTTGCCCAGGCCATTAGTATCCGATTATGCAACCAAGATCTCTGTGCTCAGAAAAAGTTCGTGCGGACACTTAATCTCCCCTGGCCCACAATCAATGGATCCCACGATTTGGAACAATGATTGCGTAACTGCTAACAAACCCGCTGTCCTTAACCTCTATTGACCGTTTCTCTTACTCACCCCAGTTATTGTTTTCATATTTATTGTGTTGTAATTAGCCTGATGATCAAACACAGAAAACAAGTCTTGTTCGCTACTCTGTCATTCTGTTGAATAACTGCTAGAAACAGCAAGGTGGAAAACGTATACGTTGGTCTTGACTGGCGATTTCAGGAAGACACCTTGATAATGTCGTCCGATGCAATGGCTTTGAGAAGGGCTGTTTTTGCCCAATGAATGTTCCGACAAGACTCAACAAGCCTAATGCACTGAGACCGTTGATCTAGTATCGAGCTTAATGTCCTACTCCAACTGCGCAAATCGCTTGTTATTGAAAAACCATAAACAACTACTTAACATCTTATGAAAGGTGGACTACTGAACTTGACGTACTAATAGCTTAATGTGCGTTCATCGACAAAGCTAAAATCCTCTGTTGGGCTGTTGGCACCATTCTGTTAGTGGCATGACATCTTTTGTCATTTGGTACACTCCTAAAGGCATATGAAGGAGTTTGTGTTGAATTCTGTCGCTATTAAATCCTGAATAGAAGGCAACGGAAGGGTCAAATTAAACAATACCTACGGTAATCCTCTTGTCCCTATGTACTTCGACGACCGCTGTACACATATGTGAGCTACATGACTTTGGTAAATTGACAACGACTACTTCATTCCGACGAACCTACGTCTGCAACCGAAATCCACCTCCAGGTTTGTCTTCTCTACAGTTCACAAACAATAGCTAGATCCGCTCGTTTTGAAAGGGATCCATACTGACACCCAATGTAGCATCACAAGTCTGAAGTAAAAAGTACAAGTGTTTACTTTCCTTTAAGCTGGTTAAAGTAAGCTAAAATAAGACTGTTGTCTGAAATGTAAATACTTGTCCACAGTTCGGGTTAGTCTTCTACTAGAATGTGGAGTTCGTTCACTTTTATTGGACTCTTCAACGTACAGGTTATTACAGAATATTGATATCGGTGGTGCAGAGTTATAAAAACAGACACGAAGGTGCGAATCCATTAACTGTTGGGAAACAGCGCAGCACATGTTGTTTCACAGTTGCCTTAAAAAAACAAAACTCAGCTTTAATGCATATTGCACAAAACATCTGTCATTCCACGAACCTGTTTCAAAGTGCACGTTTGCTTCAGCCAGACTAAGAACTGTTATTTTTTCACCAGTAGTATTTTCATATATAACTTTGTTTTCTACAAACAGTTTGGTAAGTGGTGAACTTCAGAAACATGTCACAGAGGATGGCTTCAAATCTCAAAAAACACCATTTGTTAGTAATTAGCTAGGTTTATTTGTCAGGTTTCATTTTGTGTCTGTCGTGTGACATAACTAGGTATCCATGATGTCTGTGTGGAATCGATTTGAAACATACGTGTAGCCATCATTTCCAGGATTCTGTCACACATGTAGACAATGTGTTTACGTTAAACAGTTCCACTTAGGACGAGTAATTGTTTGTTGAAATGTCGTTGAGACCAAACTGTTTGTATGAGTGAGTTATAACCTGGTTTTCGACCCGTTTGTAGGAATGAGCACAGTTAATCTCGGTTTGACATTTTTGCTCTGGCTATGGCCGCACAAGCTTGAAATTAAGTTCAAAATCCTCACCTGACGAGTTCAGACAAGAACAAAACTAGTCATTGAGTATCGGTCACAAGGTATCCACTGAGAACCATTATTAAGTGCAGATATAGCCTTCCTTTGAAAGCAGACAACGCTATTGTTTAGGCTAACCGGTGAACAGATGATAAAGTCAGCAATGAATCAAGCGGAGTTGTTGGGTAAACGTTTAACTGTCTTGCCACAAAGTATGGACATGGACACATTTTGAACTAGGATTGGGACCGATTTGGGGGGGCCAAAACTTGAGATCAATATCATGTATAATCAACATATGTGGTTAACCTTCCAGTTTTTCTCTTAGTTCAGAAGCTTCTTTATACCAGGTTCGTAGTCAGACGTGAAAGGTCACTAGCAAACATAGTTACCGACTGAAAGAAAAGTTTGTTCTAAAATTATTATAAATATTATTGTCTAGTTTCAATTTCACAGCCAACTTGAATGTTTTCATCAAAACTTTTATCACCAAACTCTGCTTTATTGATTTTATCAATAAACACATTGTAAAATCTCATGCTGCTAATTAGGGAAGAAGGAAGTTAAAACTTTCATACACTTTTTAACGCAAAATGTAAGGCACTTGATAACTTTTAACAGATATGACACAGGTTTTTGAATGTGATTTACTTTTAAAGTACAACTGACTGGAATCAATTGGTCAATTTTTTACTAAACATTTCAACATTTATTTTCTGGCTGACTTTGTTGTGATGTCCAAACGTCAATACCTATGCTGTAACAGGCGCTTGAAATTGATTTCGGATGCAATATTGTCGACAGCTGTTGTAATCGTTGTTTTCAACAAGCGTTATGGTAATCGTCCACAAATTTGTTTTTTTTACTAGTCAAAATGTGTTCTGAGACATGAATGTGGACTGAATGAAAATAAGGGTGGGGACTGTTCAGCAAGCCAAAATGAGAACTCAGAATTCGATTTACCTGATAGCTTCAGTCCTATAATTTACTCAACCTGACCTTCACAAAAACTTGATTTCATTTTTTGTCCTAATGAGAAGTTAAGCATACTTGTTTTCTGTTATTTATTACTAGCTACTGTAGCACACTTGAGTGAGATCATCAAATGAATGGTAATTGAGTTCGAAGTACTACTTGTAAGGATGAACGTTTATCGCAAATAAAATAAGTCAGTACAGATGTTTAAAGCTTACTAAATTGTACTGTAATCAAAGGTAAGGAAAATTTCATGTTGTACAATGAACTGTAGAAAACGTTCGCTGTGGCAGATTGTTTGAATGTACTACCACTTTTTACTCAGTTAAAACTTACTAGTTACGTTCCATCTTATGCGCTTAGCTCCGTATTGTTCTATACTTCGTCTGTTTCAATCAGTTGTTGAACTCAGCATGAGGTCGTCATCAGCTCACTAATTTACCGCTGTTTACTGATTGGCCAGAGCTTGCTTTCTGTTGGGTTAATTATAGGCTTCAGTCATTATCACACAGACTTGCGAGGAACAAACTGATACAGAATTTCGCATTACAATATTACTGTTGAGTAAGTCCAGCAGTTTTCTCAAATCTTTCGGGATTACATTGTGCTGTTAACGAAGTTGCAAAGAACAACTCATAAAAGTGTTTGTGAGTCATAATTACCCGTTGTACTCGTTGTCACAACTTGTCAACACGACGTAGTTTAGCAATGCCCTACTTCTGATCTCAAACGTGATGATGGAAAAAGTTGAATTGGTGACCACATCGAGAATGATCAATCTCACCTATGTTGTAAAACAAAACTAAGCAATCCTTCTTTTTGTCGTCTTTATTCATGCAGCTGCTGGACAAAATCGAATGAAGCATGTCGGTTACTTATCATCACAACATCATTGAAGTAATTTCTCATAGGACGACTCCAAACCTGCTACCTTCAAGCAGAAAGGCTTCAAACGAACTACCGGAAAAAAAGTCCATTCAGGTGACTTAAGTGGAACATCCAACACCATTCATGGAGTGGATGAGACTAACGATGATTTACCTCTGTGTGTGTGAATTGTCGAAAAGCACAACGAAACCTCATTATCATCGAATATGTTGAAATAAATACATTCGTCATTTAGACGAAATCACGCGAATCAACCAGATAGGCTAGCACAGCAGTGCTGAATGATCTGATTTTTCAACTGTCGGGGAAATCTGGATGATACACGTGGAATTATTCGGGTAAACCTCCGCCATTAATTTTACAAACAAAAATGAGGTGTTTTACACGTGATTGGACTGCAGTAAGAGAAACTTACAGTCCAAGCGTAAACACAGTGGGGAGGGTGACGTTGAAATAAAAGAGTATTTTGGTCGCAACACGTGCTTTGTTAAAAGCAACTGACGGTCTCTCAGTGATGGCTTTGGTCAGCCTATTACAGGATACGCGCATTGGACCTGTATCTGAGCACCTTAGTTTTACACTTAAAATATTTTCGGTCACCCAAGTCATATGTTCCAATTCTGTTGTGAATTCTACTGCCTTCTTTTTCCGTCCAGTCTCTCTGCATTCGTTACATGCACCTTTACACGTGGTTGTACGTTTTGTCTAATCTAATATGTTCTCCCGATTCTGTTTGATTATTTTTCAGAAAACTGTATATCCGCTCAACATTCCATGAAATCTTCATCCAAATGTGACGTAGGTCTTTCATTTGATCCAACTCTATTTCTCTAAAAACTCCGTGATTAACGAAGAAGTTTCATTTAGTTTAGTTTGATTCGTTACTCTCGTTATTTGTCTTGTTTATTGTTGCTCTATTCCGAACCACAACTTCTTACCATGTCTGTACACATATCCACATAACCTCAGCACATACACCGTAAGTTCTCCCCAAGTTATGGTAGGCAAATGTATTCTACTAAGATTACTGAAAAAATGGGTGGAGTGAGGATACTATGGGTAGCAAGTTGACTTTTAGTGTACAACACAATGAAGGGTTTTTTCAAGACTCATGATGAAGGCCACTCTGAGTAACTGAAACGTAGATTATTACAAGGTGTTTGTGACAGTTTTCTTCTCAGTTCATCTGCTAAGCCCATCAGAATAATTAGCTAGTGTCATATTATTGTAGGTCACTCTTCCTTCTAGGTTTTTATCTATCTTAAATGTCAGGTTTGATTGACCTGTACCAATTAACGATAGCAGGGTATCAGTATCTGTGTTGACCTTGCACCACAAATTGGGCCATCTTCATATCGTTTACATGCAAGGCATTTTTGGGTGAATCTTATGACTTCTGTTTGTTCTAGAAGCCACATGGATATGTTAGTAATCGTTGGGTCCAATTACTAGCCAATTAAGGTACCACTGTTTTGACGATACACATCTAAAACGAACTGTTTACAAGCTAATACGAGCGTTAGATGAACATCTGATGGTCATTCGGTCGCAGTCACTTAGTAAATTGACGATTTCTTTGTGCGGTGCATTCATGAAGATGGTACTCATCCAACGGAAACAGCAATTTTGAGGCGGAATTTACGTATTCCATCGCCTTTATAAACTGAACCTCACCAAGATTGTTACAAAGAGATTCTAGAAGTTCCGTTGTACTGGTGCAAAATGAGATGAGTTCATACTGTTTAGTACTCGATTTAGTGGTGTAACATTATTGTAGATCTTCAGTAGGCCGTTTGGTCCAGATAGGACTTAAGCTGCTGGTCGTGTTCATTCAAATGTTGGAGTATCGATCGATCAGTTTTCCGTCGTAGTTCTAAAAGTTTTCGAGACGGTGTTCACACTTGCAGTAGTTCCATTTTTCTTACTACGTAATGTACGACATCTGGCCTCCTCCTTTCATAATTCATCATTTCTCTCCAATGAGACATTTCCAGCGCCTTTGTCGGATTTGGTGAACAACCTAGTATTGTCCTTTTGTAACTTCATTACTGTCTCCAGATGGACTATAATTATGAGTCCGTGTTCCAAACGTTTCAAACTCGTTCATGCAATTACATGCTGAAACTTTAGAAAGGATGTCATTGGGTTCGAAGTTTTGATTCCTGAAGGAGAGTAATCTACGACTTGGTTAAGAAATTAACTTTGAAACAGGTTCAAACAGATTGTTTTGCATCCTTATCCTAAGCAAACTCGGAACAACTTGAGGCAACACTGGTAAATATACATTAACAGTAGCTTAATTCATACCACAGTGAGTATTTTCACTAGCGATGGAAACAAATTTCTCCTGATAGTCACGGAGGCTAGCGGAATTCGATTGATTAGCGGAATCAGTGTGCTCAAGTGTCTTTTGTTAAAACGCTCAGATTGCCATGGTGTTCTTCGTTGTGGCAAAGGCTGTCGAGCCACAGTGACCAGGATCGTACTCCTAAACGTGACTCTGGCTTCACACTGTTCTGACAACACCCAAGCCTGCGTTAACTACCATTCTCATATTTATTTTGTTGTATTTGACGCCAAAATAACGCGATGAAGACTAGTCCGTTAGTCATTTTTCAGCAACTGATAAACTCTCAAGTCTCAAGAAAATTCCACCCAATCCGCTTTTTCTTCAAAACCCGTAACACGGTGAACTTTTAAAGCTCTAGAACAAAATTACGCTCATAGATATGATTTTAAAGTAACGTGCAGAAATGGCTTTCGTATTATGTCTCTGAAACTCTACTTCATATTTTCATCCTATCATCGTAAGTTACGCACATTTTCACATCAGTCTTGTGGCAAATTCTGCATATTGAGGACTATTTTACCATTCCACCAGCACACCGTAAAATCGCAATTTGGACAGCTTTAACAGGAAACGGACAGAACCGGCACCACGCATATATGAATTCGTCTATCACGTTGAAACAAGCACACCTGCAAAAGACTGTGTTCGTTAGTCACTTCATTGTAAGGTGACAAGCTTCGAGCAGCACATTAAAAAATACTGCTGAAACATTTTAAGGAATATCACAAAAAACTGTATTTCTAGAAAACCACGCGAAATATTCACCGGGATAAAGCTTTACTTGCGATTAATCTGGCTTATTTTTGTTGTATCGCCTATAATGACACTGGGTTCCACGGGTGGGAACATTCGCGACTGAAGAACTTCTAAATTAAGAATTACAGTTCTAAAGTGTGACAGTATAAACGATAAGAAGTTCTTTCTTCCAGTGACTAGAAAACTTGAAAAACCACAATACATTAGAAATATCCGGCAGTTTTTTATAATCTGTCTTACAAATTATAAAGTCCTGGTGACAAACAGCATGTTCAGTTGAACGTATCTGTCCACTTGTTTGCGGATTAAGAAGACAAATTGTATGCACTGTGTAACAAAGTTTCTATTTTTATTTACTAAGATGAAAATATATTCTTTTCGATGATTATGATACAGATAGTGTTATTACCACAATGTGTCAATAAAGACAGTAGTTTGTAGTTTTGAAAACAAGTCAGGTACTTCTTTTAATATGTTTGTTGTAACTTGATGTACGGCCTACGGGCGCGTAAACGAAAAAGGCGGAAAATAGCAAGATGAATAACGGTAATGGACAATGAGTACGGATTATACGTGGTCAGTTAGTCCCTTCCCATTCGACCCATCCACCCGAGGCTACCGCATGAACAGAGAGAAGAAGACTAGCCTTCGAACAGAGCTACTTTATGTCGCTCAGCACGAAAACCACATGGTCACAAACGCGTTCGTATTTATGGGGGTTGCGACTAGCAACAAGGCAAAGCGAAAAGAATGGATCAGACAAAAGTCCAGACAGTGCAGTTTAGGTGTGTAGTCAGGATGTCAACAACAGTTGTCACGACGGCTGAGGACGATCTTGGAAACTGGAGAAGTCCACGACTATAGCAAAGGTTATGGTCGCTGACACGTGTACTCTGTTGGTCTACATGTCACACAATGTTTTCGGGGAACTGGCAATCTCCCCGACAGTACTAGATGCCCCGAACAAGCTTAAAATTAACAGAAACGCCAGTACACAATAACTGTCCTGTTAACTCCAATTGATGATCTCTCGACTGGAACTCCTCTGAACGGTTACTGTGTCTCCTCTCGAGGCGATCGGGCAGCCTGATCACTACTCACAAGTAAATATGGTTGGGCGTTAATATCTGATAATTCGGTGTGTTTGAACATCGTTGTCTGCGTCAATTGGCCCACATTAAGTGGACTGATCGCGTGAGCAATATGGAAGTTCGCCGGCGCGTATTCCGGAACACTCGGGATGCGCGATCTATTGGTCAACTAATCACGGTACACAGCTTGCGTTGGCTGGGTCACGTACTCCGTATGTCATCTGATTGTTTACCGTACCGGGCATTATATACTGAGACCACCAACAGTTGGGTAAAACCGCGTGGTGGTCAAGCAACAACGTGGTCACGAAATATGAAGACTCTGACTGCTCCATTGAGCAAAGTGGGTAGATGTCGCCTGCCTGGATGGGGTCTTCGTGATCACTCAAACCGTTGGTTAGAGACGCTATCCGAGATGGGGATGTGTCGCAGTCAATGGCGTACCTGTATCCGTACCATTTCTAGTTCTTCCACTTAGGCTTCTTTTAATAATGTTCAGTCCTCTTAGTAATGTTTTCTTCTAGGATATTCCACGTCACTGTTGAGGTGAGCGGCGGCCCGAGCCACAGTACCTTTTGGTCAGGCTCATGGCTGTTATGATGATGATGATGATGATGATGCCCAATGTTAGGTCAGTGGCCCAGCGGTCATCACGGTTACCTCATTAAAGCGTGACCGGAATTCTAGTCCGGGCCGTAGGATTGTATATCCACTATTGACGAGCTCTAATGAGAGCGAACCTCGAACCTAGCGCTTCTTTTCAAAAGCGGCCGACCGGAAAGTCTATGGGAATGCGACAGCTGCGAGTAATTCAGGCTGATGCTCCATCTATATGAAAATCAAAATTCCCCACTATTGATCAATAATGTCAAGTTTTATTGATGGCCAGAATGTGATACACACAGAAAGACTAATTCCTTCAGAATATCAGAACAACGAAAATTGTGTGTAAAGTTCTTTTAAAACGAAGTACCAAAGTTTGCTGGTTGTCTTTTCGTGTTTTATTTTGTGATTATGAGAGAGGATATAGAGACTTCTTGTAATTCCGGTAGCATTTACCCTGTCACTAGGGAATCGAATTTGACGAAACATTTTGTAAGTTTTGTCGTAAACCCTTCTAAACGGTACGCTGGTTCGTCCTAGCTATTGTAATTCGCTTGGCAAAATTCGGGTGATCGTCACGGTAATAGTTAACACGAAAACCTCGGTCCCGAAACGTACACCGACTGTGCCGTATTTGTCCCCAAAGCCAAGTCAAAAGACGTGTTCAAAACATAGAGTTCTGTTCCGCTCCAAAACGTGTGACCAAGACTACAAATACGAAGTACTTATAATATGATGCGCGATGGCCAAACAGAGAAGGACAGTTGACGGAAAAAGTAGTTAAGGTCACCGATAAGCATAGCGGAATAAAAAGTCAGACAGGTTCAAATTGGCCAAGGTCACCACTTGGCCGCTCTGAGCAGGTCCGCTAACTAGGACAAAGTCAGTCGTTTTTATCTTTCTCATGGTGGAGGCGCCTTGGGACGGTGAGAGGAGGCGGGTGCCCTAAAAAGTTTTCAGTACATTTTCGGCTTGTTTTATTGTCGCTAGAAGACCGTATACTGATGAATATTCACCTACCAACAAACCTCTATGCAGCTTGATCTAACCAGCTTTGAGTAAGCATATAAAATGGTGTGTGACCGACTTACATGCCCAACACTTGAAGGGGTGCACTTTTCCACTTCAACCAGAAGTGATGATGGATAGCAAGATTTGCCTTGACAATCAGCGTCTAAAATTCTGTACAAAAGCAACCGTTGGCTTCTGTGGGAAACAGATTGGGACATTGTGTCAGTGGATTTGTAGTGTGGTAAAAATTTTGGACTTGAAAGTTCATTGACCTTTCATATTTATAATGAACCTATAACACATTGTCACGAGTTACCACATCTGGAATAACTTCGCCAAAGCAGAATATCCACCGTTCGTCTACTCTCATCAGTTGCTATCGTAAAACCGTACGCATTTGCTACATCAGACAAATAGGGACAAATTATGTTTAGACAAGTACAAAATCACACAAGTATTACGTATTCGAAACCAGGACAACCTGATACGTTGCCTCAGCCACTTTCGTGTATGAAACGCACCTGGTTAGTTCAGATAAGCACTACGTCGTGTTCCAATTGCACATTAATATCTTGAATGAGTTAAGTGTATTACCTTAATTTGCAGTCATGAGGAGTCTGACAACCGATGATGTGAGATTATGAGCTGAGCCCGCCAAGTTGAGACTGGTGTGTCTTTAGTTGCTCTAACCATTTCGGGAAATGTTCAGCCACTCACTACAATAGTCGTCGGTGTGCCCTACCTACATAACTGTATTGTGTGACTGTACACACCATGGGAGACAGAACAGTCAGACGAACAGCGCCCGCGTTTACGAAGAACTAGTTCTTTGTTGGTCTGAAATAAGATAACTGAGCGGCCGCATACAATCGAGCTGTGACAAACTCGAATCTGTGTTTGAGACCATTCTTTGGATAGACAACTGTGAAGTATAAAAACTGGATTACCCACTTTTTCAGTCACTTGAACTGATTCACTATGTTGTGGCTGTTGATGAACTTATCACCTGAACCACTTGCTAGCAAACCTTTTATCGGTGTCTCTTATTCCTCCTACAGCCTACAATAACTGAATACTTATGTAACTCGAACATCATTCACCAGTAATTACAGCTTTCGCAATCCCGTAGACTTTTAACTCTGTCCCTTTCAGAAAAAAGCATTGTAGTTGGGTTTAGTTTTCGTTAGATCTCGTCAGTAAAGTATAGCTTTCATACTGTCAGAATATGAAATCCAACTCCGTTTTTATCAGGTAACAGTGGTAACCATTGCAATAATTATCTCAAAATTAAGCAAGACTGAGCTGTCACACGTAAACACCCACTTGCATTCGCTTGTGGGTAACGCTCAGCAAGTAAATAAACACAAATGGTCCCCAATAATTAGTCCAGAGTATTCAGTCCTATTTGAATTGTTCGCGAATAAAAAAACCTTGCGTGTACTGAATATTCTAAATACAACACTTTCAGTGTAGTAAGCAATTAAAACTTAGCATTCAACAAGCACTTTTTAATTGTGTACACTAGAAAGTATTTACACAAATCTCTCTCGAATAGCTGTTGACTTACTTACCATCTCGTTGACCACAATATACAGTATTGTAGTCAAAACGCAAATTCGGAGAAAGTCACATGTTTGTTAATACTGATTTATTATCGTACGTAGATTCAACGGTAAAAGGAAACACAATTCTATTGGCTGAAGTTGTTGGTCCCGCTACTCCCCACGAACACAAGCGGCTTATTTAGATAGAAAGTTCGTTTGTAACCATACTGCTGATGAACAGTACGACAACACTGCTAATCTACAAAAGATACAACCGTGTGGAAGGTCGGTGCTTGGAGAAAATTTGAACAGATGACGAAAATCACTCACTCGCGCAGCATACAGTCTGTCAGATAAGCCACACAACTACTCCGTCAGAACATAAGTTTTATACAACAAGCGTACGCAGAACTGTTGTAAAAACACTTGAAAATTCTCCGAACACTTTAAATAACACACTTTTTGGACTAACCTGCTTACAGGTTATGATAGTCAGTAAGTATGGTCTATTTTAAATTTACTTTTGAACTGTTCACACTACGTACATTCCAATGCAGTAATGTGAGCAATTCAGTAGGGTTTTCCCTTCCTGCAAGCGTTCACACTACGTCTCCGTCGTTGTTATTAAAACGCACATCCCAGTTTAGAAACAACAGAAAAGTTGCTAGTCAGCCGAAGTTACTCCTTTGGCCCGATATAGCAACAGGTCGGCAAAGTTGATCGTTTACGAAACCGAATTCCAAGTACTATGTAGGTACCCCTTGTTTGGAGAGCCACCGTTCCAAGATCAGCTTCCACAGCTCAACTTGTGGGAATATGGAGGCGGTTTCTTAGAGTTTTCTTGTGACATCATTTTCACAGGGAGGAGAAAAGCAATCTACCAGGATTTGCACCAGATTTTAAACAAATCAGTGACACATCCTGACTTGAAACGTCTGTTAGCTGAGCTATGAATTACAGTCGAAGACTAGTATTGTACCTTTGCATAATTAAGATTAACAACCTCAGGACTAGTAAGAAGTTGTTTACGATGAAATTGCAAACGTCAAACTAAACGTAAGTCCCACGTCATGAAGTTTTCGTCGAATACACGTGTATGGTTTAACCCGTGCCTCGGGAATCTACTATCCAAGTCAATTATCGATTGTCGGTGACAAAGCTGGAAGCGTTAAGATCTGCTCGGAACCCTCCGACTAAGACTAGTACAGTTTTGCTATACAGGAGATTTTGCCTTTCAGCAAACCTATAAAATCGTACAGAAGAATAGTATTTGGTACACATTCACCTTGCTTGCGTGAATATCGCTTTCGCTAGAATCCCCATTTCTTGTTTCAGCTCTGCCACTGATTTTGAATGAAAAAACGACAGACACTATTTTTACACAGAAAGAAAACCAGTTGAGCCAAGTTAGAAGAATATTGTGACTTACCTGTTCCATACCGGCAGGCGGGGTAACAGTTTTCTACGTATTTCTTCACAGTTTTAAAGAAGCGACCGGATACATAGTTGTATTAGGGACGGAATGTATAATGTCTGTTGGGCAAAGGTTCCTCAGTGATGTGCTGCACTACTGATTTTAAAGTAATATTAACCTGTATAAAGTAAATCACTAGAACGAAGCAAAAGTAACTCGCTTGTTATGTTCTGTTCAAAATCCTAGAGTCCAAAAATCCCATCTCGCGAGTGAGCAGCCAACCAATCAAACTAGGATTTTGTCGACTGTGGGACACCGAAATCAGTAAAGATTTGTGACAGTCATGTATTGTCTACCAGCAACAAAAATATTGAGGCTAAATATATTTTCATCAGCAAACGATGTCCGGTACGCAGTTTTCTTGTTCCAACTAGCAGTTGCGAACGCGCCTGCGCACTAGTTTGTTCCCACACTAGCAATACTACACCTGTCACAAACTGCACCGGTGAACGTCGTTTTTTCCTCGGTATCCACCACACAGAAAATATCCATTTAACTCAAGTGATGCTTGCAGCTTCCAAGCACTTTAAGATTTGAGTAACACGTAGCAGCTATAATCCAGATAAAGAACTACAGTTTTGTCGACACGAATAGATACATCGCCGCAACACTGCCTTGAACAAAGTTGACGCCAACCTAACACCAAACAACAACAAATGTTCACACGAAACTTAGCGAGTGGAACCACACAAACCATTATGTGCTAAGTTTAACTGCTCAGATAAACCAAGGCTTTCGGTAGAGTTAATCCCTCCCTCTTGCTACGAGAATTCCACGCTTGTGGTCCCAACAAACACATATTCAGATGACTTAAAGATTGCCTGATTGAGCTTAGGTACAACGGCAACGTGAATAGAGATTTATCACACTAGTTCTCTGTCAACAGCGGCACTACACACAATTTCCTTCATCAGCTACCCAAATTCGCCAAACCACCGATAGCAGTGTACGCCGAAAACAAAACTCTGGCTACTTGTGGTGTCCCGGAGACGTGGAGGCCCTACAGGACGATTCGAGATGGACTCGGTCACAAGCCTACGGAACACAATTTGGAAATCAGCGTCAATAAATACAAAGTCAAGTTACGGTGGCCTATGAAACTGTGCCGACGCTAACGAGGGTCAGTTGTTCGAATCACTGTGCGAACGGGCCATAGGAACCCTAGTGTCACATAACCTAGGTGTTTGGACAAATTGCACAACCACGGTTAAAAAGATACATATGACATCTCCTAAGTGGAATTTGTGAAGCCTTCCACCCATAAAGTTTTCTCATTGCGTTAGTTGGCATAATCCGGAAACGAGCAAACAGTCCAGTCATCTATAGTTTAAAGATAATTTAGCACTTGGTTGGAAGTGTTCAGAGATGAACCACTAGAAAGATTGTGTGGCTCAGATTAATCCCCTCTTCAGAAAGACTTAGGAATTATCTTAGTTCTGTTCAGATTACAGCCATCTTAGAAGTGACCCGATTCACCTCTACACCACACTCCACAGCCTTAGTCATCCATTGCCGGATCTTCAACGAAACTGTTATTAAAGTTTAAGGTGTCACTCGGTCCATTCGGCATCAAGTCGGTTTGTGTTTGTGTTGGTCTTTCAAGTCCAAACACATGGAAATCAGACCCAACCCTACCCCCCCCCCCAAGTGTTTGCTCATGTATATTTTGACCCCCCCTATTTTCCGACAGTTACTTGAACTTTGACCCGGATGTTTCTGTTTTATCGCAAATAACGTACGCCCAGTAGTCTACTACCGTGATCTGATTGAGTGGTGCGTGCATCACCCTTTTCAGAACTTAGCTCATTTTCGTTGTCACGACCTTCCTGACTTTTCGGCAGAACTCCTTTGGGTATGAATGTTATATTATGTGATTATTATTCATCTTTAACCTGTTCGACACCAAATTGTAATCTATTTCCGGGAGACTATCTGTCGAACGAAGCTGCCATCGTCGTCTACCCATTCACTTTGATAATTTGTTCAGTAGTAATGAGGTATTGTGATCCAACCTTGTTCTGATCATTTGGGATTGTTGGTTTATCCCTAGATGGAAGGGCGCACAGCGCTAACTTTGTGAAAACTTAACAAAGTATCCTTTATGTAGTTCCCTTAAAGGCTCAACAAACAAATTGCCAATCTTCATCAGCGCAGAAAGAAGACATATGTTGCGATATGTTAATATTTCGTTTATTCTCATTAGTCGTAAACGTAAAACATGCAAGTTATATATGACAGACATTTAGAGATAGACAGGGTATAGACACGCATACAATCACACCACGAATTATGTCATCACCACCAC
>LUCH01000036.1:0-48586 GCA_013368495.1 Paragonimus heterotremus | reverse complement strand
AGAAGTTGGTGTAGCAGATACTTAGTTGGCCGTCATGGTACATGGTCTCACCAACTAAGTGTATGAGCAATTGAAAACTGAGCAAACAAATTGTTTGGCCTTCTCAAACGAGAACCCGCTTCTCAACCACATCGCCGCTTACCTTCTGTGTCACTAAACGAACTGAATGGTCGTACATGCGAAGACGAGGTCAACGTTTTACTCTGAGCGACAGTGGATTGCAGCGGTAGAGTAAAATAGCCTCATGTCTGTCATTAATATGCGGCCTTCTGTAAGTTATGTCAAACCACATATAAACATCTTAACAGAGGGGAAATGTTCACAATGTGTCTCAGCACATCGACGGAGAGTGGTCGGAGCTTTCAAGGTGAACTGAGAACAAGAGTCTATGGTTTACCAAAGGATTCATTACTGATCTTAACTCTGTCGAACTCATATGGGACTGGTCATGACAAAACGTTAATCCTTTGCACATCAACTGAAACCACCAAACATTCTAATCGCTCTAATGGTGAGAAATATTGACCTGATTTGACAACCACCTAGGGGAACCACAAAAGAAGAAATATAAGACATAATATATAAAGTCTCGGTAAAATGTCTACTCACTAAAATTAGCATCCAGTTTGTTGTATTGTTCACATTTACTAGATGACTAGAGCGTAGAAATGGTAGAAGATACCAACCATGCGAGCAAAACTATAAACTCGGTGTAAATGACCCTCTCTAAAGAATCGTACATTTTACCCGTAAAGGATGTCCGGGCGAAAGTAACGAATGACTCACTCAAACAGATCCAAGCTTATAGATAAGACCAGCATGAATATTATCGCGACATCCTTGCCACGTTGTGACGGTTAAGCGAGACGGACACGCGTTGAATTACTCTCAACTTCAGTGGAATATCTCAACACCGTTGTAAGATATGATCAAAGCCCATAGCGGGTGAATCAACGATAACATGACAGACCGAACGATTCGACAATGAGATAAAGTCGATTCAACCGGTGAGAAATGATGAGGGGAAATCCACAACTGCAAACATAAGCCAAACGAACAGAACGGGACAGAAATGCACAGGATTTTCACACAGAAACCTCGTTACGTTGTGGAGTTGAATTCCTGCTCATAAACGTGAACCTACGAGCGACATGTCAACGTGCTTACTGAGCAATACAGATACTCTTTTATAGAACGACTTTTGTTGAAAAATGGTTTCTAACGACTTCGGAATAAATGATAAATCTATTATGACAGTCAGAAAAATGAAGTTCTATATGTCACACAAATTGAATAGGGGTGAGAAAAGTATCCGTCTAATATAAAAAAAGAAAGTGAGGTTGAGTGTTTTGTCGTTGTTGAGATTACAACACATCTGGGAACTTGTTATTCTCATACACGTACTTGAACAACAACACATACAAAATATACGTGAGCAATTATCTTTCGGAAAATTTCATCAGTTTTATGTCTTCACCGATGACAATCCGCAATCACGCTTTTACATTTTCTTTGGACTTCCATGAATCATGATTCATTGCTGGAGGAATTGTAGTTTGTTTCCGTTCCTCCATTTTCCGCAGTGGATTCGGTGTCCAATAAATGTAATCAAAAACTGATAAACTTCCACCAATCAGGAGAAAGCTACCAGCGATAAAGACTTCGACGTCTCTGTAACTCAACCATGGGATTGATAGCTGGATCATTTGAATTGAGAGACCTGTGAAAATTTTGTCCATCAACGAAGCGAAGCCGTGTACGAATGCAGCCGTCTGGACTTGACTGGTTCCAATCATATCGGAAACAACCACAATAGCTACCACATTGTTAAAAGCGCTCCCGATACCTAACAGTATCGCGGCGATGTATACCATGAACTGGTTGGCATTTTCAGGTTGATAAAAGAAGATGACTGTAGAGTAACCCAATGAGAAGATGACTCCAATCAGTGTGTTGCCCTGATCAGTGAGAGAGAATGTAAAAGAGGGAGTTAGAAACAAGCAGATTGTAACAACACAAATTGAAACAAAATTAAAACACGAAATCCTATTAGTTTTTATGTCACAGGTGTAAAAATGACTGGTCGATCAGTCAGTATTTTTAAGTAGGTAGTGTACGTTTTAATACCAGGAAGCTAGTGAAAAGATTCGGCAAGTTCATTTTATAGGCTCTTTATTATGAAACATTGAAATATCGTAGAGCTAACTGAGAGAAACAGTGAAAGTAAACGAAGTGAAAGTTCTGATATTGTTTTTATATCATATTAAAATATCTTCAGCATTGAATCGCATAAAGAATTATACTCAAGTGTTTGAAAAGACGTTAGGGCAATTTATCTTCCAGGTGCACCGTTGAAATGACAAAACAATAAAATGTTGTATACGTTTTGTAAGAATTATTATATAGTGTGGATGAACGAAACTTTCGGAAAACACTTGAAAGTTTGACAGTTATTAGGGAATCCTACAACGTTGTGCATTGAATTTTATCACAATGTGAGTGTTGGTATCAATTCTGGAAAATCTCCGGAACATTATAAGTTAACAAGTTGAGATGATGGAGTTTTCATAAAGTCAAACTATAAACTAATGTGATTTGTATCATCTGCAATGGATGATGTCTGTTAAAGATTGGTATAGTCTACACAAAGTATGTACAATGTAGGATTTCCACCAGTCAGAGGCAAAAACAATGTGTAAATATTTGAAAGATTCAACTGTCCGGTCATCAACCGTAATTGGACTACTGTAAGCTGAAAATATGAACATAGATTTCGGTCTTTCTTCTGATCAAATATCGTTTCCCGATCAAATGTAACGAAAGTTAATCTGAGCAGCACTTGTGTCGGAATAGCTTTTATAGGACAAAAATAACACATTCACAAGTTTACATAGAAAAGTTCCGAAATAAAAGGAGTCTGAAACTACATAGTAACCGTAGGAGAAGTAAGGTAGTTTTGTGAGATACATTTGTATTGTTTGGTGCAAGAAAAACGCAAAACTCTCTGTCCCTAGAACAGTGAAGGTAATCAACAAGGTATGGTCCAAATAGCTGTTACAAAGGGTTGAAATAAATAGCACTTAAATGTTCTTTATGTTTTCTACCGCCTACTTTAACGTGTGTAATTGGAAATACCATTTCGTATTCAAGTGGGTGACAAATTATTAAGTTTTTTTTCCTGAAAACCGCTAACTCCTGATTTATTGGCCATCATACTAACACTAACTTCGCTTTAAGCTTCGACCAACTAAACACGATACGTTGTATGTGGACGAAAAACAAGATTCACACTGGCGCGAGAATAATGATGTTTTCATCCTTTGATATGATTAAAACGTTTGTTCCCACTTTGTGAATAGTACTGCGTTGATTCTTTCATCACACGCTACCGGTAAGCTTTACAATGCCTCCTCGTGTGATCGGTTGCATACATTCAAAATTACACTCGTCTATGCCTGGAGTTGGGCAACAGGTACAACCTTTCATATCTGGTTCTTTAGTCTTTTTCTGTCCAAATATTTACATAAAGAGCTACTTCTAGCCACATCAGCCAAAGGAGTTTCGTGACATATCTACTCAAAGCTTCAAAATAAACATCGTTCGACCGATAAGCACACGGTCTAATCGTTATGTTTTCAATGGTTGTTTACTAGTGGATGCTAACCACAAAGAAGTTAATGAGTAGATCATATACTGGGACTCAGAAGAAAAACAAAAAGACTCGAAACTGAAGTGCAGTTAGTACAAACGGAGTTGTGGTTTTTTCCCCTAAACCATAAAACATCGTCGCTATCATCAAGCCAATTAGCCAACATTATCTCAAAAAACAGTGTACTTCTTAAAGTTGGATAACAGTGAATAATATTAGCAATAATAATAATAATAAAACAATAACAAAATGGAAGGAAAACTTTCAGAAAGAGCTTTATTAGAAAATTTATCACAAGTTCCCAGATGTTCTGATAGAATGTATTGACAACGGTGAATATTGAATACCGGTAGCTGTACGGAACTAGGTAAAAGATATTGATAACATTTTCCAATCCTTCACAAGACAATCTTCAGAGGCAATAGGCCAGCTTTAAAGCCGGTGAGGAAAAATGTAAGTGTACACATGTTTTGTAACCGAGTCCAGATCAATCGAAACAGACTCATTTAGTTTACATAAAAACAACAAACCACCACACTAAGGTGTATAACCACTATCTAGGAATTAGGCTTGGGTTATAGGAAGAGTGGGAAAACTGGCAAAGAAAAACAATGGTTCTACAGCTCTCAGCGAATAAGACGTTGTAGGTTGACATGTGTAAAAAAATGCCATCTGAATGGGAGTAATTTGACATCACCACGACCGGAGTTCTTTTCCCAATCGTGGCAAGGATATGCATTAATGACAAGCTCTGACAAAAGCGAAACTCCAGTATAGTGCTTCTTTTCGAAAAGGGCTGAGAATACGGAAGGTGCAGTCAAATGTGACTTCCATCTTGTGTGAATTACTTTCTAACGAACACATGCTGGGTCTTTGAAGTGGTCAACGGATTGATACTCACAAGCGTTAACCGTAATCAGTTTGATAGACTCAACATGGCTTGACGACTGGAGAAATAACGAATACATTGAAAACTGAGATTATACATTCCTGACCGGAGTTTTTGCTGTCAACCAGCTATATTCAACTGAAAATTCACCACGCGTGTTCAATGAACCACATGATGCGGACTTTTCGAATTCAGTCATGTGAAAATCCGACCCAACCCTATCCCGTCCAAGTGTTAACCCCTGTATGTTCTACCACTCCTGTTTTGGACAGTTACTTGAACTTTGGTCCAGATGTTTTCGTTTTGCCGCAAATAGCAAATAGCCAATTGCCTAGTAATGTACTCTGAGTGGTGCGTGCATCACCTTTTTGGAGCTCGGCTCGTACAGGTTGTTTTGAACCTCTTGACTGCTCGGAAGAACTTTGAGAGGTATGAATGTCTTTAGCCTGCTCAGCACCTGACACTAATCCACTCCCCGTAAACGATCTGTCGATCAAAAGTGTTCAGGTTGTGTAGTTATTCACTTTGATAACTTCTTCAATAGTACGGAAGCATTGTGACCCAATCTAGTTTTGATCACTTGGGATCGTGAGTTGACCACTACGCGTTGTTTAACGTCTTCGTGAAAGACCGTACACACATCGCGTATTTCCACCTCATAAGGTTAAACTTTAGCATGACCTATGCACAGGGAGGACAGAAAAAAATTTCCCGAAGGAGAATGTACGAACTGAACAGAAAACACGGATAATGAACTTGAATGCTCAATTGCAGATTGCCCTGGGTGTTCAGTCAGATCGATACACCTACATAAGACGACTCATCAAGCGATCGACCGAAATCTGTGACGAACACGCAATCTATATTTATCAAGACTAAAACATATTTGCGTTTGGCCAATTTTTAACTTAATATATACGTAATGGTGATAAAACACAATCAGTTTCAGTAGGTAATTAGCTTGGTGTTTAAGACTGCCCAGAATAGAATAAAGTAATGCCTTTTAAAAGGACAGTACGTTCGTCGGAACGTGCCTCTTTTGAACACCTTCACAGAAACAGTCGACTTAAATTATCCGTTAGCAAAGAAAACATGGAAATTGAACTTATACGCTTCTGATCAAAATATTGGTGAATTCAGTAATTTATTTATTTACTTGCTCACATTATGACAGTGTGGAGATTCTATCCTGATGGCTCGGACGTGCACGCCTTCTGACGTAAATGCGTAAGAAAAAAAGGGTAGGTTGGATGATGATCTCTCCCTGTACGTGGCGCGGTGTTATGAGGAGCCGTCAGCCAGAGGGACGAATCGATAATCACTTACAGCCATCGTGATAGGGAATCTGCCTGCGGAGGACAAACGGTTAAGCACCTGCGGAGTCGTTCACACACACACAGAGTGTGACTGCGGTCAGATGAACCGGTCTTATGGAGGATGGACCATCTCACAATGTTCGCTATAGGACTAATGACAGACTAACAGAATCACGACTCCTGTGCTTCCGTGTGTCCTGTGGGTAAGAGTACATGGCCAACTTAAAAGGCTATCAAAGTGAATTCAAAGGTCCGGGCCACACAGCCCACACTGGCGTCGGCCAGCCTGATCGAGCCAACAAAGTCTGCGAACAAAACTGGGTGTACTTTCCTGCATCTGCGTCCGCGCTCGGGATATCAGTCACCCGGATGACCTTTGCTGAACAATATTCTTTGATTAACTGTTTATCATACGAACCCGTCGTATATGTCACCGGCTCACTTGATCAGGCATCATAAGCTAAGCGCCCGAAGACATTTTGGGCGAAAAAGGATGACACAATCCGTAAATTCGTATCGAAGAGGGCAGAGATTCTGACGACTTAGCCTCCATACAGGGCTGAGTCAGTCAATCAGAGCGTGATCATCGTAAAATGTGTGTACGCATGTCACTAACAGTAGCACGCCTGTATAAGTCTTTATAAAGCAATTTATTGATGTTTCCATTCAGACAGGCCAACACACTCATTCCAATTAACCAGAGAGCAGCTCATACATGAACTGAACCATTACCATCTTACGTGGCGGAAATGTCCATACGATTGCTGACCCGCTTACTGTCCAGGCTGAACACACATACGTTACCATCTGACTTCCTATGGTGAAATCATGATTGACCAGTTTGCCCTCTACATTTTCACTCGTTCGCCATACTTTGATCTTTGACGGCCGACGTGTCCAACTCGATGGGGTCATGCAGGGTCGAGAGAATTGCCGAGTGTATGAATGGCCGTTAGTTAGTAACAATCACATAGCCAGTCGTCACCAAGATATAAGTAATAATGGACTATTTTGCCCAACCTGGATGAGTAGATTTCCCCCCGAGCATACGCAAAAGTGCAGCGGATTGCGAATTCGAGCCACATTATTTTTGCCTCAAGTTCCCGCCAGGCAACCGTTTATCCAGGTTTATGCAAAACGGTGTGAATGACGAAAATAGGCAAACCAGAATGGTGCAGTGTCGATCACCTTCATTGTTCCAAGATGTAACTTCACCGAGATCTTGTATCACCTAACCGGTACTGTTGATACCTACCAAAATTGACCAACACGTTCAGTCCAACCGAAGCGACAGAGTCATAAAAACGAGGCTTCAACTACAGAGAGGAAACCGTTCTGTTCATTCTTTGTTGAACAATAGTCCGCACTAACTATACCATGCTGCCCTGGTGTTTTATCAGTAAAATAAACAACTAATCATATTCAGATTGCCGGGGTAGTCGCCAGTTCCCCAAAAACATTGTATGACAAGTAGACCAACAAAGCACACTTGTCAGCGACCATCATCGTTGCTATAGTCGTGGACTTCTCCAGTTTCCACGGTCTTCCTCAGCCGTCGTGACAACTGTTGTTGACATCCTGACTACACACCTAGACTGAACTGTCTGGACTTTTTTCTGATCCATCCTTTTTGTTTTGCTCTGTTGTTAGTCATGAACCCTATAAATATGAATGGGTTTGTGATCATATTGTCTTCATGATGAGGGTCAGTCTTTTTCTGTGTTCATACGGTGGCCTAGGATGGATGGGAAGAGATTCAACTGACCGCGTATACTCTGTACTCCATTGTTTCACTGACCGTTATTCTGCTTCCGTTTAAGTATTCGTAGGCCGTAGATCAAGTCGCAACATAACTTTATATTTTGTAACTTTGCCAAACTTTCTTCCGGTATCGGTAAAAACCTCAACGTCAGTTTCGCTTTAGAAGCGTGACAGAGTAACAGCATAACCTTCCCAGATGTAGCATGAAAGAAGTAAGAGGATAGTTCATTGTTCATGAGCGTCCACGACAAGTTGACGTTAACTTGATAATATTGACATATCAAGTGTTTTGGATCGATACTACGCAAACGTGGACTGGTTTTATCCTGTTTCACAGAATGCGTCGAGTTGCCGCATAAGACCACCTTAAAAACAAAATGAAATTGCCTCAAGCTCCGGCAGATAACTGATAACCCATAAGGCTTAATAAGGAATGTCGTAAACTAACAGAAGAATATATCTGTTAAACAACCATACCGTGTAAGCACAGCCACATTTCGTCGCCATTTGAAGGTGAGATAATTTGAACATGACTCATATGTGATCACAACCGTCAAATGTCCGAAGACTTTTCAGCCGGCTGCCTTCGAAATAAAACATTACACTCGAGTTTCGTTTTTGTTGAAAGAATAACGCTTTGCAACAAGCAGGACGAATTGAAAAGAAGCCAGTGCAGAAATATTCGGTAGTATAAAATTATGAAGCTACACAGTAGCATAGGGATCACTGGAGAGCACAAATGGTAGTCATGGCTCACTAAGGGGTATGGTTCTGGCTGCCTGTCCTAGTCTCACCTAGGGGAATTTTGACCACACAGAAACATTAAGCGGTCGTAGGACAACTCTTGTTCTGTTATCAAACCACACATCATCTAGTTAGGAACAACGACCATACGATCGATAATCTACTGCGTACAAACATGACTCGTTGTTAAAAGTCAGCCAGTTCGTATATAAAACGACTGCGAGAGCGGTACTATCCTACGGTTGCGAAACAGATCATGAGCAGAAGGTGTCAACCGTCCTCGAATATATGACCATCAATTTATGTGGTCAATCTCACATTCTGGGTGGCACAAACGGGTTCTCAACGATACAATTGGGAGGCGGATATTTGGTCAGTCATTAAGGATAAGATGAACAACATGGTTGGGGCATGCGTTAAGAATGTCACATTAGACACTGTGCCACCACCGCAATTACATGGTGTAGTTTTTGAGGGATAAACGATGTGTTGACATAAAGAACGGGAAGACATTATCAGTTTTAACAGCTATTAAGGTTGGGAATCGCTTACCAGGCCGGAATCCCCATGAGTCACAGAGTTTGCAGTTACAGATATCAGGAAAGATCGTGGTAATCACAGTCAATGTTGTGAATGTTTTGTTCGTCTGACTGAGTTGTCTCTAAAATAGTTGATATTGATGAAGCGAGGCAGTGAAAGCCGCGAGGAGGTTAAGTGGCGAGTGCTGTCTGCTGTTTACATCCTGGTAGTTTGTTATCAAGGTATATACGTAATTACGTCAACCATTTGAGTTGAAAGGTAGTTTCTATTCATCTGGCCACAATCAATCTTCATATTTTGCCTTTAAACTAGGACCTGCTATTTTTATTTCTCCTTCCTATTGATATATGATAGTTAAACGTTATTAACAAGTTCTGATGTGCTACTATTGAATACGTATCGGAATGACAGCAATCCAGGCACATATCCTCTCATGGACACTGGAGCTATAAAGGGTATGTGGATTACTTTTCTTGAATGATGCAATTTCTTCTCTCAAAAGCTAAGATCGATGAGCCGTTTTGCGATTGACCTGCAAACTGTCAAGCATCTACAACGGCTAAGTGAGTTGTAAAAAAATTTTGTAATCGGTAGGTCTCAGTGATCAACAGCTCTTGAATTCGTCTGCCGGCACGACACACACTAGTAAGTTGTCCCAGGCTGGGCACATCTGAACTCTAAAGGAATGGTTCTCTGTAAGTCAGATGGCTTACTTGACGAAGCAGCTGTAGAAGGTGTCCCTTAAGGTAGCTGTTTGGGATTGATGAAAACATTTACTAACAAGTGCCGAGATTAACGGAGGATCCTACATGGCAAGACAAAGTCGCCTTTAGTATGCTGAGTGGGCATGTAGAACTGACCCAGTTTACGCGGCCTACATGGATGATACTACGAATTTTTACTACGATTTTTACGTTTACAGGAGTTCAGTCACTTAGCAGGAAACCCATCTCTACACTACAGTGTATCCACCTTTCGATAACGGCACTAGTGAATGAATGAAGGGCATTAAACGAGTCATTGCAAAAACAGTCTGACAGTATTGAGAACGAATGCAAGAACACCATCAGGTACGACTTACCAATCGTCCGGTCAGTTTGGTAATACGATGCTGAATCAGGGCAGTAACAAGCGATGTCCCGTAGATAACCAGAGGCATCAGAACTATGCTGGATTTTTCCAGTTTTAGTGTTTTCAGTAGAAACGGAGAAAGATAGACCTTAGACCAGGTGAATGAATAAAAATGTTGGATTACAGAATGTCGACCTGCAAAACACAGAAGCTAATAAATTTACACATTTAAATTAGTCACACTATAAGAAAAGAGCCGTTCTATCATTTCGGGACGATTAAACAATCTAAGATCTCTTCAAAAAAAAATCGCTAGGATAGTCTAATTTAGACAACTCAATCAAGACCAATGGATCTTCATTGTATGAGTCAAGATGTTGAGATTAATACGCCTTCAAAACGAAATGAGTACCATGGCTAGAGGTGAAAAGACACACTGCAGGTAGACAAAGCGGCAACCCTAGTGAGAACACCATATTTTTTTAAACAGTCTCCTCAATATAAAGCCTCCGTTTCAAAACCATTTTAGGCTACTGCTCAGTCGAAATACATTAAGATCCCCGTTACAGTCGAGATAAAAGAATAAGAACAATAAAAACAGCATTTTTCGGACACTGATGATAGGAGTAACCCGTTCCACTTCGTTTGAACACATCAACACATTATCTGGAACTGAATCGTTCGAGTCAAGGTTTAAATTATTTCCTCCTGATGAGTTCTAACAGGAGCAAAACTCAAGTTGAAAGACCTACCTGAATGTGTGGACTATGATCAAATGTGGGTGGTGTTCAATTTGTAGTCCATTCTTGTTTGAAAAAAAACATTTTCATTCAGATACAGATTTTGACATTTCCGGATAATCGCTAAGCAAATGAAGTTAAGAGGTTCACGATTGTAAATCAAGTCCATAGATTGTACGTAGACTATTGTAGAACCTGAAATCCAGTAGTCGTTTTCTTTTAGTGTGACGTAAATATCGCTGTGTTGTAGTGTTGAAATTTGATTGCATCGCCTAGTTGTTACGCAACGAATGGCAGCAGAAACCGCTACAATCTGGTATCACAGACTAGCAAATCAGGGTATTTATCAAAAGCCTTTTACCCAAGTCACTAAAAATTACACACCAGACCGACATCGAGGTTGTATCACTGACCGTTTGTCAAAACATATTCACTTGTTTCGAACTCATAGTAATATTATCTAAGTGCAGTCGGTCTATGGTGTTCTAATTTTTTTCTCGCCACTAAGAGAAGTATCTGACGGATAGGTTTACAACAGATGGTGTTCTGCCTCTATTCGGGGTATCGTTGGTTTTTATAATGGTTTGAGTGGCGCAGCCTATCTATCAGTTTACAAATCAGCGAAAAAACACCGAGAGCTGTCCGTTGTACAGCCTTAGTTGAAATGTGAAGCTTTAATGTATACCGGTCACACACCGGTCACACAAAATGTGTCAAGACGTTCTCCTCTCATGACGTTTCACTTGAGTTAGTGCTCATGAAGAGGTAGCAAAGATCTGTTTTCGACCTTTTCAGTAGCACGGCTATCTGTTATACACTGAAATGGATTTGTTTAAGCATTAGAACATTTCTTTCTTTTCATCATTGCCAATTCACTAGTCCGCATCATGGCGGAAAATGCCGAAACATCAGCTTGAGATATTCCATGGCATTATCTATTGGGTGAATGTCACATACTAATCGATGGTCCCATGATGAACATCCTAATCATGACCAGTCATTTGAACTTTCTGGTAAAGTTGGTTTAAATGTCACTTTCAAATGTTCACTAGACACGCAAACTGTAAACATCAAACAAGCATACGCTTAAGGTTTCATTGAGGTCATTTTTTGATGTGAATATGAATACATCAGTTATCCTGGGTTCGTGTTCGGATATTCCTGAGGCTTCATTTCTATACTGATTAACAGTAGCAGGCTACTCAATATCATCGCCTTAGATCAGTGTTTGCTAACTGTTTGTGACCAATTGCCTACTTAGGGCGTTTTCGATCAAACGCTCACCAACGGTCGATTTGAGTAAGGGAAAACAAATTTCACAGTGAAATATTAGTCATATTGAAAGGGATTTAGGCGAACAGCTGGTTAGCAACCGCATGTTATGGCGTTCACATCATAAGAGTTGAATTGAGGAGAATAAATCGATTATAAAACTTTTGTGCCTCAACAACTGCTGCAAGATCATAATTGAGCTAAGAATCTTCTGACAAACGTAAGGCAAACGAGCGCGGTTCGAATTCGAATTGTGTAACAGAGCATGCTACCATGTTGTTAGCGCCATTTTGGTTTTAGTTTGAGTAAGTCGTGTACATGGCTTCCTGGTACCTTTGGCTCATACGAATTCCTTTTAAAAGATCATTGCTGGAACCCCAACATCAGAGAAGGGATGTCCTCTGATGACTCCACGTTGCTCCAGTTGTTCCATGAGCAAAATAGATAATCAGGCAAATAAAAATGGCCGGCTTGATTATTACACAAGCCATAGGGATGTGCCAACTGAGGTGATTTACATGGTGAATCACAATGATATGTGAAAATACTCTAAACAACTGTGTCAAACGGGTTTAACAGACAAGGGGATTGAACACAAACTACTGACAGAGAAAGACTATTAAGAAAATACGACTAGCAGAAAGAACGAACGACTTCTAAGGATTATAGTAGCAAATTCCCCTGCTTTAACATCGATGCTGTGCAAAGCTAATGACAGTTTTAAGCTTCCGTATATTGTGACGTTCGAAAAACGATGTTCAATGTCTTCAAGATTTAAAGTCTGGATAAAGCCACTGTCAATATCCCTACACTTTCCCTAAACAAACACAGCTTAGTCAAGGCTGATAGTGCTGAGGTAAAGATACTGACAATCGAATTGCTGACTGACGCGACTCAAATCACATCTCTCAGGCGTTGGTTACCAACCTGTGACACCGTGATTCCTCAATGAATTTGGAATACGAAAGTTGGGTCACGTGAACACTACACACCGAAATTACCATGTAAACAGAAATGTGTTATAGATCCAGTAGGCCATCCGTGAATCTGTCAAAAAGATTCCCCCCTGGAATTACAATAGTTTCTAAGGTGAGGTGAACTTGTGAGTAAGGTAGCAGAAACGCAGTCGAGTCTTATCCAATTGTACCAATAACATGATTGACAGCCTATTGGCAACGTTTCCCTTAATTCGATCGTTCCTCTGCTGACTTAAACACCCCCTTTTGCGAATACCTTGTCTTCCACGATGGAAGCTGCTGCTTGAGACTATATATCATCGAGGTGCGCATAATTGAGGCTGAAGATGTTCCAGTTTGGTGGCAGTGCCCTGCGAACTAGCCAGTCCCAACGACCGAAGCTAAAGAGTGCTTGTATACTCACACATACATGACTCAACTTACGTGTATCCTTGATTGCTGTCAAAATCAATGTTTCATCTTGGAGTGATTAAACACACAAGAAAGTATACAAGTGTTATGTGCGAAAAACATTCTGTGAAATGAGACAGTGACCGTTAGGCGGTGTTCAGTAGACTGACTCACATTCGACAGGGTCACGCTAGTGCGTGTTGTGGTGAATATTATGCAACCGACCCAGAATCGCCACGTTCGAAACCAGTCATACCAACGAAGAGTCTGTGGATTAATCAATTTTGGTTCAGCAGCATGATTCATTGGTTGACTGAAGGACATGGTATATATTTGTGATCTGCTTCGTCCAAGCTCATTCAATTGACTAGCCAGTGATTGAAACTCATCAAGGCTTTTGATAAATTCTGGCATTGCTTCCACTGGATCTTTCTTTAGAATACATGGAGCAGAAGCAGCGAGACCTGTACGATTCAAACACATTGAAGAGATAGTAAGAAGCTATCTTTTTACAAGCTCCCCAAAAATGAGAACATTCGTCAAACGCACAAACCTGATGACTGCTTATGGCAGCTCTTGGATCAAAATTAGATTATTGGTGGATTAAAACAGACTGCTAAAATCGATACGGACATCATTCTGAAACTACACTCTGCAGGAGATTTGTCACTTATATGCGTACATAAAGTGACATGGAATGAGCGAGATCTAAATCTATTCTCACAGTATGTTTTCGCATCAACTGACAGCAAAAATGACCAACAGAATTTGTGGTGCAGCGGGTCATACTTGGGGACATGTTCCATATTTTATCTATTCTTCCATTATTCACAGCAATACCAAGAAGGTTGTTGGTATTCAAACTGAATCACCACACAACAGGAAATTGTATTAGTTTTGCAAGGTGGAGATGAGAAACAATTCATAAAATCTTTATGCATAAACACGAATGTTCACTAGTAATAAGCCGGTACATCGCAATTGTGAGCAGGACAAATGCAAAACATAACCCTCGAATTGCTTCACTACTCCGTCACACTGATTGCACTTACTTTGCAAATAATTCGGTCACACAACTGCAACAGCTGCGTCACTGACTGAGAACAGCTGCCAGTCTTAGTAACATATCCAGACCCAGACGGTGAGTCCTGAAAGGGGACGAATCCGATAGGCAACGGATAATGTTGGATTCCTTGTATTTCGTGCGGTACGTCTTTGATCTGTTTGGTGTGATGCGGAACATTGAATTTGTTAAAGCATTTTTGCTTTGTTCGTAGAAACTCGATCTCTATGTTGCCTTTATTTTGCCTTCTAATGTGTACAGTGAACAACCATAATTAATTTTGTAATAGGAATGTATGTTTTCTTCCCTTTTATAACTATTATTGTTTACACACTAAAACTTTCTTGTTTGGTATTGTTTAGCACGCTCCCATCTTCATCTTCTCCGTTGACTGGTGGCGATTCTGGTTGCTCCATTTTTGCATGCCTTTTTTGCTGAATAATTTGAGTATCCGGTTAATTCACAATCAGTGTGAAAGATCACATTCACCGTACTTTTGTCAATAGTACCGTATAACTTCCAATAATTTCGATCGTCTTTTCTGACGTTTTTTGGATTCGGAAGATAGCCACACTCATTTGGTCGCCTGAATAAGCATCATCTGAATTGTCGACTACGTGTTACATAACGAAATATGCTAAATCGCCAGGGACGACTTAACAACCATTAGTAACCATTAGTAACATTTCCAGATAACAACAGTGAATCCTGAAACAGCGAACTAGAGAGATAACAGATAACCTGCCAGTTACTGTCTATATTCTTATGTACTATGTAGTCATTTTTTTCCGATTTCAGGGTTTACACAATTAAATCCAGACATTAGCAAAACATCCCGGTTCATGCATCTTGTTAAGAAACGGCCAGACAATCCGACGGGGACTGACACTTTCTGTACAGACACGTGGACAAACGGTATGCTGAACTTTTGACGAGCTTGTAGAACTAAACTATATCACTTAAGTATGTGTGTGTAAAAGGGTATGAAGTTGTAAGGGCTTTCGATGGAGAGCCTATAATATGCCGTAACCTGAATATCTCCCATAAACTACAGAAGCTATGTCCCAATTAGACATGCAGTCAAGAGTGACACAAGAATGACAGGGAAACACTGCAACCAATCAGTGGCCAGAACAACGCAGTTATTAAACGCAGAGATCGTTAGGAGGGTTATAGATGTGTCACCAGTCCATCAGTCAGCTAATCGATGTGTGTTGCAAACAGAATCAGACACTCAATCGCAATTGACCCTGAAATGACCAAAGAGAAATCTGGAATGCTAACTGAAGTTTAACATGTTTCTTCAACTGCAATAATTCCCGTTCTACCTAAGCACTACTGCACACATTTTGAGCACTGATTTCTAAACGTCAAGTCTTGTGACCTCTGTTTTCGGCACCGCGCCTCAGTTTTAAGCCTAGCGCATTGAGTCATAATTGCAACTTTCACAGCTGACCTGCGCCTTTGTTTTCTAGCTTTCAGTCCAGGTTTTCGGCCATGCTAGACAATGCTAAACCATTAGTTACTGATCACTCGGTCAAAACGCTATATAAATTTTCGAATGAGAGCTGTGCGAGTTCTATAAAGCTGCAATTACAAGGTTGAAATATCGATCACAAAAAGAGAAAAATGGGGAATCGTGGTCGGTGGAAATGCGATTGCACAGAGTGATTACAGTAGGTTCCAACGATGTTGTTCGGCAGTCAGGTCAACGGAAGCCCAAACACTCAGGGCAGAATGTTTCCCCAGAATCAATAAACAAGTGTTAGGATTACCTTGAACGAATGCGCTGAATTAGTCGGAATGAACATGCGGTTATAAGGCCAGAGATAACGAACACTACGGTAGTTACACAAGAAAGCTTCCTAAGCCCGTTTGGGTACAGGCGCATTGTCGAATTTTCACTAAAAATCATTAAAAACTTATTTAAGGTCGCCCACGTCAGCAGGAGTGACACCCGTATAGTGAAACAACAGCAGCCGAACTATAAGTAAAAACACCAGATCTCATTACTGGTGGGCTTCGTACAAGAACGTCTAATCTATTAGCTGAGAGCACCATTCATCTCGTTTACGTATAATCTAAATAACTAAGAACTGTACTGAGGCGAACAGTAGATGCACTCGATTCATGTTTCGTTAACACTGATCGGATTCCGCTCCACAGGCTATAATGGCACTTTCTTCAGAGAATAATCCTGTCCACTCTGTATGCAGTTTAGTGACGTTACGACTACACCCATTTCTGCATAGTTTGCAAACGGCATTCTGAAGCCGAATTAGAGACACTTTTAAGCTCTGATCTACAGTCTAATAATAATAACCTGACTTACTCGGCCGAAACATATCCCCTTAATGAAGCTTCGTGGTCGGAAAATGCGATGCACCAACAAGTTAATAATGCTTGTATAGCACCACTAGTCTACGAGCACACTGAGCAATGCACATCCCATCATCCGTGATTGGTGCTGTGTCATGGCCTCCACGATTGTCAAAACATGGATTCCCTTTCTACGTATATTAAGACGGGTTTTGAGTAGGTGAATACGAACTAGGAAAACATATTGGTAATCGTGAGTACCCATCAAATTGGGTTTGGCGAGGTGAGGAGCGAAACGCACGGTGTGCAAATATCGTGTTTGTTCGCAAACTGATTTCTCTAGGACTGTATAGACTGTTAGTGTAGATGTTTCTGTTGGCCACTTGGTTTAGAATCGACACTTTCATTTCACTGAAGGCAAGTCGTACTTGTGAGCCCTGGGTAGACTAATTCGATCTGCCTGTCTGTGTGATTGTCTGTCCGTCTGTCTACCAAAGGACGCTTGAGCTTTAACCATCACCCCAAGTGGTTTGCCTCGCACCACTTGCGGTTCCACTCACACACCACGTACCCGATGTGAACCCGAAGGAATAAGACCAGTACGTGTGTGAGTGAGGCCTTTGTGTCCAGCCGGCCAATGCTGGTTAGGCAAGTAATTGGCTAACACGAAAATGAAACCTTTATCTCTCAGAAAATAAACACAGAGACAGGCTGCAATGACACTACTTAAACTGTGAAGAAAGATGTGTAAAATGTAATACAAGAAACGTCAGTATACGAGTACATGTTAGTGTGTTCAGAGAGGACAAGAATGAAAAATAAAATTCAGATTGGACTACCAAAAGAACAGGCAAACGATTCATCATACAATACACCAATAAAGCTGAAGAGAAGCATGTGTAGAAGACCACAGACATCCAAGTTTCTGAAAAGAGGAACAGATTAGTTATCAAACGAAACCCGTATTATACGAATATTTTGTCTGGACCCAAACTAAACGGCCATCGCATCCTGGATATATCGTTTTTTCAGGAAGAAGCAGTATTCCACAGAACATATCACCTAAATATGTGCAATATTTTTGAGCGCACTGTCCATCCTGATCTCGATAACGCGACACAGTGCCTTCGTCATGGCACAAATAAAATGGTCAAATAAGACACGTTAACAGGAAACGGAACGACAGGACTAAAAAATTGAGCCATTATAAGCGACCCTTATTGTTTTCACAGTATAACTACAAAACGTCAATTCAGAACAGACAAATAACACGATAAACCAAAAACAGCATCACGGGTCATAGATTCTGTGGAAAAATTGTTAGTTTTCAGTCAGTCTGTTAGACATTTATAAATCTGTTTCGTTCATGGATGCAGCTTTTTATTATCCATCGGCTGGTGAAAACTATCGTGATGGCACAATCCGTTATGGAAATACCGTATTCTTACTGTGTCCTTACAAATGCTGCAACCGTTACGGTGACATGTATGAACAGCCAGGTGCTATCGATCGTGGGCTGTGGTAGCCAAAACATTGGGATGGTGTAACCGAGCGGCTTGACTGGAAATGTGCGCACACCTCTGTGTTAGCGAGTCTTGCTTCGATTACAGCGATGTGCTAAATCACCCAACTTGGTTAAGATGGTTGTACTTGTGTGCTCCGGATTTTTTGTCAGGATGCAGACTTCGGGGATGATCCGCAGATTGTTTCTGGTTGAACTTAACCATGTGTTAGACGGCAGTCACGAATTTAATTTTAGGGTTACCAACCGTGTCCCAAGTGTCACTGATCTGGTAGAACTGTGGTTTCCTCACCTGTTATCGTTCGGATCATTGCCATACCTATTAACCTAGTTAAGCTGGTTAAGTTTTGAAGGATTTGTGAAGAAACGATTACTCGAATGATAGTTGTCATGCTGGCCATCATCTCTGGTGAACAAAAGTGACAGACATATCATGTCGATGTTCCCATAACAGCTCAGAATGAACAGTTGTACCGGATATGTACATCAAACTGCAGCTTTCCTTAACTTATGCCTAAAGTTAGGTGAATGTAGCTCTTATCATCAAACAACAGTATTTAAACCTAGCAAAAAATCATGATATGGAGATCAAACATCATGTTGTAGTGATATGTACCTTTCTATATTTCAGCAAACTGTTCATTAACAGTAGGTTTCGGGTCTGCTAACGGGTTGAACTCAGTGATATTTTATAAAACAGACTATGTACAAATCAGAGGGTTTCTAAGTATGAGCTGAACACATGAGCACAGTACTTGTGATTCGAGGGGCGAAGGATAATTTGAATGGCAAATATCGCACTTCACTCTATCTATGAGTGCCTTCATATAATTTTGTAAGCCGTCTAATTACGCATACACAACTTCTAACTGCCTTCATCTAAGCTAGATTGCAAAGTTGACATCCACTTATTGTCCTGGAGCTGGAGGATACTTTTTACTAACATGGTAATTAACTTAAAATGTTAATTACAATAGAGTTGTTCAAGTTTTGCCTACAGAATAAGAAGTAAAACGACCTTCTTTTTTCGAAACGTTCCCCTTGATCAGTATAGCTTCATTCCAAACAGCTAGTGTATTAAACATGTGAATGTGATGTGTTGGAATGTATCAAAGATCTTCAAACAATGAACAGTGACAGTAAATACGTTAGATGACATAGAAGGCGAAGGATTTAAGATCTGATGTTGAATCACACCACTAACAAATCAGCTAAACAACGAAACTTGGTAGTATCACTAGAGCTGTTTACAGTGGGATAAAAGAAGCCCAAAATGGATAAGATGGAAATATCGAACGGGAATAAGAAAAGAATACGGTGACACCGTTAAGATATGTAAATGACGGACAATCAAGGAAGTATGCTAGTTATGAACAGTTGCCGACGTAATTCTAGTTAAACCAGGAAGCCAAGTGCACTATGACAGAGCTGTCGAATTAGTAAGAAATATGCATTCATCTGTTATCAGTACATATGATTTTCTGAGGAAGAGAACAGAACTGTCAGAAAAGTAGAGAAGTCACGCTTCACACGTATTAGTTTGAAAATGCAGTGTTTCTAATATTGAGATAAGTTACAACACAAACCGTTCTTCAAAGGTAAGCACTTGCACGTTCACTGACACAACTACATAAAACAGCAGCCAATGGCTTAGTCCATAAAACTGGATTTTTATGATAGAAGAAACACCAATTGAGTCAGCCACCCATTCGAACTGAATAATTTGAATAGTTCACGAGGCTCAACAGTCACTGATAGTTTAGCAATGCCAATAAATTATAGTGAGGGATAACCACTGAGGATTTAGGCTTTCAGAAAATTTACGTTGATGTTCAGTGTCTATTTGCGTGTCTTTAAGTGTTGTTAAAATTGATAAAAGTGACCTTGTAATACAATACAAGTTTTGTGCACATCGGTCTGCTCTTCTCGCCGTTGCGCAGTCGTATGATGATATTACACGGACCTATCATCCAATTTTTACCCGCTCCGTTGTGCTACGAACATCGTCACATCCCTGATCGCGCTTCAACAGTCCACGGCAAATCCGTAATATTCTCCACTTGCGGATATTGGTAATTTAGAATATTGTGGTGGACATTTTGAAGACTTCCTATGAGTCAAATACTTTGATTAGTGTAACTTGATGGAACCTTGTAACTTTGTTTCATTCGTTCATTTTTGTTATCACTGATAGTCTAGTGAGGCACACTCGCATTTACTAAGTTTATTCAGTAGATCGTCTTCATCATTACAAACAGTTGTAACGTTTTGCACACTATTTTTCCATTTCATAATTCTGATTATTATTCACACTTTTCACTTTCCTCAACTTCACATATACAGCCAACGTTTAAACCAACTTAATCGAACTAATCAATAATCAGTAAATACAACTCACTCACACTTCTCGGTTCGTGAGCCTTGCGTTCTCTCTGCGTCCAGTACCGCTAGCAAGCAGATTTTTGAAGAGTTGGAAGTTAACTGAATCAACAGACCATTGCGGATAATTTTCTTATTTATCTGTCATCGGAATTAATCTATCGGTCGTCTAACGAATCTCATCTCTGGCGTTGTATTTCTTTCTTGTAGTGGTCTGTTCAACCTAATGGACTTTGACTTATCAGTGAGTCGTTCCTATTTTACCCATATATCTCCTGTTTAATTTGTACGTCTACTCTTGAGCCTATCTATCACCGTTACGACTTTTTCTGTGATACCACTATATTTTGGTCATTTTTATCATTTGACTGATTAGGCCACTACACCGTCCCATATAGGGTTTTAGCATATCTACCTATGGCCTCGTCAATACGAATTGTACGGATGCGTACAGGTACTTATACAGACAGTTCTTGTCCAATCTGCGAAATGGATATCAGCTGACCAACAGCGCAATATAAATAGACAATTCTATCACGCGGATGTCTGAGATACATTTTACAAGTATTTCTCGTCCACAATCAAAGAAGTTTCGAACAGTACAGCTGAAACCAAACAGTGAAGTCGAGTTATCTGAAAGTGCAAGATACGAGTGACAAAAAGCGTTCCAACTTATCATCCGCATGACCAGCAAAAAATCTCTCAGATTCAACATGTTTCTGTTGTCACGTTCTAACCTTTGGGTGTTCAGCATTTGACCAACGCCAGTGTTGTGACAGACAAGTGGCCCAAGCCAATCCACCATAGACTGATGATGATAGAGGCAAGATAAGAAAACTCAAACTCTAACACGTTGTTTGCCAAAACATTTCCATTTCTTATTGATTCATGACTCGCAGATTCTACGAGTATTACCCAATTCTTTCCCTGAAGGCAGCCATTTCAAACACAATCCGCAAAAGTATACCAGTTGACATGCAACGCTCTGTGCCGCGACAAGCCATTTCGATCATCAATGCGGAAGTTCGACCCGCAGACAACAATCCATCATGTGATAAACACCCAAAGTTCAAGGTCAGTCATTTCAAAAACCGGTTATGGCTGCACATCATATTCAGTGATCAATTGAAACGATTGTTTGTCATTAGACCTTGAGTAAACATTAGGTCGCACAGGTGGCGAAGTTTGTAAGAACTGGAGGTTAATGTGGACCAACTTATGTATGAACCTATACACAACAGAACATACATATACTCAGCTATAACTACCTCCTGCCGTCAAAATGTTCATGCCAATATTGACTGGATCAATCCAATATCTTCATGTGTACAGCTTTTAACTAAGTTTTTTGCCAAGTTTTTTTAACTAAACTTTTAGCTAGGTTTCTAGGTCGAAATCATGACTGATCGACCCACACTCCAGCTGAGCACTAAATGCTTTGGTCTTTATAAGTTAACATATCAAACCTGATGGAATTGAGTAGAGTAGAGTAGAGTAGGCGGATGCTGGTCAAAACTGGAGTCAAGTCATAAATTGTCACTCGATATCATGAAAGCGTGGCCGGTGTTCTAGTCCCAGCAGTGGCAAGGATATGCACTACTGACGAACTGTAATCAGAGCGAAACTCGAGTCTAGTGTTTCTTTCCGAAAAGGGCCGACTGGAACGCGTACGGGGATGTGACAGCTGCAATCACTTGTGGGTGATGTTAAACTTGACACTAACCAAATACCTAACAACTCATCTGTAATCTTGGAGGAAGTCTATTTTCCCCAAAAATGGCTTATTTTTCCAGATATCTTCAAGAAATAATTTATGATTTGGATATTATTTTTTCGCACCATAACGTTCCAAAGCCTAATTTGGGCGCACGTTTCTCCTCCGTCTTTGACTGACCCATTCAATTGTTGAACCAATTCATGTGGGAATCTTCAAGGCTGTTCAAAGATCACAAATGTGCAACGTGCAGTCGAAACCATCAAGCGCGCACGGATTGAGTTTGAACTGTGTAACAGAGCGTGCTGTTGTGTTGCTGGCGCCGTTTCAGTTTTCGTTTGTGTAAATTGTATACATGGCTTACTGGGCCTTTGGCTCATACTTGCTCATGCTAATTCCTTTTACAAGACTATTGCTGGAACCCCGACGTCGGAGGAACGCTATTCCCCGGTGTCTCCACGTTGCCTCAAAGTTGGTCCACAAGTGGAAAGGGCATTAGAGTAAAGACGACCAAATCGTACGTTACATATGTATGCAGATGGTGGTCTGTTATGTTGTCTTTGGTTTGAGAGCAAACACATTCTCGACCGAAAGACAAGGTCTTCTGCGTTCTTCTGTTATCTTGGGTATCGTTACGCTCTGTGCTACATATCCCTGATTCATATATTCGTGCGTTAGCCATTTCTCATTACCGTTGGTCAGTGGATCGTAACACGATAAATGACCGCTTTTCGACAAATTTCCCGTAAATGATTGGTACCATAAAGCTAATAACGGCCAAATGATTTGCTCACGTAAATCAGTAGGTATATGACCGGTTCACATATAAACATGTGCCACGGCTCCGAAAAAGCGCACTGTACTCTACACTCATGCGTTATCTGAACAGACTAAGCGCCACAAACCACTCTGTCTGCCATTGTCAAGCTGTGTAGATAACAACTATTTCAGGTACAATGTGTTGATTCCAAAAACGAAAGCTATAACATATTTGATTTAATGTTGAAATCTACTCGAACTGTTGATCGTGAATTTTGGGCTGTTCTTGATGACGATTCAAGTTTAACCACATCAGCTCTTAAACCGTGCAGTATTTTTAAGAAGACAGCGTGATATTCATCGCCTCATTGTGGATGATAAAGATTCCAACTGATTCGCTATTTAGAACCCTGAGTCGCTCACCCAAAAACATGTATATAGTTTACCAATTCGTTTTACAAAGCGACATTGAATGAACCTTCGATAAAACTGAATTCTCCCGTTTATAATAACCATGACAGTGAATGATCAATCTTGGGCACTGCAAGAGTCTAACATTATGGAGTTCGATATAACATTGAGTGAAGCGTATCAGGGTGAGGCATTTTTGTAAGTGGAACAGTGTGATGGGAATGGCGGTTTGTAAGGGGTAGAGTAAGTAACAGATCCAATGGAGGATGTATTTTTGGTGTATGTATGCGCGCACATGGTTTGAAATGTGCGTTCTCACTAACCTGTTACAACGTCTAGATGTTTCACAGTTTGATGACATCTGGATGTACATTTTTGTACACCAGTGAATACGAATGATAACGGAACTTGGTGAATACACCGTAAAAGCTGAGTGAGGCTCAGAACTATCTAACAATTTAAGACAAATGATTAACCAGACGACAAACGGTAGATAAAAGTATGTAACCCCTGTTCTTATTCTTTTTTTCTGATCAATATTTTAAGTTTTTCGAGAACATCACATTATCTGTTCAGCACTGTTATCAAAACTGACTGTTCTCAGACAAATACATAAAACTGGCCACTGATAACCTGAAGACTGATCATTCGAAATGGGACTGCTGTGAACATTGCAGTCGTATTAGAGACAACGTGGCTTGCAGCCAGTCTACATTCGAACTAACTGAATGCCGGTAATCAACAAAACTATAACGCTCCATTTTCAAATGTATCATCAGAACAATGAGATCAGTCTGACCACTTACTTCCATCAACTTCGTTCTCACTACCACGTTGATCTCCCTTCTCCAATACGTTTGGTAATCTCTCAGGAACACATAACTGGAAGCAAATCACAAAAAGTACCCCATAGGCCGTTAGGACCAGCGTGATGTTACGAAAGAATGGCATATCTTTGATTGTAAATTGGCTCCCCGTAACAACCCGCGAAGAGTTCGATGCACTGATGAACGGAGATGTTGTACTTGTGTTTCCTGATTGTTCTAATACTAAATGTGATGTGATCGTCTCTTGAGAGCTTTTCTCTTGGAGCAGGATGTAGGATAACAGAAAGGTCGAAATATCACCAACAGAAGCAAAAAAGTAGCGCAACGAGACCAAAAGCACGCGTTCCGCCTGGTCCGTCGACAGAGAATTAACCATAGTCAGGTGTGCAATCTGCACAGCTGCCCAACCAATCTGTAAAAAAAACATTGAAAATAATCGGGTTCATCATTGTTTTAAAACAACACTGGAGAACATAAACAGTGACCTAAACAGGCTGAAACATTGCTGGTGGACAGTAACAGGTTTGGTCTATTACAAATTGAGCATCGCTGGCATTTGATCACAGCCTGCTGATGCGACGACCGAACACTCCAGCTAGCACACTTCGTATGCAAGAGTAGCTCAAAGTTCAGATGTGATCAATAAGTTGGGGTTAGTGGGATCTAAGGGGAGTATTGACCAACACACAGGACCCATGTCTGGGGTTTGAATCTCAGTCCAAAGAGGAAGTCTGTCACCATCAACATCGGGAGCAATGCATCACTGGTTGGTGCTGATGTTTAACTAACATGATAACAGGAATAGAATGACTTGAACATCAAAAAACATTGGGGGAAAATCTACAAAACCTCCTTGTCCAAATCCAAATATTGAACTCAAACGGACGCCATCTATGTGCAATTTGGAAGATCCTGCTAAACTTGATTTCCGAGTTCCTGTCGGCAAAAGTTATTCGCTGACGAAGCTGTGTAACAACCGCAATTTTTGCGCAATTTACCCATAATTGACTTCTGAATACTGGTCTCCAGCGGTTGCATTAACTTTGTCTCAACGAACCATCTCTTCGCACGATAACGATATCGTAGGCCTCACCCGGGTAGAGAAAAAGATTGACCTCTATTTTACACAGTCGCTTGATCATCTCGATAATTTCCAGGCATCAAATAGTGTTGGCCAATCGGTGCCGAAGTTAATACAAAGTACAGATCAGTTATAAATGGAATCAACGGAGATTATGTGTGTGAAATTCTGTTTACGTATTTCGTCCTATCCTGTAGTTCACTTTTAATATGAACGCCTCCATTTTGGGCGTTGGTGGAATTAACTGCTACCAAGCTCTGAATGTTGTTTTTAGAACTCACTGGAAAAATGGAAGTTGCATAACCTTCACAAACAATCTTGATGACGTTCAAGTGCACGGATTAAGTTTTTACGATTTGTTTCCACTGCAATACAATCAGATTTCATGGACCAACTTGAGGAATAATTTCTCAGTACACCAGCAAAATGCCATTGAGTTATAATGAACTCATCAAATTACTCGATGGGGCAGTCTCAACAGAATACAGTCAATCTCACGAAGTCACCGATGACCAGCGGAAGATTCCTCCTTATATGCTTTGACCGGAAACTGTCTAAGTAATCAAATGGATTTGATACAATGATTTATCAGTCGGACAGTATCAGGGTATGTGACAGTTGTAAGAAATGAAAGACGTTCTTCTGCACCAATTAACTAGAAGTTCCGATATGGTTAAACTGCGAAAGGACGACTAGTCGAATGAACATGAATGCAACCGCGAGAGAGTGACATACGGTTCAGTCCAAATACGATCTGCAGAATCCGAAAAACAGATAGTACGGAAAATACATTTAGCATTCATACATGACTACATCAAACCGTCCTCAGTACAAACAACTTAAACCAACAATGATTCAAACAGCGAACATTAGACAATTTTCTCAACTTATCAAAGACCGTGTTCTACTGCATCAGTTGACTAGCTGAACTACGCAACCCTATGGGCCAACTCAACACCAATTTGACTACAGTTGACTACAGTTGAAAGTAAGACAGCTCCATTGAGGATTTCACTGTTCCATTTCGTTACGGGCTCTAGGAAATAGCAACCGAACAACATTCACGTCAATGCACATGATTACTTGCCATATGTCTAAATACTCTTTACCAAATACTATAGAAATGTCATTCATGTGCATTACTGTTTAAGCTGAAGAAACTGAATGGCAACTAAATAATTTTCAGCCCTGACAGTTCGGAGTGTTTACTGTCATGCAAACACAATACAGTCGGAATGTTCAAGAGGTGTATTCATAATAGGGTTGGTTTTATCCGTCGAATACAATATCACTATGGGTACTAGAAGCCTCAGATTAGGAGTGTAAAACAAAAGAACTCTGAAATGATACGCTCTATGGAGTAGTAATGGTAGACAAAAACGTGTACGACTACGGACTATACAGTGGTAATCATGACCACTCGACTGCTGTTGAAAGTTGAGCACCAAGTCGGTGCGCGGCCGAAACAACGACGGTACGATCTGTGCACCCAAAGAAGTGCTTTTTCAGTGTGGTGCGTGTTCACATACTCGAAAAAGGAAAAACGGTTGGATCAATCAAACTGAATTATGCAAAATCAATAACGTAATTTTTGAGCAATACAGTAACTAGCCAAAACTGTGAACAATAAAAAGCACCAACGAGACTGTTTGCGTAGACGTTCTTTTAGGCGAGGATCAACAGAGAGAAAAGAAATTGATAGACACAAACCACCGTCATCACAAACAACAATACATCAATGGTTTCCACTGATACTTGGTTGCCACACAACCCGAAAGAAAAAAGTAATTTCCAACCAGGAAAGGGAAAAACTGAAGGAGAGGAGGAAGACCTAGGTACTAAGAAAACATAGCTACGCCTATGTTCAAACATTCAACATCAAGGTGCCTACATAATGCAAACAGACAACAAAGCTATAGGCAAAAGTAAGGTGTCATCAGCAAGACAGTTTCCTTACGGCTTCCAGTGCCCCGCAACATTAAATGCACTCACTTCACAGACAACTCGGACAACAGCAACATTCACGTCACTGAGTTCGATTAATCACCATCTCACTTAACGTCTCCAGCCACCGACTCTGGGAGTCATAAGGGCCCCCGCCCAGGAGACGAACCCAACCTACAGTGGCCAACCTCTTGGTGAACGACGTCACATACCTGCAAAAGGTCATCTGTACACCTCGCACCTTACGCCAGTCGGTCACATCATCGCAACAGTGTTCGATGTGGTAGATGGTTAACTGGCATCCTTAGTACATGACCTAACCATCTAAGTCTGTGCAAGTGTAGTGACTGAATAAAAGAACTCGTTTGACAATCAGTGCCAAGCACCTACTTCCTAACCTCCTCGTTGCTCACTCGTTGGTATCACCCGATACGAGCGACTGGACGCAGACATCGGTGGTCAAATACCTGAAGACGGTTCACGTCTTCTACTCCGAGTGACCAAGTTTCGTTGCTGCAAAGTAATACAGCCCTCACTATACGCGAACCTTTAGGCATCATAGGAATACCTTTCTGTTACCAGAGATGCTCCAGATTAGCGAAAATCGCCCTGGCCTTGGAGAGATGTGCTTCAACTTCATTCCTCACGCCCGCATCGCCGCTGGTGCAGCCTTCAAAGTATTCAAACAACAATCTCCCTGACTTCATTATCTAACAACAAACCTACGTAATCACAGCTATCTTACAGAAGCACTTTGCACTTTGAGGCTACAAAGCGCATTACGAAGCACTCATTAATACAGAAATCCTTCCAACGAGGCAAATCAATCACGCCTGCCCTGGCTATCCTGACTAAGACGAGGGTGGATCCACAAAACAATTCGTTAGCTTTTCTTTCCAGCTAACCACCCGATTACTGTTTGCTTTAGGCGTCACATGCCTACGATCGAGAAGCGTATGGAAAAACTCATGTTTCGAAAGCTGCGCTACCCATACACATATGTAGCCAATATTCCTTTAAGAATGATGCAGCGACCCCTGCGACCGTTGTGTTTAGCGTGTACGCTAGATATGTAGCGTGATACCAGTTCGTCACATTTCTTGCTCTCCTTCTTGCAATTCCAAGCACCACCGAAAAATAGAACAGAAACCCAAACGTGGGTTGATCATCATGCAATAAATCAGACTTCAATGAAATTGATCCACATGATTTCGTTTTTCTCCCTTTTCTCATTCTGTTAGCTGTATAAAACGTAATTTACTGTGTGTCTTCAGTGTTGGTGATTTATTCCAGAACAATATCTTCCAACTCGAAACTTTGTCAGCAAAACCATTTGCTCCCCACGGTGTTGTGTCCTCATTAAAAAACAAAGGAAAATAACAATTCTCGTTTATTTGCAACCTACATAGGTCGATACAGACTGTACAAAGTGGAAATTAGTATTATGACCGACAGCTTAAAAGCCAATTCATTTAAACTGCCGTCGGTCGATATGACTATTGTTTACTTACATTTTGGTCAGTGACTCGATCTTGGATTAGGTTGTCGGGCTTGTAACTAAGAATGACGGTTGTGGTTGTCCAGCAAACTGGTTAACTTGTGTGCGCTGAAGGATGTGGCTTAATCTGATTGAGTTGAAGATAGATCGACTGGAGTTCAGTTGTGATAGCGCGTGATTCTCAAACAGTCCTCAGTCAGTCATTGCTTGGGTTAATTAACTGCATTCACCCCGTGCCAGACAGCTGCCACAAGTTCCATCCAAAAAGAACATTTGAGTTGTTTCGAAGAAATGCGAATACGGTTGACCTGGACGAACGAGACGCTTCTCTACCCATTTGAAGTAAGTATGTTGTTTTTGCCACAAAAGCCGGGCAATTGTAGAATCCCAATATTACACAGTACATTGACAAACAGGTGACTTATTTGAAAACTCAAACTATACGGCTACCAAACCGAACAAACCGGACATCAAATTCTCAATGACGAAGAAATATGTAGTTGTCAAACTTCATATTTTACAAAGCCCGTTGAAATACAATCGATCGTTGCGTGACCATGTGATTTTGGGATCAACATACGTCTAGTGACAGAACTAACGCCTTCACGCATTATGGTTGGGTAAGCGTACTTACATCTGAAGAACCACTTTGTACGGAACGCTTCGTAAAGCCCGAGATGGAGTTTCATACGGGATCCACAGAAAAGTGAAACTCGTTACACTCCGATGGTTTTCACTGTTGATGTTCAGGATAAACTACCAACGGTTAGCTGGCGCGGAAATGACAGGAGAATGAGAGTACCACTGGCACACTCAACAGGTCATACTATTACACATGTACATTCACTTTTCGGCGCCGTTTGTCTAAATGGCTCTGACCGAACACCATCCATTTTAAAAGACACGAGTGTGAAACATATGAGTTTCGACTGGACTCGGACCAACGACAGCCGCAGAATGTTCAAAATTGGCAAGTGCTACATCAAACTGAACCACTTGAGTTCTCCTGGGCTACTATTTCTTTGATTAAGTGATTTTCACGGGAACCCGTCATATTTGTTACCGCTACACTCGAGTAGACGCCACATCCTGAAAACCGTGTGCAACTGGATAAAAAATACATTTTGTGCTCAATACTAACTGGGTGTGAAAATGGATGACTTTCCGGCGTTAGACGACTTAAACTACCATCAGAACATTATCACCTCGAAATAGTTAATCACCTTGGACGAATAACACCAACTCCAAGTGTTCTAGCATTAAGCACTGACAGAAAGATGGACGTGCTTTTTTTATTGGCTAGATGTAAGCTCATGCATGAACTGAATCAACACGACTACAAAATGTGGGAATGTCTGTAGAACCGTTCGATCGTTCATTCCAGAGTCGCTACAGGAAAGCCTTTCCAGGTGATCCCTGTGACAAAATTGTGAGGAAACAGTAAGCTGGTCACATTCTAATTGGTCGCTAAATATCAGGTTTTAACGACCATAATGCCGAGTTCGATGAAATTGTGCTGGGCCGAGTAAAACAGTGGCCTGATGAGTAGGCGGTGTTCCATCAGAGTGACGTAATTAAGCAATATTCAGAAGTGAGCGACAATTAGAATCGTTAACTTTTTCTTTCTCCCCAGGGGAATAGACATTCAGCTAGTGTGGCAAGTTGGGAATGACAGCCGCGTCAGTTGATAAGCGTTAACTCTGCTGTCCTCTCTTATGTAATACTGTATACTTCGAAAGTACATACGTCGCTGCTTTTCCAGACGACAGCTTGTTTCTATTGTGGATGAACATTTTAGAGATCCCAGTGCTGACTTTCAAAGTTTGGTTCAAGAGATAAGACGAGATGATTGGCGAGAAAACGAGAGTATAACCTATAATAAACATATTAACAGACTTGGAGGTATGGTAACCAGTGGGGCTATGGCAATGGCCAATAAAAAGGTTGAACTTTAAACCTAATGTAAATGAGACGAGGCAGTGCCCGTAAAAAGGAATCCTTACTTCGCGAAGATTATGACAGCTTGGAGTCGCAGACGGTAATCACACTACATTCCTTATACTGGGACAGTAGTGACCATTTTTGATATGCTTTCAACTTCCGACGAAAGCAAGTGCTTTCTGCTGACACCAAGAGAGTGCAATTTTACTGCTAACATAATGCATGTGAAATGAAGATAACTGTGTGGTGAATATCTTCTCGATTCATCGCTTATCCAAACTCCCACAAAATAAAAGGTTTAACAGGTAGCCAATCCAAACGTAGCGTTAAAGATACAACATCAAAACTGAACGAACAGTCTCAATGTTACACTTTCCACCATTCGCTAATTTCTTTGTTCTGTATTGCACTAATTAGCCCACAGTTTGTGACTTTGGATGTGCCAATGTGATCAGTCAATGACAGACTGAGATTTCTTTAATACTGTTGTACATCTATAAATGCAGCTTCGCGTCTCATGAATAACAATTGCCTACTGCAATCAATACGAGGTCTTCTCCGTATTATTTATGTGAGAGGTTTCAGTTCTCGTACGATTTCTAGAGCTATTCGAAGTTCCTAATTCCAGGTACTACATTATGACGTTGTGTGTGGATAGTCGGAGGGGGAAAGCGATGGAAACCACCGCACGGAAAGACCCAACAGGTCAAGTATGATTTCCAATGCAAATACAGCTGCTCAAACGAGACGCTGTGGTTTGGCGATTAGAAGAGTGTTCACATAATCCAACCACGATCTCCCAGTAGTACAATTCTGGTCAAATCATCCAGCGGTCTCGGTTTGGAACAGCATTCCATCACGAAGCACTAGTGAAGTTATCAATAACATATGCTGTTGAAACTGGCGTAGTGAAGAGAACTGATCACTTGCACGTATTTAGGTGCTGAAGTAACCGCGGCAAAATACTAGAAAAAACATTGGAGTGTAATCCGGTATGAAACTGTGTTTTCCACACACCAACTTGGTATCGTCAACTGTGGTGTCTCGGGATAAGCGCTGTGCTTTTGAGGTGACGCTGAAGCAGATATCCCGTGTGTTGATTTTCCCAATAAGCAACCATTGCACCATCCGCGTTGTTAGCTCATGACAATAACGTTCATTTTTTCTTAAAGCATGGGTTCCCCCAGTCTGTGGGTTTTTATTGCTACGTAACCCGTTTATGTTCTTAGGACCCCAGAATCATCAAAACTTCCGCAATGAGTAAACAACTGAGACACTTGTTTTAAAAATGATCGTTTGGGAGTAAACAACTCCAATGAGCGTATGTAGGGATATTTATAGTGCACGAGAACAAATAACTCAGATCATTGTCATAGAAAACGGTGGCCAAATAGAAACTAGCACATGGTCTTCCGCAAAAACCGAACCAGGAGACAAACAACGAGCACGATACAAAGTGTGAGTGCATTGGTCATCTACTTGGGATAGGTAGGTGACTTGTCAATAGACCACCTTAGGGCCAAATCTGTTTATTCATGAAGCTATGAATTTCTGACAGATAGTCCAAGTTTGCTGTTGAGGAGAGGCGCTCCAAAATCAGTAGTCCATTTAGACACCAAACATGATCAGTGAACAAGAGTTAGCACGAGAAGATTTACTTGGCAATACCACGTCAGTCTCAAAATAAACAGTTTTAAAAATTACCTTGAAAAACAATTTACAATCAACTAACAACGTTCGTGACTGAGCATAGAACTTAATGAGCATAATGTACCTACAGTGACATAACCAACAACAAAGCAACCATTCTTTCTGGTACACGACCAATTATAACAGTATAGATGCAAGTGAAAGCCAAGAGTTAACTTACCTGCACAAAAGTGAGTAAGGTTCCGCAGACTAACAGCTTGGCCCAGAGTTGATAATAAGCAAACTGTTCAGGCTGTCCGAAAAGCGCCGGTAGACTGATCGTCAGCAACAAGCTTCCATATAAGTGCCAAGCCTTACGATTGCTCAGGCTGAATCGTAATTTGAGTGCCATTAGAATGCGAGTCAATTTAGACTGTTCTTCACCAAATGACTGTTTCATAGTATCCAAGTTTTCTGACTGGTTCGTTGCACGATCTGAGAAGTACCCGATAAGGGGTGTGCTAACTGCGTTAACCACTTGGCCATATAACCAGAGTGTGCCAACTTGAACGGTCTGGATACTCAAACAGTTTTCAAAATAGAGAATGGAAAAAATACTCAGTACAGAAGCAGCCAAATCTTTCTGCATTTGGCCAGCACCGTATGCTAAACGACTGACCCATTTCATGTTCGAAACAAGAGTATTTTCGGTCTTAACTGGTCGTTATGATCAGCTCCGCGTACTCTGCCTATCGCAAGCAGACGTAAGCCATGCAACACCGTGAATGGCTTCATGCCCGTTCCGCCGAAAACGGTGACTTCATAACAATCGTGACATGCGTTGATGTCAACGTTGCGGCGACTGACCAATCAGATCGCAGCAAGAGTCCGCCCACCACATTGAACACCGCATGGAGCGACGGCCGAGCGAATAGAGTTTAAGCACGATCGGCTGATGGGCTGACTAACCAATTGCGATTCGATATGACCGATTGGGCTGACAGGCGAGGCTTCTAACTGAGAGGGCTAATGTGATTGGCGCGCTGCCGCAATGGTAGTTCTCACGATCGATACGTCCAGACTAAACACGACGGCTGCGGTAGCACAGTCTACGTTACGGGATGGGCAATGGGCGATTGGGCTGAATCAATCGGTAAATTAAATGCTGTGGCTTAAAATTCTATGGTAAAATATAGAGAAACCATATACCAAGAGCACTGCAACAATGTACGTCACAGAATGTAGACGCGTTTCACCTAAAATTTACTTTATTTTATTTCAAAATAATGTTCAACATACCCAATAAAAATTGGAATTTAGCTCTTACCTTCGTAATCGTTTTACCTTTTTCTGTTAAGTACCTGGGAGTAATATTGCACGGTCAGCTCATAAACGGCGAGGTTTTCCTCACAGTCAGGTGTAGTAATACTGTGTGCATTCCACATCAATGTTGTTAGTGTACGTGTGTCCTGCCCACATGTTCTTCCAGTCCTGCCGATCGGGGAGTTTCTTATGGCATTTATCACATTGTAAACAGATTGCAGATTTTACTGTTAATCATCACTTAACACCTGGAAATTTTGAAATCAGTCATATATTACATAACTCAACCACTTAGTTTGGACCGCACTGAACACGTAGCTGCATCTTCAAATTGGTTCAAGTACATGCACTGATCAGCGCGTACTGCTGTCACAAATCTTCAATTATTACTTCACTCTACTTTCACACAATACTGTTCGTTAATCTTGAATACGTCGCGCAACGGGAAGGATGGCCTTTTTTTTACTAACAATCATCGTGGTGGTCCACTACATGATACGGGGGAATGACTAGTCGTCTTATTACTGTGTCAATCATCGTTCAGTCAATGCAGTTATGAGAGCGTAAAAAAGAATAAACTGTTCCTTCCGAGGTACACAAACTGCACTACTGACTCGATTTAATCACTGCATAACGTAGTCATTCATTCTACTCGACTGCTCGTGAATTAGTTCACGACAGTTTCGTTAATTTTTACAGGCTGTAAAGACACAAATCCGGAGACATGATGCGCAACCAACCCATGGTATGGATAAATTATGATCACCGGGAGCAAATGTGAGACTACTTTGCTCAAACGCTTCAGACTGAGGAGCGCAGAAATTTTTCTCATACTGTAGTGTAGAGGGGCGACCGCACTATATTACTAACACCACTGTTATTAAATAGTGGGAGCCAGAGCATAGATTTTGATATTGAAGTAGCTACAGGAAAAATACAAAAAGAAACTTCAAATTGTCCATCACCCACAATTGATCGCAGCTGTCGCATTCCCATAGACTTTCCAGTCGGCCCCTTTCGAGCAGAAGCACTAGACTCGAGTTTCGCTCTCATTAGAGCTCGTCAGTAGCGCATAACAAGCGAAAGTGGTTGAGCGTTCACATATGATAATTCGGTCGTGTCTAACGTGAGGTCAATGGCGCAGTGGTTAACACGGTTGCCTTATGAACAGCGTGTCCGTGGTTCAAGTCCCGGCAGTGGCGATTATATGCACTACTGACGAGCTCTAATGAGAGCGAAACTTGAGTCTACTGCTTCCTCTGTTCGAAATGGGTCGACTGGAAAGTCTATGGGAATGCGACAGCTGCGATCAATCGTGAGTGATGTTCAATTTGAAATCAACCAAATCCCCGACTACTCATCAGTAACAAAAAGAAACGTTGGACTGCAGCATCGGATAAAATGGTCCTTGGTATGTAAAGGAACTGGACATTGGCGTATGTGGCAACCGTGACGTGCTGGGCCCAGTATCGTAGATAGATAAGTGTTTTGTTCGTTGTCTTGTTGAAACGCATAACCCATGTGTTTTGATTCCCGAACAAATAATCCTTGGGTCACCCGTGTTGTTGGCTTACAACAATACTCACTATGTGACGGTAGGCAATGGTCGATTTAGAGAGGTCACCGACCAGACCAGGTTTAAATAGCTCTTTTACGAACAACCCTGCCCATTAATCGACGGCAAACGAGGGGTCGACATGGAACATATTTCGTTTGATTGAAAAAGTTCGTCAAGGCGTTTTGTACCGTGTATTCCTCTAGGAATATCAAGCCGCCGACATGTAATCTGATGCATTGCTTATGTCCTGTAAACCTGTGGATACTAGTTTGTTTTCAATGCATCTTCAGGATGCCGATTTTCTTCGTCAGTTGTGTCAGCTGTACAAATTCTTCTAGCTTGTTCGAATTAAATTCTAACTAAACCCCTTCTGTTTTGAACTGGAACAAAACTATCGTGTCGCCAGCACTGCCATGTCCAAATGAATTTTCAATAGGTTGGGTGCCTTCTGGTGCTTTCAGCCGTGCACTGGATCAGTACGAAAAAGCGGTCAGCAATGATCCATCTAAAATGGTAGATTATCGCCAATACGGGTTACTCAACAAATTATCTCTTTAAGTCGGTTGTTGGCAATCACGAAACTGTCATCAAAATACATTCGATAAACCACGTTCTGCGCGGTACGATAATCAATACTGTCCATATCAACGAAGAAGATGTCCGTCACGACTGCACCTGGAGTTTTCCCCCTAGCCGCCTCATCAAGTTGTGTGAATTTCTTCTGCTGGAATTTGAATTAGTTATGCACACGTACATTAGATGTTCCAATTCAGACAGCTGGATGGAAGACGATATTGTATGAGAGCTGATGTAGTTGTGTAGAAATCGTAGTTTCATTTATAAGTTTCAAGCTGAACATAACCCACAACTGCTCGCAGCTGTCGCATTCCCATAGACTTTCCAGTCGACCCATTTCGAACAGAGGAAGCACTAGACTCGAGTTTCGCTCTGATTAGAGCTCGTCAGTAGTGTATATCATCGCCACTGCCGGGACTTGAACCACGGACACGCTGTTCATGAGGCAACCGTAATCAGTAATCAGTAATCATCATAAGTAATTATTTATAAGTATATTAGTGATGGATTAGTCGATATCCGGAGAAGCCATTAATTTTCTGTTAACATTAAATTTAGGTAACAGGTCGAATATATCAAATCTGTTTTACAAGTCATGATGATCCCATGTCCGTTTTATCGGTTCCAGCACCATGACTAACCACCGTGCGAGTTTGTACAGAAATGTGTTGCACAAAATTGTTCTGAATGAAATAGTCTGTTTGAGTTTTTGATAGGCCATATAGCTGAAGTGTCTGTGAACCCAAAGGCTTGTGAGAAGTTGTGATATCAAGCTGCGTGCTCGCAAAATCCAAACGACAGCACATCATGGCTATTTGTGCATCGGCTGAAATAACAAAATTGCAATCAACCAGGAGTTCCCTAATTACCTTGCTGTCATTGGATGGATAACTGTCAAAGAGGTAAGTCCTCCGCAGCTCAAATACCAGGAGGACGCGGAGGGATTGCCACTTGTTTGTCTCACACATCTTAACCAAATGTTTCATGTATTGTCACCCATAAAGCTGGCTGTAACCTGAAATACGATAAACACGTAAATTTATCCACTGCCCGCGATGTTTTGCTTCTACCACTTTTAGGATAGCATTAGGATCGAGCTAGTTCATAACTTGTTATCAGTCACACAATTTCGATCAACATCTTAGGGCCACCGTTGACCGTTTCGCGATCACTAGTGGTTCATCAGTTTTGGTTTCTTCTCTGAATGTTGAGATTTTTAGAATCGGTTACGTCGTCTTTATACAATCGCCATCGTCCATGAGGATATCTAAGTAAGCGACAAAACTAACCATCCATGTCCACATCATCTTGATCAAACACCAGCAGGGCAGAATTTTTACGCAGCATCAAGGTTAAGAATGTGCAGAAGATTAAATAAGCTAGTATCAATAATGAAAGGATGCAGTATTTAACCACCAAATTCACTATGTTGCCATTTGACCTAGTCGTGCATATATGGTTCGTAAAAATGAGATCGACACAACCGCATGGTAGATTACTGATGTGTAGTCGGGGATTTGGTTAATTTCACGTTGAACGTCACCCACAATTGATTGCAGCTGTCGCATTACCATAGACTTTCCAGTTGGTCCCTTTCGAACAGAAGCCATACTCAACAGTAATCAAAATACCACTCAACAGGTTGGTGACTTCTGTAATTTCGACTTCGAGAGAAGTCCTAATCGCAGAGTTATCGAATGGAGTTAACACGCAATAACTGCGTCTCCTATCGAGATCATCAGGCAATCTGATCATTAGTCACAAGCGAAAGTAGTTGGGCGTCCATGTATGATAAATGAGTTGTGCCTAACGTAAGGTTAATGGCGAAGTGGTAAACATGGTTGTCTCATGAAAGCGTAGTCGTAGTTCTAGTGCCGTCAGTGACAAGGATATGCACAATTCCGAAGTGCTCTAATCAGAACGAAACTCGAGTCTAGTGCTTTCTCTGTTCGAAAGTGGCCGACTGGAAAGTCTATGGGAATGTGACAGCTATGATCAATTGTTGGTGATTTATAACTTGGAACACCGACATCTATCGAGAAGTCTACTCAAGAATAGATGCTGGAGAGGGTAGTGTTGAGGTATTTGTCAACAGTGGCGGTTCTGGAGACATCATCCGTGTTTGCTCTCAGGTTGATTCACAAGATTTTAGATGTAATGTTCGCAACACATCAGCAAGGTATTCATATAAAAGTAGTTTCAATTGTGATGGAAACAACTTCCTCTATGAAACAATCAGAAGCAACAGCTTTGTTACGAAACAAAGTATTGACATGGACTAAATAGTTCAAAGGATCGGTTAATAGCACTGTTTTATTGTAGAGCTCTAAACGAGATATCGGACCTTATGGCGATTGAAAAGTTGTGATCCTACTGCCCCCAGGTTTGCGTATGTAAAACACGATGTGTGGTTTTTAGCGCGAGGCAAGTCGTAGACGGCCCTTTATTTGAGTGAAGAGTTCCGTAAAATGGCGAGGGAAAAACACCGTCCTCTCCTACTAGACAGCTGTACTTCCGACATGAGTAATGACAGTAACCTGAAGAATATTTTCATGTCATCGAGCTCCTGGCGTGGATCCGTAGCTCAGCTAGTAGAGCGCTTGCCGCGTTGAGGCATGGTGTTTCTGTCTCTAGTTTGAATCCAACCGAAGCCTTGACTCTTCACAGCTGGATCTAATCTGAATGCAATATTGACATCGCAGCATCTAGATGTTAGAAATATGAAAGCTGTATAGTATATTTTTTGCAGCATACATTCTACATAGTATCTCAAGATATTGGTAGCATTACGCTGATAAAGTGAAAAAAAAATTTGAATACGGACATCCATTGTGGACAATCAGGATGCAGTTTACGAGACAGAAAATTCGTTGCTGAATGTGTCAGTTATTAGCAAGATAGAATGTTATGGGAGGTGTGGCTTGGATGTGTAGGGGACAAGTGGGTATGCGCTAGACCCTCGTCCACTAACAATTTAATACGCCTTTCCCGAAGAGCAGTCGTAACGTAGTCCCATCAGGCATCTAAATAGAAAACGCAGTGGGGTTTGGAAACAAACCGTATATTTCCAGCAATATTTGGAAATATGATAAGTAGTTAGTTCTAGCCTAGTCTGGGATCAACGGCAGCAACCAAGAGGAAAAGAAGAGAAGCGCGAGATGGGCTACAGCCCACTCGACAGCGCTCAAAAGCGCGCCAAGCGAAAAGTGCGTGGAACCTTCGAGTGCGTTAAACAACGCTCGGATAGGTTCAGGTTAAACGACCTTGAAGAATGAAATAATACATGAGTCGTTAAGAAAGCGGCAAGCATTCACTGCGTGCAATTAGTTGCACGACTGAAGAAAGTGACACTGAGTTCGTATCAGGCCTCTTGTTGCAGGCGTACATAGAATCATGCGTACAGAACAGACAAGCAGGAAAACAGGGTTGCAGCCGGGATCCTTAGAGAAGCCACACGATCGCCGGTCGCTGCACAATCCTCTCCCAGAAGGGTGGCGGTAGGCAAACTTCGATCATGTAACCGGAGGTATCGACGTATGGGCCACCCCCTTGTGGTTCCGTTCATGGCACTCCCGATGCCATGTGTACATACACAAAAGACCTAAGACCACAAGGTCCCCCTCCTTATGCTACTGCGCCAGTCTAGAGTGAAACTAACCCAACGTGGGAATGGTGTGAACTGCTGAGCTCAGTGTACAGACTGGCAAATGCGGCAGTAGCTGAGGAAGTTGCGTCATCATCACAAGCTAGCTTGTGTAAAATAATCTTCAACATCAAAGCGATAAGCAATGGTCTACAAAATACAGTACTCTTGTGAGGATCTCCTCCCAGTTACTAGCTACTCTCGTGTTGACAAGTGTACAGGAGGTTAACTGTCACAAAGAAACAGTAAATAAGTTGGTTAATTTTCAGCTTTCTTTTCAATGACTAAAACGAGTATTACAACTGTGTTGGGGATTAACATTGCCAGTCCAGCTTGAGATGAAAGTAGGAGGGCTAAATATAGAACATCAAATGAAGCTGATTGTTTCTGAATATGGAAGTTAAGCGCACGAAACTTTTCGGAAGACAAATGTATTTGTAATCAATCAGTTGAGAATCCGTGAAGAAATTAGCAAACGAAACGGGTGTATCATGCGCTGTTTCAGATGGTACATTGTTACCGACGATCCAGTGCCTATGATACTTTGTAAATATTACGAAGTAATCCGACGAATTATGTAGTGCAGTTGGCTCACTAGTGTGATTTATCTCACAGTAGTGACATCAATATCCTGTGATAATAATCGAACGCCACTTTACAATAAGACATCAAGATTGGAAAAACAGTTCCGAACAGTTTTGTTAGGCGTTGACTTCATTGTTCTGTGCCCGATCATTCAGATCACACCTTGTGATGTCGCATGTGCCACTGACAAGAACTAATGGCAGACTCAGATTTCTTTAATACTGATTTTCATCTATAAGTCCGTGATCTCGTCCAACGAAAAGGAACTGTTTTCTGCAGTCAGTCAAAGGTCTTCTCCATATTACTTGCGCGAAAGGATTGCACTTAAGCATGATTCCTGGAGCTATTCAGAGTCTCTATTCCCCGGTATTAAAATTAACCATAACCGCCTATAAGTGGACGCTCTGTCGAATAACAAGTGGTCTATAAGAATGTTCTTTACAAAAAGGAAAGATCAAGTTTATCGCTCAAAACGCCCATGTGTACCACTTTCCATTCTGAACAGTCAGAAATATGTAGCACCTTTAATTCGTTTGGCGCCGTTGGCACAGTGCCACGATGCTCAGTAATGTTAATTCATTTTGCGATTTCTCATTCACTTGTTCTTGTGGAGCATGATAAATCGCAAAGAATATGCGTACAGCAATTCGCTTGGTTGACGGCGGAGAATCAACGCAGAAGATCTGGCAAAATGTTCGCCCATTTCATCTACACTGATCGTAGTCAAAGTTCAGTGAACAGGCTTCTATTCAGAGTGTTATCTTTAGACCAAATAACCATTTAAATGTACTGTTGGTAAGTTGGGGTTGATTGCATCGTAAAATAGTGTGAATCTATTGTCCTTTAGGGATTACGATCATCCTTACTGTGCAGTCGCGTTACTCGTCCCAAAAACAGCGGATTACGGCTAAATGAGTGTTTGAACAAAAGACTTCTGCGCGCACACATTAAGGCTTCGCTACCAGATTCCGACAGCCTCTGTAACACCTGGGATACGACATTTCAATCTTTGATGTAAACGCCTGTGAATTGGTAGAACAGCTGTAACAAGGCATTCATATTGACTCCGTGGCCAGATTTGACTACGCAGGCCAAAAATGCGGTAAATGTGTTCTGATGCTGTCCGGCTGTTAACCAAGAGGTCTGATTTCCGCATTTTATCTCTTACAAACGTCCAATGTAACCGAACTGACCTGCTCCACAAGGACTTGAAAATGAGCAGATGAAATACGAGACCGGGTAGCACTGGTAGAAACCATGTGGTTTAGAACTGAAGGCTTAGAAACAAATGATTTCGTTAACTATGCGGTTTGGAGTGTCATCACCACACTTATGTCCAGTCTTCTGATAAGGCATTATATTTGTAAGGAAAGGTATCTTACTTTCAAACACCTCATACAGGAGTATCAGTCTTTCTAATCCAGTCGTTATTTAGTACCAGCAAAACATCGGAATATACTTTAGCATGGAAAGTATCACAAAAGAACTGGAGCTCTTCGTTTAGCTTGTTACTGTCACAATTCCCATAGATTCACCTTACCAGAAACTGTATCAAGTTCTACTGAAAATTCCATGGCACAAATCTTTGGAAAGAGATAACTGTCCAGTCCATGTCTGTCTTCTGTGTATTCCTCGTCGAACTGATCCAGCTGGACGTTTCAGTAGTGCAACACTAAAGAAAGCTGGTATTTCGTTCTACTCTACTTCCATAATGAACTTCCGATGTTTTGGGTTATTGTTAACAATGAATTGGTATCAGTGTTGGCATCAGCGATACGGAGAATGTCGTGTACATACCTTTTGTATCTAGCATACAGTTTGACCAGTTCTGTCGGTTTTGTGTGCTCAATCATCCCCATGAATATGCCAGCCACGAGACGAGCTAATTTAGACCCCAACCCTTCAACGAAAGGGTTTCTCATCAGTATAAATTTGTATGTCGTAAGTACATTCGAACAAGGACTACATAATGTGTTCATCCGGCACTCCAAACTTCGTATAATTTATACGAATGTAATCAAGCGTATAACCAATCGTTTCTCTGAGTGGCACGTTTGTAAATAGCGAACAAACGTCTACTGATAGCAATCTTTTGTGCGCAACGGTTTGATCTTCTACAGCATCACTGAACTGGATGCACCTGTGGATTCTTGTGGAGGTAATCTTTTACTGAGTATTTCGTATAATTCAGTCAACCAGTTTGCCAGTGCATGGTATGGCGATTATGCCCTGTTCAAAATAAGACATACTGGCTTGCCGTCCTTGAGAATTTTTGATAAACCATAAAGTATCGATATGTATCTCTGGGCACATCAGCTCGAATACTGATTTATCAATTCATCCGTTTTGCCTTATATTTCTTAAGGACTTTGAGATATTCTAATCAGTTACAGGCGTCCTGTCTTTCCACAGCGATATGTGGTTGTCGCTAGTACCTTGCGAATGACGAGTGTCCTTCGGCTGGAACGACACGACCGCAGCCAATCAAGCATGTTATGATTACTTATCTACCGTTGGTCGGACAAATTTTAAACAGGCGATCCATCCTGAATTCAAGCACTGGAAGGACGCGGGGTGATTGACGCTGACTCCTCCACATTGTCTAATCGATTGCTGTATATATTATCACCCTAGAAATGCCTGTAACCTGAGGTACAATAACTTAGTGACTATAGTCGCAACATCCAGCCTTCTGTTTATACTGTGTCAAGGCTACTATTCGGATCCGAGCTAATTCCTTACTTGTTGCAACCTTAACGATTTCTAGTACTACACTTACACAGCCTTTACCCTTCGAAGTTCAGCACCATTCAACTTTTCTGGATGTGTGTTCTCATCTAATAAGACTGTCCCAACACCCCCTTATCAGGTCAAGTAAGCGATACAGTGTCATCCTCTTGTAAGTTGCCTAAGACATCCATGGCCTCTTATCATGACTCTACACGCATTAGGTCTCGCGCTAAGGTATTGATAGAGTGCATCGATCAACCTAGTTACGAACTGTTTCTAATTTATTTCGGATGGCAGCACCAAATCCCCCAGTTGGCCGAATAGGTTTCGGATTGCACTTGTAGATCAAGCCGTTCAATAGGTTGCTTGTACAACACTCCGCGAAGGATGTCCCAAAATTTTATTATTAGTACTAACAAAAATTACGACCGTACCTATACGTGTTTGTCGAAAACGTTGCCCCCTTAAGACTAAAGCTTAAGTAGTCCTTCCCCTTCTCAAGCCTATCTCCGACTTGTTTCCGTGTGATAATTTGCGGACATATATCAAATTGAACTTGTTTGTTCACGGCTAACTGTTCAACCGCTTGAGGACCATGTTAACAACCACATTTTAGATTTGTTATACCTGTGGCGACTGTTTGAATCCCGTTCAGTTTATGACGACGCAGGATGGTTATGGTCGGCCTGATACGATTCCCCTGTAAAGTAAATAAGAACAGATTGGAACACTATGCTACATGTGTTTCGTTCCAGAAAACCATAGTGTTCACAAATTACCGTATACTTATTGCTGAAACTGAAATAACTTTTTAAGTGTTTCATTGAGGTTGAGGCATTAACTGGTCAAATGTGACGAACAACCTCATTTTCCGTGTGTGTCACATTCAGGCCAAATGAAACAATAACTATTAGGTAGTTGTCAGGCAAGAACTGCCCGTACGTTCCATGTTACGTCAACCGAAGTTAAACAAGTTTTATTTACTCCGTGCTTCAAACAAACAACTTTTGTTTGTTGTTTACAAACATTAGAAACTATTTACCCAGTAAACTAGTCTCTCAAACTACGTGTCCCCTCCATGTTATAGAAATTTATAACGAAGGCACTTTTCTCTTGACGAACGGGGTAAATTTTTACCATTCTCTCCAGTTCTTCGGATGACACACCATCTTATCGGTTAGCTTTGGTCTCGAAGCGAACTACAATTATAACAACAACTGAATTGTGGTTTATGTTGTTTTTCCATTCATTAAGCTTCCATCGATTCACTTGCAGACCTCAAACAAACGCGAACTGGCCAGCCGATATGGCACATTCAGTCAGTCTGCATTGCATCTTCCTCTCAATAGAAAGGTCACCAATCTTTCGTTTGTCTGACCTAACCAAAGGCTTGTTTAAACTGTCAGAACTAAAACTTTGTATAATTCATGATGTGTTTGGAAGTGTGTGCACAGGTGGTAGCGTTATTTGATGGTAAACAGCATGACTGGATTGGTTTCGAATCGGACAGAAAAGCTTGAAAGCCATCCGCACAGGTCAACTAATGGTCGATTTGGCAGGCTATGGTTAAGTGAAATGCGCACTGTTAGACCGTAAAGATTCGATTGTAGAAATAGCTCATGCGTTGTCTGTGACCACAGTCAAGCATCATTACTGTCTTTGGTGTTAGACTATATATACATCTCCAGAAGTATCCAACGTGAGTTATTGGAATTCACACATGAACATTTTGATTACTACGACCTAGTGACACTCACATACAAACAACCGGAATGAACAGGTTACAATGTATGAGACAGATCTAGGGCCATGAGTTGTTTTACGTGATACTGTTTGCTTTCAGCACAACTCTCATTTTTAGTGGAAATAAGTAGTAACGCCAATCGCAGGGTGTATTGTATAAATGTTTTTGATGATCACATCAAAACTGAACCAGTGGCAATCAGTACACGCAAAAGAGACTACAAAATATCTACAAGAACACTCGGGAAATTCGAACTCTAAGAACAATTTCATAAGGATTAATTAAATATACGTCTTCGGTATCGGTGTAAAAGTGATGTGAACCTTCCTTGTACACTGATCATCATGATCACTGCCCCCGCCATTTTTGTACAAGTGCAAATCCCCCCCCAACACGTGATGAAACCATCCTCCAGTCCTTCTATGTATTGGCACGAAACATTTTTCTAGTTCATTCAAAGGATTCATACTTAGGTTTCATGGTAATATTTTGACACGATTGACTTCCTTAAAAAATAGAATCAAAACTGTGACGGAAACGTATTTCGAGACATAATCTGATTAGATGATAAGACTTTTAGCTTCGCATGTATCGACTTTCGAAGTTCATTCTTGTGAAAATCCGACCCAACCCTATCCGTCCAAACTGTTAACTCCTGTATAGTCCTCCTCTCACGTTTGTGACAGTTACTTGAACTTTGCCGGAGATGTTTTCGTTTTATCGTGAATAGCGAATAGCCAGTTGCCTATTAGTGTACTGTGACTGAGTGGTGTGTGCATCACCCTTTCGGAGTTCGGCTCATTCCCACTGTTTTGAACCTGTTAACTGCTCGAAATTACTCTGCTGGGTATGAACGTCATATTATATGGTTATATTTCTTTTTTAGCCTTTTCAGCGCTAAATTGTAATCCATTCCCTGTAAATGATTTGTCGATCAAAACTGTTGATATTGTGTAGTTATTAACTTTTATAGTTTGTTCAATAGTGTTGTGAGTCAAGGACGGGGATAGCACAAGTGTTATGCACTTCAATATGAGTACAAAGAAAAATGCCCAAATGCATACGACACTGGTCTCAAGAACCATTTCATGGCATGCTGCACTCCAGTGCCTCTTGTATTTTTCCCGCGGCTTCTTCAGTATCAAAATCCATGCCCTTGTTCCACTAGTGAATAGTAGTGTTGTGAGCTGTATAGTATGATCGTTTGTTTTCATTACACTAGTACTTTGACATCGTAATCCACTCTTGTTTCGATTAGCTGGGATCGTCGATTTATCGCTACGCCTTGCTCAACGCTGTAGAAAATCGTACACTACATCCGATCAACAAAAGACCACATGTATGTTTCAAACGTGTTTGTTTAAGAAGCTGATAGCTGTATTCCACCCAGCCATACTATTTTTTGTTCTTCGAAGAATAACCCTCTCCAAACCATGAACCATCCAGGGTTGTATGTTAGGGAAGTGAAATAGCTTAATTGGTCCATGCTTGTAAACCAAATGACCATTAGAACGTTCCATACTACCATTTATCCACAGAGAAAATAAACCTTGTAGTGTGGTGTTTTGCGAATTTCCATTAGTGTTATATACGTTTTTCATTGCATAAGTATCAGTTTTTGACTAGTTAGATGTGGTACATTACTGCGTAACTGCAACACTCGCTATACAGACCTTTGATGTTTTAAGATCTCTTGCAAGCTAGAAGCCCTTATGTGAAGCAGAACGAACGAGTCTTATACTGTTCTATTTAAATAAAATCTTAATTCTCCTCGTTCTTTTGGGTACGCAGTATGAGATTGTGTTGATATTTGTCTTATATCTCCTGAAACACCTAACATTGTCCTTCCCTTCCATCTTCACATCGCTTTAGAAGATTTATTTCTTCTTCTTCCCTTGTTCCCAGAGTTGTATTCGTTGTAGGATGGTTGACGATAAAGTGACGAATTACCGGTCGTTAATCCTGGGTAGGTTAATTTGTCCCATTAACTCAAGTCACATCAGGCCTGGATCACATACCGAGTCTTAATGTGGTGAGGATGAACGACTAAATCATACTATTCCTTAGCAGTCTGGCGGATGCAATTATCGAGGTATCGAAGTTAATTAGGAGAATACAAGGAACATTAATGAACAAAATTACAAACAATTGAGGTCTTCCGTACACTGACTGTTCAGTGGAAACTTTATTGATCCGGGATGATAGTTTATGTTCTCTGCTGTGCTGGGACTATGTCGGCTTGTCTAATAAACTGTTTTCGAGCTAATCAATTTTTGGACTGGGAACCACATGATCGAATAACAAGAACACAAAAATGTGCCCGATCAGTTAAATAGCGGTAACATTGGATGACACATGGTTTTGTTTTTTGTTATTATTTTTGGTTCAGTATTGTTATGTTAAAATTCTTTTTCAAACATTGATGCAGAAAGTGAACCTTTTAATGCTGACCCTAAAAAAGACAATGTGAAGTGTTAATAGTGTTACAATCATTCTGACCATTGTGAGTTTTCATCCCACATAATCCGAATGACATTTCCAGCTGGATTAATGTAATTTGGTCTTTTACTATCATAGCTGAACAAAGTCCCGGCTAGTCTGAACGATGCGTCGATTATTTTCCCATGCAAATCAGCTAATTCTTCCACCTCCGTGTTTCGTGTAACGATGGAATGTGTTTGGTGGACTTTAGCTCATTCGTTGCTTCGGCTGATCAGTATGATACACCAACACTCCTTATTACGTCTTCGACAAACATCCTAAAATGTATTCCGCAGATGTGCCCAGGCTATCCAGTATGAAAGAGGCTGAGGTAAGTTTTTGGTTGAATCAAAGACAACACTTCGAGTACAAACGGTATTGATAAACAAACAGACCGGTTGACAAACCTCTTTGAAATGCATTCGACTCACCCTAGGGTTGACTGAATCCGATTCGGATTAGCCTGTCACAGTAACGGAAGCCAAAGGAAGCCTGCACATAACCATCAGCACAGGTGGCGTACCATGAACCACATGCAGTTCCATCCACACACCACGTATCCCGTGTGAACCCGAAAGGAATAAGACCGGTAGGTGTATGAGTGAAGCCGTTGTGTCCAGCCGGCCAGTACTGGTTAGCCAATTCATATGCTAGCACGAAACTGAAACTTCTATCTCTCCGGAAGTAAATAGAGAGAGATTTTAATGATAAGGTAAAAAAAACTTGGAAGAAAAATATTAGAAACTTAATGCAAAGCTTAGCTCAGTGCAGGAATACACTTTACTGCATGCTACAAAGGATAGGGAAAGGAGAGAGGCAAGGTTGGACTTGAAGAAAACAAGAAAACATCCAACATAAAGTACAACGACAAAACTGGAGGAACGGATAGGTAGAAGGCCGTAGAGACCCAGGTTTTTGAAAAGGGGGGGTGGATGAGTTCCAAACGAGGGTAGTCGTTGGTCGATGTGAACAGGAGAAAAAGCGGATATAACTGATATAACTTACTTGAGACTAAAGCTATTTATTCGTTGCCACATTACCGAGGGTATACTGCGAATAAGCTGATGACATAATAATCCCAGATGAACACCGCATTCATGGCCACAAACATCCCAATGCCATATATTCATGTCACCAGGATTTATGACACTAATGGTTCCCACGCGTATCGCGTGACTCATTTTACGACCGCGCAATAATCGCTCATTGAACTTGCGGACGTCCATTCGCATCACATATCTCCAGACCGTTCAGTTCATTACCAAGTCTTCGCCAGATCTAAAATCGATATTACAACTCGAAAAGACTTACATCGATAACATCCTAACTTGGCTTGCCCGTACATTAGCTACTTCGGAATCCCGTCGTCTTCCATCCTACAAACGTGGCCTAACCAACGAAGCTGATTCAGCATCAGCGTGGCGTCAGTTCCATCCATGTCCGCTAGCCCAATAACTCAGTGTTCCGAAACACATCCGACCATCACATAACCAAGATGCGTCTTGAACAT
>LUCH01000035.1:385009-440023 GCA_013368495.1 Paragonimus heterotremus | reverse complement strand
ATCGCCACTGCCGACTGGAAAGTCTATGGGAATGAGACAGCTGCGATCACTTGTGAGTGATGTTCAATTTGAGTTAATGATGTTCATTCTGTCGCTAGTCACAAATATATGCTCAGTGGTCGAATAAGAAGATATTCGGTCTTTTGTGGTACTTGTTACAGTGACAGTGGTTCGCAGTGAACTTAAAGGAAATTGTTCAAACAACTTGATATGCTGCTTGGTAACATTTTATCATTCTACACAACATCATTAGTCACATTTGACACTGTATTACACGACGCTGAGTTACTGTATGCGTTCACGAGACGACTACTTTTACCGTTTGCTTTTACCAATCAGCAAACCCTGACAAGTATTGAAAATCCGGGTTGAAAAATCTATTCTATTAAAAATTACGAATTACCTACTGTATACTGTATCTTAAGCGTCAACAATTATACACAACATCAACTCACAACGTTTGTGATGGGGTAAATGGATCTCGTTAGGAAGAAAATTTTTCGGTACTTGTCAATTACGGTCTGAAGTTGTTGCGGTTCACAGAACAGTAAACACCGTATGTAAGTGCATACGGTAATTTTTCATCAATTACCAATCTACAAAAATTTCATCTGGTAGGGTGGTTGGACAGATTTGTAGTTTTTTACTAACACGTTATCTTCACTGATGAACGTTCCGAAAAGCTTGTAAAGCTGTATACATGTGACTAATCCATTGGAATTTGTCTTAACGTGTTGTTCTGTGGCTTCCATTAATGGAAGGGTCGTCCGTCCAATATAAAATATTCAACATTAAAAACATGCGGAATCGCTTGGAAAATGCGGAACATGTCACAGTTGTCTACACTGTTCAACTCATCACACCAAATCCGAAATGTACAGTAATGAAGGAACATTCGAACAAATTGTGGTTTTCGGGCATCTTGTTGAATGGTACAACGGACAATTGGACCGTTCGATCAGTTAAAATGAGACGGACGCAATGGCTGTCCGTTAACCTACGATAAACGTTTGCTGCAGGCCTCATTTTTGAAAGCAATGAACCAACGAGTGGCAGTCCCATTTTGAAAATAATGGCCACCTATCACCGACTACCATGGAAGCTGGAAAGCATTCACATGAAATAGTTTTTTGAACTACTGATACAGGGAGAACGTTTTTACTATGGTTATCATATGTTTATGAGGTGCGTGACAGTTGATTGAAACACCAATGATTACAACGGTTTTGTCAATATACGATGATGCTGAACTTCACGTTACACAACAAATTTTGGGATGGCCAGCGTCGCTGAATAGATAGACAATTAAAAAGTTTGTTTATTAAGTGGGATCAAACAAATTTCCCAATGCTAATCAGTAGTGAGGTGAACAAAATGTACCTTTTTCTGCGATTAGACTGTGGATTGAAAACTCCTCTCAGAATCCGTTGTGGAATTCCTCAATACGATAACCGCGGTAGTCAGTTTCCATTCGCTCATTTGTGTACAAAACGAATATGTATTTCTTCTTACGTTATACTGATACAATCGGTCAAATAAGTTTTTTTTTTAACTCCGGCTCAGCATTTGATAGGTTACCGGAAGTACTCTAAAAATACACGACCTTATTTGTCGGCACCCGCAGAAAAACTGAAGGAAACAGTAACTAACTTAGGTCATCTGGTAACAAACTCCGGCAACAAAAAAAACGATATTTTAAAAATATAAAGCATTTGGTTTTACTTTTGTGACCTTTTCTGTCGGTTAGATTTCGTGATAAAATCTTCCACGGAAACCGAAAGTAGGGTGGTTGACATTCATCTTTACGATTCTGGTGGTTGAAAAATGTCGGCAGACTGACTGTCTGATTTGATTAATGTGAAAACACGACATGAAACTTAAACATTCACAGATGTAATCTAACTTTGTTTTTGGTGAATTTTTGTTAGGTTGCTGGTGTGTTCTGTAACTAATGATCATTCGGACGAAGCTTATTTGATATAACTTTCCAAAAAGCAATAACGCTATGCCAAACTATACACCAAAAGGCATAGCAGTTAGTCAGGAATTCACTCAAATGTTTTAATTCTCAAGCTCTTAGTTATTTAGTCCTCAATTTTATAACTTTGGTAGTTACATTCGTACAAAACTCTTGTTCACATCTAAGTTTTGTGCTTGAATAGCAGTTGGGAAACGAAATAATTTCTGTTTGTTTCACACATCTAAGTGAACGCTCAGTACAGCAATAAATCTGAAGATCTCGCGCATAATTGTATGATTAACTGAAAGTTTGATGCAGATGATCAGTTCGCGGGTTATATGTGTTTGTGGTGTATTACACCCAATAATGAGCGATCACAACGATTATGGCTGGTATTTCTCTCCAAGTTCAAACAAGATCCCTTACTACTCACCAGTGATCAAAATACTACTCAACATGTTAAAGAATTCTGTGGTTTCAACCTGGAGAGAAATCTTAGTTGAGGGGTCATCGATTGGAGTTAACAGGACAGTTACTGTTTCTCCTCTTGACGCGATCGGGCAGATTGACCATTACTCACAAACTAAAGTGGTTGAGAGTTCACACGCGATAATAAATCGGTCGTGCCTAATCTGAGGTCATTGACGTAGTAGTCAATACGGTTGAAGGTGTGGCAGGATTTTTACTCCCGGTGCTGAGAAAGATAAGCACTAGTGACGAGCTCTACCGAGAGCGAAACTAGCCTCTATTGCATGTTTTCGAAAGGGGCCGGCTGGAAAGTCTATTGGCGTGCGATAGCTGCGACCAGTTGTGGGTGATGTCCAACTCGAAAGTAAACCGGTGTCTCATAAAAACTTTACCGGATTTCTAAATCCTGGAGCGACAACGATGTGCATTGCTAAGGAGGTTTAACAAAGATCAATGACAAAACCTATTGTTTTTAATCGAAAAAAGCACGGTGAATTGTCTAAACAAATACGAAGTTTGCTTTCACGTGCTTAGGTTTGGTCAGGTATATTAGCAGAACAAAAAGCCTATTTGTCAACGAATAACTATCCACATCCCGAATTAGGTTAAACGCCTACGAGGCCAAACTTCTATACGACTACATTGATAACCATAAAATCAGCAGTTGGCTCCACTGGTTGCAGAACATCCTTTGGGAACAAAATTCAGTCAACGTTTTTATTGCAGTTGGGAGCACATACTCAACTACTGACTGTTTACAGCTGCCGTGTTGATCACAACATCGTCCACTGAAAGCGTCGTAACCCATTGTTAATCTGCAGTGAACTCAGACTAACCTAGCACGTGTATGTGTACGGGTGTATTGTTACGGCTTCATTCTTCTGGCTGTTCGTGAACAGTTTGCTATTGTTAAATAGACAATGATAGCTTTTGAGGATGTAGAGAAATGTTGTCGGATGGTTTGTGTACACTTTTAATTTTGTTTTCACTTATAAACTTCAGATCGTAAAAACACTGTTTCACATTACAGAATAGGCTTTTTTGGATACAATGGTGAATGGTTTTACACGCGATTGAGTAGCAAATTGAGCTTCATATTAGGTTCCACTTTGTTTTCGTATCCCACTAATTTACGGTCACTTCACACCATACCTTCAAAGCCAAACTCTCCTAGGCACGCAGACAATTTTGTAATTTTGACGTACCAATAGTGTGAAATCTACTGATTCCGTCCACATAAATCACATTTATGCAAAACTGATGCGATCCGGAACAAACCGATTAAAATCAGCGGCTACACGGGGGCAAATTTTTTCTGCAGTTGGTTGTTACTTAACTTTCAACCAATAAAGGGGATCGCCTGAGGTTTGGGCAGTTGGTACGCAACAAAACCGAATATATATTCAAGATCATGTTACCTCTAACTGGAACATAAATCTAAGCTTTTAAAGTAATCTGTGTGACGTAAAATGCAGTTTCATTAGGTTACTTCTGTCCCTACTGCTGAAGAACAGTTGGCGAGAGATATCTGGCATCCGTGAGGCCACCGGGTCATACCATGAGAAAGGGCACAAATGTCTCCGTTGAGTCACTGCATTTGACAAATGCGTCTTGTCGATACCGATCACCACTTCAGTGGTCAAAATTAACTATCTCACGTTCTTCGATTGTCCTAGAAGATTCGCTGCGTTCCACATTCTCATGTGAATTAACAGCACACTTCATGCACTGTAGGAGGAAAAGAACAGTGGGGTAGGTACACGTTTGCCATGTTTTTGTTGCAAGACTAACCAAGCTCATTTTCGGAGTATTGTCAGTGCAGCTGCTCTTAACATCTTGAAACACTCGTTGTTTGTTGTCAAAATAAGTTTGAGATAAGTGTTTTTACAGTCGATCTTTGGAGTAACATTCGACGAGGGCAAGATTCAGACAGACCAATTCACCAGATTGGAACTAGAAATGGATTACTTCGCCAAAAGTGCACTTTTCAGAAAGTCATTTTGGTCAATTATGCCCACATTAAACCTCTGTCCAGTAAACAAGAGGTTTTACAAACTGTAAGAGTCCGCTAATCTTATCACTGTTTCTCCTCATTGTAAAGCATGGAAGGAAGGTATAATCTAACATTTCATTAGGCGCTGGCAACAGATGAAAGGTCAGGTGACCTTGGGATAGTTTTTAAATCAAACAGTGGGCTTCCGCCATCACTGAAGTGAACGTGAAATTGTTGAACGGGATAGCATATTTGGCATGGTTCAAAACAGCTTTAATTCCATCTGTCATGAAACGGGATACTTTGTGGGCAAGAGCCCCACAAAACACCCACACTTGTTGTCCAGTCTGTAGACTAGAATAGGGATACAAGAGACTTGAGGAAAAATGAGCCTCGCTGTCACAAAAATGCTGTGATGAGTCTGCAAACAAAAATCAGACAGAAACATATCATTTTACAAACAACTGCCTTCATTTCATGCCAGAATAATAAGTTAGGATAAATATAAATTATGAAGTACTGCACAAAATTAAAGCAAAAGTAGTGAAAGATCATTGACACTATTTGATTGCCCAGAAACCTTACATTTCTTATAACGATGAGCCTATCAGACAAGAAAACTGAATTGTTTACCCGAAGTCCCACCATTTTCGTTAAAAGTGTCCAGATTTATGTTTCAAAGAATGCTTTGGGTAGTAAGCAGCAGAATACTCATCTGCAGCTACACAGATGAAACAGAATACGTTACCTCTATGGCACATGATTTGGGTACTAAACTGTACAGTCAGGGTCCATTATCCTGTCAAAATGTATCTGATAATCCGGAAAATGTTAACTAGTTCGAATTGTGTTGTTGCCGTTCACTTTCACCGGGTACAATTCACCAAATTATGTCAAAAGATTATCTAGAACTGAATAGTGGACACAAGAATCTAGTGCAAACATTACATCGTACACATTTATGACATTTTCTAAAGCAAAGTTGGATAGAGCTGTTAGATTTCAAAAACAGGCAGTAAACGTTGTGCAAAACTTCTACAGTGAAACATAACCGTTTACAGCAAGTTCTTTAAACAATGTAGTTTCGGATAAGCTTCAGCACAGACCGTTTGTAGTCTTTATTCTGACTAATAATAAATAAAATTCATTTATATAAAGTGCAAACTAGAAAAATGAGAAAAATTATTTTAGCAGCTGATATGTAATAAAGCGTTTGTGATAATAAAGTTTAAATCGTGTGAATGGACTGCAATAATTAGTGATGAACTTTATGACTGTTTGAGTTGGAATTCAGTGAACCAATTACGCACTGTGTTGATTAACTTGTGTGGATCTACCGGCTTACAAGAACATACCAGAGTGCAAGTAAGTTTGATTGACATGGATATTGGCAACTTGATGTAAATCAGAATAATGAGTTGTTCGCCTCACCGATTGTCTACCTGTGATTGCATGTCAACGGTAGGGCGCGTTTCTGTCAGAATGTTAGCATGTTGCAAGATTGGAGGCGTTCATGCGATGAAAATATTGAATGATTGACAAGGTGAAAGCAATAAGATCCCTCTGCAAATTAAAATGTGAAATGAGAAAGAAGAAAGTGCGACCTGACCTAATCAAATCTTTCCAATTGTACAAGCAGTAAGAGATAAATACATACAAAAGTGGGATCGTCTATGGTTACTTGACCGTCAGTAAGGTGACCTTAATGTCAATGCTGGGTGTTGAGCGTAAGGTCACAATCGATAAAAGTATACATCATTTACAACTGAACACGGCCTTCGAATTTTCACAGAGGTTTCAACAGACTCTTTAGGAAAGGAGATGAAAAATTCGAAATTCGATATCGCTATCATTTATTAGTAGTGCGTAGTCGTGTCACTGTCCGTGAATTGAATTTGGCCCTACGTGCTATAAACCATCGACTTCCTGTTGTGCAAGAGTGACTACTCGCATGCACAATAGTATCAGTATACATATGAGTGTGATTCTCTAATTGAACATTTGTCTAGGAAGGTGATACAATAAGCGTCCTACTAATTTGAATTGGATTACTTCACGTTCAAATCTTTATTCAAAATGATGATGTCACTATTGAGATGTTTCTTCGTTTTGATGATGATGACTCTATTGAGATTGTTGAGTAACGTTTTGGTTATATATTGATAGTTGATGATCTTGTTGATACCGAATGGACACTAGTGAGAAATGATCACAGATGTTACGGTGTCCCACAACTCTCAGAAACGTTTGGCAGAAAGTGAAATATTATATGTGGAAAAGGTGTACACTACTGGTGGTCATCGATTACGGGAGAATGTACTGATAGGAACCACAAAGATTATACAGTGGCCGATCACTATTAGATGTCTGGGGATAAACACTAACCACCCCATCCGCTAACCGTTCAGTATAAAAAACCCTTTCAGGTTATTTTAACTTTGTACTGATGAGTCAATACGAAATGCTTACATCTACCAGTGTTTTTGTTTTAACTGGTTTTGTTCAAACTTTGGGTTATACCTGCGTCCTTTTAAGCTGCTGTGCGGCTGCAATATCAATTAATCTAGTCTAGGTACTCTTACTAATTCACAAAAACGACTGTTATCTTCAGGAGTATGTCAGATTTCACGAATGAAACGTAAGCTCAATTACGATTGGTTTGTACTGGATTTCCAAAACTTACAGATAATATTGCAATTACGAAATCAGCTGATTTGTGGAGGTTGCACAACACTTGCTCTGGGTGTTCTGGTATTCATCACTGATCTACCAGAAGTGTTTGAACGACTTATGCCTTGATATGGCAACAAGACCGTGCACTGTTTGGGTGCTAAGCTACACGAAATGCCGTCAACAATACCTCAACAATAAGAGTTCTGCAATCGTTGTACTACGTTGGTTGATTTGAAAGTATTTTCTACGGTTGTACATTTCTGACCTCAGGCCATCACCCTGAAAATGCCGTGACTGGTAGTGCTTCTGAAAATGTATGGGCCTGCAGATAAATAGTCTGGAATTCTGGTAACTTCTTTTCGAACTTTGCTCATACGTGACGGCAGCCTGTGCAATTTAACCGAACATTCCGACCAGCCTTTCGATAGGAAGCCGTTAACTAGAATTTTTCTGTTGTTAGGGTTCATCAGTAGCGAATACCTCTGCCATGACCGACGGTAGGTTTTCGACCATACTTTCAAGAGGCAACCGTGTTCATCACTGTCTTTGACGTCATAATAGGCACGACCAAACTATATCTGGACGTTCGACTTTTTTCACGTATGAGCAATGGTCAGGCATTTCATAAGGGGTTGTCTCATAAAAGCTTGACCGGAGTTCTAACTCCGGAAGTGTCGTTGAGCTATAACAAGAGCGCAGCTGTAGTGTTGTACTTCGTTTCGAAACAAGCTGAGTATGATAATGTTGACTCACGTGACTGGTTGGCTCTGCTAGTACTCATTTCATCCAAAAGCGATACATGATTCGAAAACAGTCCAGTGGACAAATCTCACAGTCTTTGCAACTGTTTCATGTAACGAGTGGTATGTTTCAAAAGAGGTCATTGTCTTTTTTTAAATGACTGAAGTTAGCCAGAATTGTTATGACATCAACTCATGAGAAAGAATTCGCACGGCTGTTTATGAGTACGAATTACTGTTAGCGACGGCTATAAACCGTGTTGGCTGATACTACGCGGTTTACTTGTTCTTTCCCACGAATGGGCAATACCAAGTTGACCGTCCCAAAAATGTCTTGGATTAGAAATGGGTCAAATACCCAAATTTACGGATACTCATAAACGTATGAACAACCAACATTGTGTATATCAGAAACATCAATATGATCATTTTTATAGATGATTCATCATTTACACAAGGACGTTACAGAGTAGAGAAAATCAATAGTACTTAATCAACGAAAAAGGTACATGTATAACAACCTGCCTGTTAATCCGGTAAATATCAAATTCGTTGTCTAATGATAATTTAGCGTGGACAGCTGGAACAACGACAAACAGCTTTGTCGGTCCAAAGCTAGTATATAACTTTATAATCGCAAAATTGTAACAAAACATGCCACTCTAGAGAGGTGTTACTGCGTGAATTGTTTGACGATAGAGTACTTCAAAATAGAAACCACCCGCAACACAGGTACAGTTAGCCCGGTTCATCTGGAACTCACTGTAACTTGTGTGTGATCGGGAAGATTTTTTCTGTTTTACCATCAATTCAAATCAACCTTCCTGTAAACTGCCAATCGTTTTGGTGCGTTGGAAGGGGTTTCTTCCAGTCAGAAGGTTTCTCCCATACAGGTGTAGTATTTGACACGTGAGCAGATTTCTCCCTGAGCGCTCGTGGATCTATTGAGAACGAGTGGGTAAACACTTAATCAAAGTCTATACATTATGGTATGTGTGGCGCCTCAAACTGAGTTATTATTTGTTACTGCCGTAACCGTGTCTTCTGATGTTTTCTCCCACAAGCTCGCGTAACCCACGTTGAAATTTTACAATGTTCGAATCTGGAATACTTAGATTGAACATCTTAATAAGATGGCTTCATCCAACCTTGACAGTTTAAAGAACGTACAATCGAAACCGGAAAGCGTGTACGGATTGAATGTGAATAGTGTAACAGATTTTGTTGCTGTGCTGTTGACCACATTTCGGTTTTCCTTTGTGTAAGTCGTATACATGTCTTACCGAGCTTTTGGCTGATACTTGTTGTGTTACCTACTTTCACATGACTACCGTTGGAAATCATTACTTCGGAAGAACGATGTCCCCAGCATCTCCCTGTCGCTCTAGAGTTAGTTCAAATGTTTTACGAGCTTCAGAGTTAAAACGTCTGGCTTGCATGTTACACTATGGATATCACACTCTTGTGCTGGAAGTGGGTGGACTATAAGTGACTGGCACCCGACAGACGTTGATATCTGCACAAAGTTTACCGCAGTTCGTCGGTTTTGATTCGCTCAGCGCGAAATTTGTGGGAAATGTGGACAGGGATGCACTGGTCACTTCGTCCTCTTGTTATAGTCGTATACATCATACTTTTTCAAGAACCTGAAAGCATATTTTCAGTTTTTGTTAACACCTTAGTCGTTAACATTGTTATCAGGTAAGTCAGGCATTCATCACAACTTACTGTGGCTGAGTGTTAATGTGGTAACCCAGATGCGTGTAATTTGAGGTCGCCGGCACAGTAGCCAGCAATGTGAAAGTTTGATACGATGTGAGAATACGCGATTTCGTTACAGATTAACGACTTGGCTCAAAAAGAACGACACCCGAATAGTTGACTTTTCCGGGGTAAGTGTTTTCCTCTGATTACACTAAACTACACCATGGACCATCTTTAGTTCATAAAACAGCTGTGATTGGCTCCTAGAAATCATTTTCTTATTGGATAATCAATGGTGAAATTCGCTGTCCAAGCGTAAACAGCAGTGGCTGCAGTGGAATAATTGTCCACATACGCAACTGGGAGGAACTGGGAGGTCCCAAAGGTTGCTGTAGTCCAGAAACAAGATATCCAAACTACAGATCACTCTCAGTGGAGTAACTCTGCTGAGGTACCACCGATGATGTTTGCGACCGTAATTTACAGTCGCATGTACAACGTTTTTAGACAGTGGATATAAAGTAGTGAGCGAAGTAGATCAAGATGTACATGGTTGCATAACGTTGCAACCTGGCTTATGCAGACCATAGAGTACCACAAAATGCAACACACATGTATATTGGTGTTTAACGGTATCCATAACGCTGTGGAACGATTAGATAGGTGTGATCCCTGTGTAGTGTATAGCCTCTTTTCAGTTGTTCTGGTACGTCATCATATCAGTGAATGTGACTAGTGAAATATAAACTAGACACCTGCAACATCTGAAAGTCACAACATCAAACGTAGACGTTAGTTTCTATTAGTCATGTGAAAATCGAAATCACTATGAACGGGTTCCTTGTAAGCTGCACACTTTTAATATAGTTTTCAAAGCATCTCATGGAATACCTTGTCCTAATTCCCCTTCGGTGGCAGTACACTTCAGTTGCCCAACTCTTCTATATTCTCCAATTTTTCTTCCACTTTAGACAGCACGTGATGAGGTTAGTCGTATGTCACTTCCTGTTGCAAGATGTGCGCGTGACAAATTTTGCGTACCCAGAATGTTAGCTAATCGCCTTTGACATCGATAAAGAATAGGTGTCCACTGAATAGTGACAGATAACAAAGCAGTCTTCGGTTAGATGAATTTACTTAAAAACTATACCAGTCTTCAAGAGATGAGATAACGAAACCACAAGTACTTGCCTGAAAAGTTATTAGCGAATTAAAAATTCGCATTTTACGGCGACCGACTTTTGGTAGGTTTCTCATAGTTACGCATACTGCGGAACTTCTATTTTGATTGTAAATTGTATTATTATGGGAGAACGTTCTTCCGTACAGTTACAGTAAAACAGTAGTGGCGTTTGTAGATATGCAAAGTTTAGAAAATCTGTGGACAAAGGCAGATTCTGACGGATAACTTGTTCGGACCTAACAAACAACAGGTTAGTCTCACGTAACTCGCCGTACTGTTTCAAACGCATCAGCTGATTTACACTAGTGAAGGGTGCATGGTGACACCTGTTGTTACTAACGTACGATGGATAAGTAAGGTTTCCTTCCTGCCCATGACGCTGACTATCATTGGAGTTCCTTAACTAGAGTTGTTCGAAAAGAAGGTGGCTGATCATTGCTTCAGTGACAATTCAGATTGATGTATATCGGCTAAGTCGTTTCTAGGTTGCGCTTGCGTAAACCGATTTAGTTCGTGTCGTTATTCAGTACGTGAAGCTGATCATTTGTTCTGAATACAAGCGCGGCTGCGTGCGGTCGCTATGATGTTATAATAGACCACAGGAATCATGTGACGAAATGATACATACATGAGCAATGGTGGTATCAAACGATAAATGACCTATTCCAACGACTTATCCAATAATTTTATCGGTCAAACTGGCTATATGGTTTGTTTCATAAAGACGTGTACAACGTTGTTTATCCTAAGGGTTTAGGGGGCACTTAAATCCTGTGACATTCTAAATAACGGAGGTCACTGACAGTAATTTTAGTCTTGGAGTCATCGCATTTTAAATTACTGGGTGGTGTATCGATTCAGATATGTGAGGGGATCAAGCTGGCTTGTCTTGTTTCTGAAATAAAGATTTCTTGGACTAAATGATTGGCACTGATATGACCAAAAACACCATTAACTAACCATACGCTCGAATGGCCTCTTGTTTATAGAAACTCTATAGTATACAACACAATGCGCACTCGGATGGGTTTCACTAAGTCATGATTGGAACAATAATAATGCATGCAGAAAATGCACAAACCAAAATAATGCGTATCACTAAGATCCTTTGAAAACGAACTTCGCGAAATTGATTACAATCAAACCCCTAACCGGCGTGCACTGGAGGTCTGTCACGTGCACACCCGATGTTGAACCACAGAACTTTCCGAACGCCACCTGCTTCAGCATGAACTCTGTTATACGGATTGTATCACACAAGGTGGAAAGTGGTACGCACAACTTAGTTACAGCTAAGAGGTCTCAGTTCCTATTACCTTCAGATACTTACGTCCCTACAGTTATTGCAGTTTACGCTGAAGCAGTGAAATTCTAACTATTGCTCTTCACTATCTAGTAACACACGGTACATACGCCGATTAAATCTAGCGTAGAGACACGGTTTCTGGTGATGTGTGTAACACATTTTGACAAGTATTCGAGCCAATTCTCTCCTGTTCAACAGATTCCGTAGATCAGTGCGACTGTTATGGGCCTATGAATGAGAGGTGGAAAAACTCACACTGGTCCTATTTCTCACGCAGTTTTGAACAGTCTGAAGAATAATAAAATAACTTGGTTGGCGGCATCCGAAACGGATTAGCCTGTCACAGTGACCGAAGTCAAAGGACGTCTGCGTTTTAAACCAACACCCCAAGTGGCTTGCGCTGCACCACTTGTGGTTGCACTCACATACCACGTATCCGGTGTAAACCCGAAGGAATAAGACCAGTAGGTATGTGAGTAGGGCCTTTGTGTCCAGCCGGCCAGCTGAATGTCCAGCGTAAAAAGGAAATCCATATCCCTCAGAAAATAAACAGTGAGAGAGACTGCAATAGCAAGATCTATACCAAGGCTAAGGATGTGTGAAATGTACTACAAGACGCATTTCAGTATACGAATGCATGCTAATGCATTTCAGAGAGGATAAAAATGAAAAACAAAACTCAAAGTTGGACTACGAAAAGATCAGACAGACGATTCATCACTCATTACACCAACAAAGCCCAAGAAAACAGTAGGTAGAAGATCACAGACACTCAAATTTCTGAACAGAGGAGCGGATTAGTTGTCAAACGAACATGGTCCTGATCGATGCACTAGTTAACAGGTGTAAAATGGATATGCTGATATGATCTACCTGAACCTAACGTACTTGTTGTCTCTTCGTCGACGGTGCGCTGTAAGTACGTTGGTGACCTCCTAATCCAAAACGGCCGGCGCATTCGCGGCCGCACACATCTCAGCGCCATATAGTCACGTCACCACGACCTATGGCATCGGTAGTTCCTTTGCTTACCGTGCGCTTTCGTTCTCGGTCACGCAATAACTGCTCGTTGAACTCACGGACGTCCGTCCGAATTGTATTCCTCCAAGCAGTCCGGTTCAACGCTAATTCTTCCCAACATCTGCAATCAATTTTACAACGTGAAAGACTTACCTGCACAGCATCCTGGTATCTCCGCTTTGACCACCGTGATTTCGCTTACCTGACTTCAGTTGTCCATACAGCAGCTACTTCGGGACACGGTCATCGTCCGTCCGACGGACGTGACCCAGCCAACGAAGCTGATTCAACATCAGCAAGGCTTCCATCCCGTTCATATCTGCTCGCCGCAGTACCTCAGTGTTCGGAACCATGTCCGACCACCGAATATCCAAGATGCGTCTGAGACAGTGGAAATGAAAGCGGCTGAGATAGCGCGTGTTCCGCTGATACAATATCCACGCTTCAGTACTGCACCGCAGTATAGACAGCACCATAGTGCGGTAGACAAAGAGCCTAGTGCCCCACTTCAGTTAGTGGTTCGTCCGAACACGCCTTTCAGGACGTCCGAAAGGAGTACTGGCTCTCAACTCGCGGTCCACGGACAGATCGGTGGACAGATTGCTGCCCAAGTAGCAGAAATCTGTGCAGCTGCCGACAACATCTCCATTGATGATAATTCGAGGTGAAGGTGCACAGACAGCACCTCCGCCCGGGGAAGGCTGGAAGAAAGAAAATGTCTTACCTGTGTTGAATGCCGCGTTCGCGAAAGCCGTGTCCAATTGCTGTAGTTCATCCTCTCCGTGTGCGAACAGCGTGCTGTCATCTGCTAACAGAGGCATGCACATCATTGAGCTATGTAACCTGGATGGGGCGCGGAAACGTTACATATTCAGTAGGAGCCCATCCGTCCGGTACTCTACCTTAACACTGCCCTTCCCAGAGCCCTGAAAATCAACTGTTAGTATGGCAGTCAATTATAAGCTAAATAGGGTTGGAGTCAGGACACAACCTTTCTTCACGTCAGTGACAATGTCAAAACCATCAGAGGTAGACCCACACGATTGTACCTTCGCCCTCATATCCACAAGCAAAAATCTAATGAAATTGACGAACTTACCTGGGAGTCTGAACATACCATGCACCGTCCATATCGCCTCGCGGCTCACGGAGTCGAACGCCTTCGTGAAGTCTACGAAGATGGCATACAGGGACTGATTCCGTTCTCGGTACTTCTCCTGAAGCTGTCAAGTAGCGAACACCAGGTCGATCGTACTCCGATTTGCCCGGAATCTGCACTGCTCCTCAGAAACACTGGCCTTTAAGACGTCCGTATTCAGCCAGTTTAAAAGAATTCTGGCAAGCACCTTGCCTGCGCAGCTCAGCAGACTGATGCCCCGATAGCTGTTGGGGCATTGCTTGCTACCCTTGCCTTTAAACAAAGGTATTATCACAGCATCCTTGAAATCCCGTGGCATCACCTCTTGCTTCCAGATGGAGTGAACCAGCTGGAGCAGTGCACGTTCGATCGCCGACCCGCCATTCTTCAGGATTTCGTCTGACAATCCATCTTCGCCAGCAGCCTTCCCGTTGCGAAGTTGACTAATCGTTCTCTGTAATTCTAGTAAATCAGGAGCGAGAGCAAGTGAGGGTTTGATGGTCTGTTGCGGCAGAATATGCACGGTCACCCAATCAATGGTAGCAGGACGATTTGGTAGGCTACCAAAGTGTTTACGCCAGACTTTCATGATGTTCTCTGACTGGGTGCACGAACAGCCGGTGTCCACGTCTATCAGTGCTTTAGTAGACTGAATAGATGGGCCGAATACCGCTTTGAGCAAATCGTAGAACTCCTTATGTTGTCGACGATCTGCGAAACCCTGCATCTGCTTACCGTGCTTCATCCAACAGTTGTCCTTGATTCCGCGAACACGCTCGGCCAGTTGACGGCGGATACTTCGGAATGTCGTCTTCTTCGCTTCATTGCCCGGGTCCACCGCGGAGGCAGCAAACGCGGTATTCTTCTCTCGTACCATTTCGGCGATAACCGCATTGTTGTCGTCGAACCAGTCTGGGTGTTTCTGGCGTTTGACACCAATCGTCTCAGTGGCTGCCATCGTGATCCGTTCCTTGATGAACTGCCACATATCCTCAGGGTTAGTAGATACAGGAACGTTGTGCAGACGAACAGAAATTGCACACTGAAAAGCGGTCTTCGTCTTGATGTTCTCCAGTCTTTTGATCTTCAACTTCTGCCGTTGTCCGGAGGATCTATAATAGACAGACGTGCGTATATGGATAAATAATTTGGTACTGAGCAGTCTACGATAGGTGCTACATTCAGCGCCGCGCACCACTCGCGTGATACGCTCTCCACGAATGTCGCGGTGTCGCACGATCACGTTGTCAAGTAATTAGTGATGGTCGCTCGCATCCAGCTGAAATTGAGTGTTCGTGATAGCCACCTTGTGAGTAACACACAGGCGAAGCAGACGTTCACCGTTTTCGTTCACTGAACCAATGCCGTAGGGTTTGAGGACTCCCGGCCAGGCTACCGAGTCGCGTCCGACTCGAGCGTTCAAGTAACTCAGAACAAACAGTCGATCAGTCACCAGCACCGACCGGATTGTGGCGGACAGTTGATCATAGGACTGGTCCTTTGTATCATCAGTGTGACACATAGTTGGACCATAAACACTAACAAATGTAGCACACTTACCTCGACCGAGTCACAGGCGCATAGATAGCATTCGAGGGCTGATGCCGTGTGGTTCGCCTATCATCAAAGCGTTGATACGATCAGCGACGGCAAAACAGACACCATGTTCCCGAGCACCGTCTGTCGGGTAACCTATCCAGTAGAAGGTGTACCCGGCACCTGCTTCCCGTAACTTACCTTGGTCCGCAAGCCTTGTGTCGCTCAAGGCTGCTACGTCGATCCCATAGCAACGCAGTTCCATCGCGACTAGTGCGGTGCGCCGTTCCGGCCGCTCTTTGGAGGTGCATCGATCCAGCAGTGTGCGCACATTTCATGCTCCAACACAGAGCGTCATGCGTCCCCGGGCCTGTTTTTGATTGCTCTTCGAGTTACTGAAACCCGAGTCAGCATTATCTGCTCAGGGAATAATATTGGGGGGACAGTGTGGGGGTGTGTGATTGGCAGTAGCATATTTTCGCCTATCCACCCTGCCATATGCAGCAGATAAGGCGACCCAGTTTATCCTGCGCGACCGCGGATGCAGTATGGCATTTGGTTTCTATTGTATGATCGTGGTTTTTATGGACTTAGGATACTGCCAGGACGCCCACACTTAGACAGGAGAGCAATTAGGGCCCTTGGCTCAAAAGCCTGTGCCGCAAGGCAGCAGGTGACACACACGCCCACACACGCATCAGCATCAACCATCCAGAACAGGCTGGACGGTCACAAACCGAGATATTCGGTACATTCACATAGAGATACTACTGCGCAGACAAACCAACCACACATACAGAGAATCAGCTCAAGCCTGAAAAATATAAAAAACTCAACAGAAACGCAACAAAATGACACCATACACAACAAACACCTCACAACGGACGCACCTGCTTTTTGTCTGGCTGCTTCCCTTTGGTCAACCTGACAGGATTGAACTTGCAACGACAGAGGTCGCAGTCAACAAAGCCCTCCGGATCAAAACAACACACAAGCCTGACCACCACGCCAAGGTGGCAGAAAATGATATAACACCTCTAAGCTCGCCCACAGTTGTGTCGGTCAATAATTTTGTTCACTCTGCGTGAGAGTAGCTCAGCAATGTTGACAGAGCGGATGAAGCACGAAACAAAAGAAGTTTTACAGCTGAATGTTTCCGTTATCTCCCTGTAGCAAATTCAAAGGCAACGGAGTAGTTCAGACCTTAAGTACACTCCCATGTTGCGTCCGCTCTGGGTTACTCTTCACACCGTACGTGACTTCGAAAAGCTAGTGACGCTTTAACAGGTCAGGTACAACAGGATGAGAACTCAAATTGGATACGTCCTGACCGAGATAAATACACACGCTTGCAGTCAGTTTGAAGTCCAAGCAGTTGATACACGTAGGCGCAGGAGCATTGCTAAACGCAGAATACCTGCCGTTGACAAGGCTGAGACAGTCTTTCAAACAGTGCATGAAATGGACCAGCAAAGATTCCCACCATCACTCATTGATCTGTCCGACTTAACATCCACCATCGTTTATCGTATGCCCCGTTCAGCATAGTTAGCCTTGACAGGTTCTTTCCGGAATGTGACAGGTTTCAGTAACATATATATCAACAGGAGATAATATAAATTCACCTCATTAACATGCAACGATGCAACTTGATACCTACTCAAACTGTACAGTGGTGATTGTTGAGAATAGTGTTTGATTTGGTAGCTTGAGGTTGATGGTTTTTGTTCGATTGTTCCCTAAGCTGCACAGTTAGATTGCAAATGTTTTATCGCCAAATGAGACAAAAATATCAGTGTGTGGCACTTTGAACGTTGCGATTCTATGCAGTTAAGGCTTTCAGCGTTAATGAGGTTAAACCGTTTGGTGACGAAGATCTAATAATCAACTCAACGAGCATCGGAACACTTGAAATGTACGAACAGAGGCAGCGGTAACATTTTATTATAGCAGTAAGCTGTCATGTTATCTCTGGGGAGCAAACGATGCAGACAGTGATAATGAACGAGTGTAATCAAATACGGCCATCTTGCCGAACACCATTCAAACCGAATCCATGGGGAGTGTGTAGACAAGAGCATCACAAGTGATAAACTGTGGGCTGAGAGGTGTATGGCGAGAAGTTTCTGTTGAATAGTTCAAACGAACACGTTGCAGAGACGTGTGTCATTCTGTTCAGTTGCATACAAAGGAGTGATGGGCGGAATATACAAACGAATTGCCATCCATTTCAAACGATGCCATGAATTGCTGTTGTTACATTAGCAGTAATTTCAAGTTTGAACTTTACTTCTGCGACCCTCTTTGTTGTAAAATATCTTTATGTGTCTTCATCTTGTTGTTGAATCCATGTAGGACCTTTGGTCTTAGGGTTTTGTCTCGTCCATGTCTAATACTCACTTTCTGTCACATTGTATTCAAGAGCTCATGGTGTGCAACAAAAACGAAGGAGGTGTTTGACAAACAATTCTGAACGATTAATTAACTAAGTCTAGAACACCTTACAATATCTACAAGTCACAATTCAATTGCTGGTTGTCCTGAGTGAGCAGTTGTTCATTCAATGATAAAGATGTGTTTTGCGTCTGCTTTTCCATATTTCCAAAATTCAACACATGCTTACAACAACACTGGAATAGGTCGGTATAGCCAGCACAGTGCTATTTATTAAGAGTCAACATGGAAAACATGAACTCGTGTCACAAAGCTCGTATTCCACAACCCTGCCACTAACTTATCGTAGTAAGCTAGAATCCGGCTTTAACTCGCTTTCACGATATCTTATGTGGTTCAAATTTGTAGGAAAGTACAAGCAAGACTGCCCTTATATTTATCAGTATATTTGCATTACGTAGCATCATCTGTACAGAAAGATTTGTTAACAATCTGTTCACTGTCATCAGTCACAAACGTGAAACATACAGGTTATATATGATACACGAATATAGACAGGGTATGGACATGCATACAGTCACACCACGTATTATGTCATCACCACCACGGCAAGCCTATGGATTGCTTCGACCACTTTGTGCACATAGTACCGGCTGGTGAGCTCTGATCAGCATGGCTTCGCTAAAGGTCAGTAGCTCCGGGTTCTGATGTCGTAACGAGGTCAGCCTAGTGACCTGTTATCATGAGATGCCTGGCAATCGATGATGCGGAGCTTCGAGTAATGGATTCGTGGATTTTAGATTGTTGTATCATGAGCTGTTTTAACCAGTTTGGGACGCGTTCTGCTACTCACTGATATGGCTGTCAGTCTGTTCTGCCTATGTAAACGTCACCGCAACTGCAAGTGAACTGATAGACAACGTGAGAGACAGAATGGTCAGACAGGTTGCGTTGGTGGTTGTGTAGAACAGGTCTTTTGGTGGTTTTAACCAAGCGTAATTGGGCAGTTGCATACGTACAGGATAGGGCACACTGCAATTTGCGTTTGATATGAATACATTTTTTAAGATTTTGTGGACAATGGCGATGTTACCCGTCAAAAAACAAACTTTTAATATGAGAGGATAAATCTTCATCCGACATGTCAGGATTTGCATCAATTATTACTATAGGCTCCTCTTTTCAACCTGAATTGTGCGACCTATTTACCTCTGTTTCAGTACTTTGTGTAACCACTGGGTTTCTGGATATGTTTGCAAATGATATACTTTCGTTCATTTTAGTGAAATCCCAAGATGTCACGAAGAAATGTCTTTCATCAATCCAGGAAACATATTTGAATTTGCATAACACAATATCTACTGACGAAGAAGCAGTTATCTAAACGTCAGATACTGAAGCAATTCACCTGAGGGTTTCTTAAAGCACATTGGAAATTATTTAGTTTCACAAGTAATATTACAAGGCGGTCGTTTCTATTTTGCATACGGATGATGCTTCTGTTTCATCGTGTGATGCTTTTTGTGTGCTTGTTTCTGTTAGCTGTCAAAAAGTTGACATTTTTTTTCACAAAATGCTTCGTTCTCAGATTTCCGTTTGATTGCCAAGCGTTTGGCCATAATACCGTCTCAGTCGAATAGAATCCAAATCCTTCGTCAGCCCTGTTGGTAGGCCTTCTGCATCAGTTAGAGTAGTCTGAGATTTTGACTGGAAGACTGTGAACATCACAAACGATAAACAAGAGGTTTTGTACTAAGGATGGATTGATTATTACGGGTCAGTCATCGCGTCTTCTTTCTTGTCTGTAGTTTAAATTAACCATTTCATTGGTAGGACTGTAGCCATAAGTTTCAAGATATTATAAATCCGGCGTGCTGAGATCAACATAGTTGTGAAACAAGAATGAGAAAATTTACAAGCACATTTGTATTGGTTTCAAAAAAAGTCATTCAAAAACTTGACTTCTCGTGACAAGTGCAGTGATAAACAGATTTGCTTACCCCTAGATTCTTCTCAGGTCAATGGTTTATGTGTGAAAACCTGCACACTTGACGACTCGACTTACTAATAAATCCGTGTCAACCTTTTCAGTTTCCTATCCATAAATGCACACCAACCATGACTTCTATTCATTTCTCACACAAACGTTGGTGTGAATTTCACTGAGTTTGCCAACTGTGGAGTAATCTTTGTTTTACTAAGCAAATATAGTAATCTCTCTACACAACTAACTGTGCATACTATTTCGTTTGGTTTGTCATGCAATGGGAAGAAAAACGGAGTTTTATTCAATCACGAAATCGCTTTGAACTGTTGCTGCTCATTTTTTTGGTCTGCCGAAAAATGCATAAAGCAGTTGAAATTTCCGTTTTTCGTTTGTTCAACTCTCTATCTTGCCGTTAGATGAAGCTCCTTGTTCACTCGAATTAACTTGGTTGATCTTAAGTAACGCCAAGTTGAAAGTTGATTAACAGTGTCAACTAACCGCTGTTTCTCGTGAATATGTATTTAAACATGCTTCTCACTTGAAAGTTCGACAGGACACTGACTACTTCTCCAGAAGTTACTATAAAACACCTGTAAGATAATGAAATTTTACAATGCTGCATGCCTCCAGACTGTTCTGTCATGGCGGTTCAATTTTTTTTCCCGTTATTCACTAGATTCAATAAGGCCTGTTTTGAAACAAAATAAGGATGTGACCAACGTTAACGGCGTATCAAAAAAACCCACGACCGTGTGTATACAACACTCGTCCCTTTCATGCGCCTTTAAATATATCGCTAGCCTGATATCCGACTCCATGGAACAAATGAAATTTCCTCGAGTATTTTATCAATGTAGACTCCGGTTCAGCTGATCGACATAAAGTTGCCGGACGCTAACGCAGCTGAACAAGACGTCATGAATAACAGACCATGTTAGCTGTGTGAATTTGTTTTTTACATGTGAGTTCGTAAAGTTTTCTTAAAGTCTATTTGCTCTTAGTTTTCATAGTTATATAGATTTACAGTAAACGCTTAAAAATATTTGTCAGATTATAATATTGCTCCTTTGAAGACCCATCTATAGTGCATGTCTTTGCTATTGCCAGCAGTTGACATTCGGTCCAGTTCTCATAAAGCAACCATGTTGACGACTGCGCCCTTTCTCGCAATGTAAATTAGTGGAACGTTTTAATTCAAAGATATGGTAGTGTGTTATTTAAAAAGATAGTCGTGAGAACGCGTTCCGTAATTCAGATTCCACTCGTAGTGAAGATATGCACTAATAATGAACTCCAACACGGTCAAAAATCTGGCCGTTGATACACTTTCGAAAGAGGCGTGCTAAAACGTTCACATGACTAAACAGATGGTGGTCAAATGTCAGTAGAGGACTATTCTTGCTAACCACTTCTCAGGTAGTCCAGACACTGTCCGATAAGTGTGAGTATTTCTACGATGCCACTTTAATTCATATGCTTTAATCGTGAGTTATTTTTCTGTTCTGGAGGTGGTCGGGTTGTCAGTGTCTGTGGCTAAACAGTTAAGCACGATAGTTTTTGATAGGTCAGTGTCAAATCACCACAACAGTGGTGAACACGGGTGCTTCGTGAAAGTTTGTGAGGTGTTCAGCCAACGATGACGGAAACGATATGCACTACTAATAAGCTCTGACGAGAACAAAATGGCAGTCTAACGCTCCCTTGTGTAAGAAAATGGATGAAAAGGCTGTTCATCTATAAACCCCACAATAAACCTTAACTGACGCCCAAATTTTAGGTATATTCTCACAATAACCAATATGGTGCCAACATGTAACTAAACAATTCGCGCGACCAGACGTTTAATTGAAATGATTCACCATACAGTAGGAATAATGAAGTTGACATAATATCACCTCTCGCTTTATCACGAACTGGCATGCGTAACTGAATCAGAAAGACTAAACGCTGTCATTTATTATATAATGTGTATACAATATTATATTATAAGCGAACAGTATTTTGAACTTTTGGCTTACAACATGTGCAGATTGCACACCACATTGTTGTGTGCATTGTGGAAGCCCCATCTCATCAAACCATTATGATTATCACTTGAAGCCCAAGGAAACAAACAAAACCCATGTATAGGTGAAGAAGTGAAAAACATGAGGTTTAATTTTGGAGACGAAATAGGAAACTCTGGGAAGCCTTAAGAAAATGCAATAACTAATGCTGAAACGAGAAGTCGAACAACACCTATCCGTATATATAGTATTTAGATGGCAGAATAATTATCAAAGTGATTTTATTTATACCACATAAATCATCCTGAATCTTTTTTTGGACTAAAGTGTTTACATACCAGCTTGGTGACCACCTTCCAAATTTCTACCACTCTCTGTCGTTAAGAAAAAACGCATAAGTTATTGAAACAAATTCTCACACGAGCTACATTCTCTGATGTTGATACAAACTGATACTAACTGCGGAATTGTGTGTTCGATTTTCTGCAAGCTAAAAACCACCGCCCTCTACTTTGTTGGTAAACATTGTGACCAACTGTTTACGTGACCGTCTTATCACCTCAACCCACGGCTATGTTAGATGCTGTCTAGTTTGCAAGCCAACCAGGAACGATTGTGATTACAGTCATTTGGAGAAGAAAGCATATCAACTACGGAAAGTAACACGACAATTAATGGAATGGCGCAAAGATCTAGAAAAAATACTACAATATACGATTTCAAGTCGTTATTTATCATGTATAGATTTTCGTTGGATTAGATATGCCTTGCCAATCAGTTTTCAGAACAAAAATTCAAGTTATTGCACCCCTGTTGGCTCGTCACATTCTTCCGTTAAGATTCGAGTAGACCAGATACACTGCCATCGTAAATGCTTTCTTCAAACAAAATGTCTACTACTGGACACTGAGAAATAGTGCTTTTCACGTGAAGAGTAAAAAATAACGCCACTAATCTTGTAACTTGTTTCACGATGGTTTATAAAAAATGTATTTTCACGTTGGAGAAAAAACGTAATGAACGGTGTATCAATGATATACAAATCACACGGACTTTCATAATTCAGAGTGATCAGTACATGCTTTTTCATATCTATGCACCAAACAATCCGATGGGTGGCCTCATAAAATGGTTAGACTAAACACGAAGGCAGAGATTTACAAGGATAATGTACGGGCCGAATGACTTCTCGAATCACAGAGTGCTGAAGCCTATCCAGAAAGATAATCTGAGTTCAGTTTGTGAGAGGTAGCCACCGTTACCGTACACTGTTGATAGAAAGAGCCTATGGTGCAATGAAATTCAACGGGGGAAGAGGGGGTTTAAGCGATGAAGTTGGTGAGACCTCAAGATTCTCTTGAGATCAATACTACCTATTTTACTGCACGTTTGGTTGTGACATTCTATTAAAATGGACGGTTAATGTGCTTATTAATGTTGGTTCACTGTTACTGCATTTCCGTAACTGTCAAAGTTGTTACGTGGGTCTATTTTTTGCACCGCCAGACTCATACCGGAAATGATCCATGCAAGCTGTCACGCCTGGTTTTGCTATAAGACAGAATAACACATCCAGCTTAGGTTGGTCAGTCTATTGAAATCGATACAGACATGAGTTGTAGTCGTATCGTTTAGGAAACTTTCTACAACTCACTTTGTCATATTGGCAGTCAGGTTGGCCTCAGCCGATTGCGTTATCCTGACTTGTCTGTCTAGGAACAACAGCTTCAATTGTTGAGGCTGTCGTGAAGCCTCACGGTCACTTTAACCCTGAGTTATATCAAATACTTAGCAATGACTCAGCCTAAATAATAACTGCTTACCTTAGCCAAGTCTATTTGTGTTCTCAATCCGAACTGCTGTGTCATTTATCCAAAGTGGCTATATCTTACCTACTTCTTACACAATAACACTCAGCTTGCTATTAAGATTTGTATAACTCTGTCACCAGAGAATTCATATTTACCAAGGTGTTGTAATTAGTCAAACTCACCTTTCATAATCTCGATGAATAGTTTCAGCTGTATGAATCACTAGTGAGAGATCAACTTTATAAAATGTCCGAATGCATTCCTCTGTACGTCATTCTATTGCCAACGAAACCTCGAACTATTATGTAAGGACATGCCCCGTGCACAGTTAGGTATTCACTTTATGTCAAAGTGAAAAAAACACGTCGTTTCTGGTTATATTCTCGATTCTGATGGGTGTTTAATTGGTTTAAAACTGGTAAAACGCATAGTAGTATTCTGTTTTTATCTACTGGGTCCGCACATTCGAAAGTTTTGCAAAGTCTCTTAAATCTTTGAAGGATGTACTAGGGTAACTTACTGAAGTGGATGCCTGTGTGATAAATGGACAATCCGAACACACGTAATCGTTCTGACACTTAGTAAAACAGTTGTCACGTGTCACACTCAACAGCCATCAATCGGTAGAATATACATAGCACGAACATTTTAACGATTCGTTAATTATATCAATCAGTCCGAAGATCAAACGGACAAAAAACAGACAGGAGTGCTCACTTTGTTTGAATAGAAAACTAGTTGTGTTGTGATTCATAATTCCAGGTTGGACAGCAAGTGTATGATTGGCGGCATGTATGCGACTGAGTGACTTTTTGCTGCAACTTTACTGCACGAGTTGAAGGAGGCTTCCGAAGCAAAACATAGGCATGAGTGTTATCTGTCTTAAATCAGTAGTCATGTACAGAGAACACGTTGTATTGTGGTCAAGTACAGTATTCAGATGAATTAAGAGCTGTGATAAGCCAATTTTAACCTGCAACTATAGGTCTTTGTTAAGCAGATTTGATGTCAAGTTTTCTGACACAATAACATCAAACTTCAGTAAGTTTGGGCATGTTGGCTGATCATAAACGATCGTTTGTTCTGCAGCCTAGTTCAAGTGGTTATTCGATGCTGAAAATGGCATCGCTGGTATATTTTATTGAAAGATATTACAGCCACCGTGTTCCGAAAAGAAGCACTGGACTCCGGTTTGGCTTTTGTTAAGACTCATCAGCAGTGCATATACACGTTACGGCCATGAGTAGAACTGAGGCTACGTTTTCACGAAGCAAGAATTTTTACCATTGCGCCACCGACCTCAAATTAAACACAAGTGAATTATTGTGTATGAACTTTTAAAAACTTCTGCCTGTGAGTAATGGTCAGATTGCCCGACCGTCTCGACAGAAGCTACATTGACTGTTTATGGACTCAGATTAATAAACCTAGAATTAGGGCATCCGAGACAGTAGAAAATCACCGATTTCATTACGGACGGGCAAAAGAAAAACACTCAGAAAATCGCGTGTGCTGTTTAACTGGGAATTACAATAATTTCTCACGTTTACCATGAGTTTGCAAAGCCGGAATCCTCAAAATTCATCCTTACCTCTACCCTGACCAAGCAGTGTAGCGGTTATTTTTCCCTAGCAAAGCTGATTTCAGAAAAGAATATTTTTCTTTTTTTTGGTCATACGGACAGTTCATCTTCTAATTAACTTATCCTGAGAGGAGTAATATCTGTAAACATAGCATTTGGAAACCAAGACTACGAAGTAGATTGTTGTCATCAAAAACTTTTACCTTCATGGATGATGTTAGAAATGGTTGATCTCTCGTGTGCTTGCGTTTTGTGCAGATCTTCTTCACAAATGGACGGCAGACAATTAGGGAACTTTCCCTGGCGTTTTTGAAATAAACCTTCAGCTACATGAAAGTAATGTCTCTCTAGATGGTAATTTATACCGCTACAATACGCGAAAAGAACGTGTACTATTGTAATACAGCAAAGCATTAAATGATGTTCCGTTTGATGACAGCAGCGCCTAAAAGTTGGAATAAGATGAAATATTTGATTTTTTTTCTGCGTGTAACATTTTGATTAAACCGGTTTATATGGAGCAACTGATACTGTTTGAATAGTGTACGTCTGAATCAAACTGCCTGAAAGATAGGAACTGATTATTTATGGGATTAAACAGGGTGGAATAAACTTGCCAAAATAAATCATGTCGATCGAATCCGTGCGGCTGAAATTCCGTTGTGTCGGAAAACCATACTGTTGCGCTATACTTTTACATCGATTTCACTGGGATCTGTTAGCAGCGAACAGCAGCGACTATGCAAACCCTATCCGGATCAGTTGCCCACCTACGTATCTAAGATAAAACTGGAGTAGTAATACTTTGCACTATCAAAACTTGGTTGCTTTTTAAGTATTTTAAGCTTTACCGATAATTCATCTCACACATCCACTACTACTGTGTCGTTCACTCAAACACACAGGTTCATTCACCTCTAGTCAAATGGCGTTATGACTACTTAATTTTTATCACTTTGTAATCGATAGCTTAATGAGGAGATCAGTTAAGTTTTTCTACCTTCAACAAGACAGCAAGAAACGATTAATAAATTAATTTTTATAGTCAATAAAAAGTTTAAATTACATTGTGGTGGAGGAGGCAGTAAAACTCAAGCAAATGATGGTTGGTGATGGGGAAGTAAGATTCATGTCTCTCATTTTTCTAGAAAAATGCTGCCCAACTATTTTATTGTGATAGTAAATAGCAGTGGTTAAATTGAAATAGCGATAGCGCAGAGAAACCCACTTTTATCGATCTTATTATTGATGATGATGATGATGACTTGGCCGCAAATCTACTACACGACATACCTGATTAAACGGTCTTAACAATGACGTTTGATACCTAATATGCTACTCATCCATGTATGCATCTCAGCCTGGAGATGAATTGCTTGTCCATGAACAAAACACGAATATGTACTCGTTTACCTGCTATTAAACAACAGAAAAAACATTTAGCGTGCTACGAAAAAATTGTTTGAGGAGTATCGAAGGGATCATCCGGCTTGGATAAGAAATGGTGACAGAAACGGGACGGCAGACGTGGTAATTACCCACTTAGCAGAGTGAACCAATCAGTTAACCCGGATCAATCATTCAAGGTCGTCTAACAATTCCATCTAATCAACATGGCTCACTCTATGCAGTCTATTTAGTCGCCGTGAGGCGAATTAGATCGACTTATGCCTTCTGAAAAAACATGTGACGGTTCGCTGAAGGCACTGAGAACCGATTTGTTCCAGTCTCCAAATGAACAGCCACGAATGACGCATGTGCACGACGCAGAGCGTGCAACTCAAAGTGATACTTGGATTATTTGAATTTAAACATCACCTACACTTTGTCGCAGCCTTCACATCCAGATAAGCTTTTCTGCTAGCTATTTGAATTACAAGTATAAGCGTAAAACAGTGCTATTCTTGCTCGATAACATCGATATAGTGGCTTTTTGATTAGATCACGAATGCATACACCTTTCAGATTTTCCAACTTCATTTTATAGAACCTTTCAACTTGGCCAACCTAACTCCTATTAAGTGAATGAACAAATTTAGTCCCACAGTCTGTTGTGCTTCATACGATCTCATGAATCGGTATACAATGCAATGTCAGTGGCTGTCCATCGTGACATACTTCATCCTGGTTCATGCTGTTTCTCGATGTACGGCAATATAGTATGTCAGAACGGCAGCATCTCATCCAGTAGGTCGTCAGGTAATTGACCACTAACTGGAACGGAAGAAATCAGTTTTCCGGTTTCGGAGATCAACTAATATCACCGCTAAGTCATAACGCAGTAGAGTTAGTTATACCTTCCGTCATATGAATGTGCACAATCATGACCAACACTCTCAATATACTTGAGGGAAATTACTTCCCAGTATGTAATTAAAACTTAACTATGCATACAGGAGAACACTCGGAGGTCATATATCACTTCGAAGTTCGACAGCGTTGGTTACATTCGACTCATCAAACTTAAGTTACCTCTTCAACATACACGATCGAAGCTACACAGAAACTGTAATTTTAAATAAACCGTGTTAATTTGTACCGTTGTCTTCTACATTCTTAGAGAAACACCACTGTCGTATTCCCTAGTGCTGAGCCAAGGTCCCAGTTAGTTTTTACATTATCTATCCATGTGCTTGATTCTGGCTACAGGCTAGCTTTCGAGCTCAACCTCCATACTCTGTAGAGAAGTCTTTATAATTAGGTATCGTTTTTATTGTGAGGGAGAGAAACATTAAAACGAGCACACTGTCAGGCACAAGCAGTTTACTGCCATAGTTGCCTTGGCAGTCTCTTTCCCAGGCTTTACGTCTAATCCTTGAAGTAAGGACTTATGTTTTGGTGAATTTTGGCTGAGGTTTTCAAACAAGTTTCGTTTATATATGTTCGAAACCTTATAAAAATGGGTCCAGAGAACCTTATACGATCTACGGCTTTTGCAAGTCGTATTCAAGATGAAGACTGTTCAGCTGAAGCATCATAAGACAAAAGATTCAACGCACACTGCAAAACATGCTGAACCATTAGAATTAACACTGAATGGCGATGAGGAACTTACTAGACGAAAACCGAATAAAGTAAACGTGGGGCATATACCAATTCAAGGTGAACATTTATGGGTGATATGTGAACAGAAGTCAGAAAGCCATTTTATACAAAAAACTGATTTTCGCGGATTTCGGAGAAAATTGCACAGGTTTCTATCTGTGATAAAATCCTGTTCGAGCAAATGGGAGTAGCATTTTCACTTTGATGTTTGGATTCCTTCAACCTGACAGAAGTGTTCAACACGCTCCAGCGCACAGGCAGTGAAAAAATGCCTACGTTTTATAAAGCAGGCTAAAACACGGTCTGAACAAACAAAATCCTAATTGGAGTTTTGAAATACACATAGAAAAAATTGTACCATTTGTAACGCTATTTCCTGAAGGTGTTCTGGACCTTTACTTTTCGTGCTAGCTGAAATACCATTATAGAACAATATTAATCATTTCAGAAAACGGCGCTGCGTAAACAAACTTCGCCTCTTGAGCTCTTGAAACTAATCGCCATTGATTCATCGCAAGTGTACATGTTTCTGGATTAAATGGTTCATTGTATGGGTGTTCATTCAAGAAACTGTCAAGAAAGGGTCAGACTCCAAACGTTGTTAAAGTATGCCAAATGTGGATTTATGTGCTCAATGCAGAGATAACCAGATCTATTTGGAATTGAGTGATAAGTTATGCAGGATAACATCAAAAAACAGCCCGGTGGGATTCTATTTCATCTTCTCCACTTAGATGTAAAGAATCCACTGGCCTACTCTAGCTATCCGTTCTAGGCAAGCTCCCAATATTTCACATTACTCCACTTTCGTTATTCTTTGGATCAGTTTTCCTAGCACTTTCATCGAGCCGTAGCTACATCATCGTAACTAATTTAGTGATGTCTTAGCAAAATTCCCAATATAATGAGCATGTCACCATCGAGAGGGTTTGTTTGCTACAGACACAGTTCTGTTTTCAGTTATTGGGTTTTTACGAATAAACCTGCTGAATAATTTGTACACCAACTATGTATTTGGTGATGAGTTAGTTATGGCTGGGACTTATGATTGATAATTTGTCTATGTGCTATAGAGTCCCGTTGTTCAAAATATTCATCGTTTGTCAGAGATATCAAATTGGTTTCGTTTTCCCTTATTCGTCTATTAGTACTAGTTAGATATGTCTTGCAAGTCACACCGGTTGATCTCTGTGACGGTAGATAAGAAAACTTGAATGCTATTGCATACCTCCGGTTGGAATTCCAGCAATACTCTTTGTACTCTTATCGTTAATTAACTCTCACTCTTCCCGCCATTGACACTTGTGAAACTATTGAGCATAACAAAAAACTTTTGAATGAAACCAATTCCATCAAAAGTGAACCTGCGCGCAACCGCGGTACGGCGGGTACGAGATTCGATGCAATCAGGTAAACTTCCGGTCGTATGACACTCGTAAACGCTTAGATAATTTCATAAATGTCTGATGTACTGAACGTTGGCTGTTGGATCTGTTGCAGTTCGTCTGGTAGATTTATCTTCACTTGTTTGATGTGATGTGGAGCGATGAATTCGGTGAAGCATGTTTGGTTTTTTGTAAAACGCCGATCCCAAAATTGTCTACTTTTGTCTTCGGTGCGTGCAGAAAACGATTACGACGAATTTTGCACCATAATTGTACAGCAATTTCGCTCTCTTTCTTTTTATATCTGTAATTGCTTATCTGTTAGAATTTCCTTCGTGGTATTGTTTGACGAGCAGATTGTCTTACGGAACCCATTTCCTTCTGACTGATAGCTATTTGTGGGCGCGTGTTTGGTGATTACATTTTGAACGGCTTTCTGCTGGATGATTTAAGTATCCGGTTTAACCACATTCAAGATGAGATTGCATAATCATTGTAGTTTTCCTGACAGTATTTTATACATATGGACTTGGCAGATAATCCTGTTAACCCGACACTTTAAATAAATGTTGTTGGAATTGTGGAATAAGCGTTACTAAGTGGATTATCCCATATCAACGGGGACGATTTAAAACTGACATTACCGAACGTATATATCGCAGACTTGTCACGTTATGTGAGCACCAAATGCACTGAGTGACTACTCACTATTCCAAGATGAACGCCCTTTTTACAAACAGCTTGGTCTCTGTTGATCGTATGATCAGTGCTAAATAATCTACATCCATCCATACAACATTTTACCTAACTTGGTTTTAACTGTTCAGTGTAAATCCATCATTTTCAGCGTGCTCAAATTGAGAACGGAATATCTGATGATCAAAAGGTGGAGTGCATAGAGGATTATTGAGTAAGTATTCCGTCATATGCAATAAAACTGTTTATTATTCGCGTAGGACCGACAGTGTGACTCACCTGCGGTGTAAACATTCTGATAATGTCGACTGAATGTAATTCAATCAGTGCATGCCCTATCATTTGGTCAACGGGGAAGGAGTGGATTGAGCAATCTGACTCATAGTTCTACTGGTTGGTACAAAAAATTCGATGTACGAAAGTATACTAATAATTTTTCTTTCCAGAATTGTTGGACATCCTAATTTGATAATGGACTAACCGGGAAGTTAATTCTGTTAATCGTCTGACAATGTAAACTTTGCGATTTTGTTCTGGGTTTTATCATGAATTTTTCATCCAGCTGTGTAGGATTCCTGTGTGTGGAGTTCAGTCTGGCAAAGTGCCGATAGATATGTAGGCCAATGTGTGACACAATCGATAAAGATTGACTGTTTGTTATCAAGACATCTTCCAGACGGTCGATTATGAGATGCGAATAAACATGGACAAAAGTGTAGTGAGGTTAGAGCAATAGCCTGTAACAGACGATTGCCGTGTGCAAAACGTGACGGCCCAGTCACAGACATTCTTCTTCTGTGTCCCATTAACATTATCCCATTAACATTAACTGACAAGAAGTCATTTTTGCAGATTGCTGTTTTTAGTAATTTCCATCAGGCTTTACAATTACATGATCTAGCGCGGAACACACTACCAACACCTAAGGTCACGGACATTTCCAACATCACGGGTACCAGTCCAGACACACACAATCTCCACTGCATTGTTATCACCGTCATCCACCCGATAGTCAACGAGCCCTTTTCTGTCAGCAGTGTGGTTTTTTGATCCCTCCAATCCTCTCCAGATTCCCATAGAATTCATAAGAAGTCAATTGTGCAAACAGCTGTTTTCGGTAATTCTCATCAGGCTATTACAATTACATAGGGTAAGTGCGAGTTATATATGAAAATTAAAGCGTGTCAAATAGGTCTTAAAAAATCACAGAAGTGGTACGGATTACAGTCTACTGGGTGAGGGTGGCAATGTTGGTGAATGTGTTGGAGTGCTACACGGGCCTGTCATGAGACATGCGTTCATCAGTGTCGAGTGGTTCACGCTTGCTCGGGTTTCAAGTGGATGTGGAATGATTGACCAGGGTAGGTGGTGGGTTTGTACGAGTTGTTTTTGGACACATAGGCAGGGGTTGTGGAGTCGGATAGCAATAGCCTTTGCCGTTGATAACAATCGCACTCTGACAGCTCTCGAGCAGGACTGACGAACCTTGTAGATGACCCGGAACGTTTCATCCGGATTTATGTGATGGTCAGTGTCAAGTAAATGGGAACCAATCGCACTGGAAATAGGCCTTCTGAAACCGTTGCGAAGCGATTTCGGTAGGTGTTCACGAATCCTCACCGATTGCCGCCTTGTGGTCCTCCGAACACTGTGGTTGTTAATCTCTCAACATACACACACCTCCGCACACGTTATTTCACCGAGTGCTCTGCGTACGCGTTGATCAAAAAGGATGTAATACCCACTCAGGTAAGTACCTGAGCCTGCATATATTTTGCGTCTTCTTACAATAACCCAGACCATATGGACTGAGGAGTTGGACATTAAAGATCTGCGCCCCTGACACTTCACAAGCTCAGCTCGATTTTCTACAGGAAATGTTGCTGCAGAATGTTTACCCGATGTGTTTCATTCAGAAAGCGTTGCAGCTGCTAGGGTCGAAACTTGTGTTTATTAGTTCCTCTTTTAGGGGAGACACCATGGACGAAGTTATAGCAAGAGAGCTCAGAAGATCAGTAGAAAAAACCTACCCTGTCGCTCAACTGTGCGTGAGTTTCCGTACAACACTCATTATCATGTCACAACTCAAAGACAGTCTTTATTGTTCTACCACCAATGTTGTGTGTACTTAGCTTGCTCGTGTCGAGCATTCTACATTATTCACACTACATGGTAATCTTCTGATAGTTTACGTAAACATCACTCCCCGTGGTTGAACAGTGGTATGAACAGAACGGATTCAAACAAAATCATTGCTCACCCTTTTGACGCTAAGCAAACTGTCAGTAAGAAAGATGCTTTTCAAATTGTCTGTAGAGTGCCAGTAAATTGAGCAAAGGAATCGAGATGCTGAATGTTGATTTTGTTGATCTCGTTAGTATCCAATTGCACAACCCTGACCTCTGCAATAAGAGGAAGTTCGTGCGGACACTTAATCTTCCTTGGCCCACAAACAGTGAAACTCACAGTTTGGAACAATCGTTGCTTAAGAGCTGGCAGACATGCAGGACACAACCTCGATTAACCGATTTCCTTACTCGTCTTGGTTACTGTTTCCACAGATGTGTTGTAATTAGCCTGATGACCAAACACTGAAAACGAGTCTTGTTCATTGCGTTGTTGTTCCAATGTTTTCACAGAAGAACTAATTATAGAATATCAGGGCATCGGCTGGATTTGGACCAACGACAGATACACCATACCCAAACTCAGCAAGCGCTCTACTAGCTGATCTCCGGAACCACGCCAGAAGCTCGGAACTTTTGGATTCGGGTACACGCCCATCCAACTGCTTCATACGGAATCTAGCAAATTATTCAGTGGATCGACTTTTCCGGCAAGAACAACTCACGCTGGAATCCACCAACACGACTGTTGAAAAACCCTGCAGGGCCAATCGATCTCCTGAATCATTTGGTAGATTCCGTATGAGACAGTAGGACGGGTGTGTACCTGAGTACAAATGTGAAATTTCCGAGCTTTTGGTGTGGCCTTATAGCTTAGCTGGTACAGCGTTTGTCGCGTTTGAACATGATGTTTTTGCCCGTGGTTCGAATCCAGCCGAATCCCTGACTTCTCACAATTGAGCCTCAATTAAAATTGCAAACCTATCAACCTAACTGTTAATAATACATTTCCTATGTTTCTCTATTTTCTAGCGTTACCACGACTATGATTACTCCGGTGACGTGAACCAACTCTCTTTTGTAGCCAAGGCGTTTGGCGAAGAACCTTAATCTTTATCTTGCTTCGGTCCGGGCGCCCTGGTAGTAGTCATGGATTTTTACAACACCACTGATTCCATGCTGCGTTGGTTGTTTCGCAGTAAAACTCTGGGTCGTCTTATGTGCTGCATACATTAGATGAAGTATAAACACCGAACTAATGTAGAATGCAAACTTAATAGTTCACACTCTGAAATGCCTAACAGCTATCAGATCCAACTTCACACGCCATTCACGATTCAGGTACCACAGCGTGCAGCAAGCTGGTTAAACAAACAATGAACTTCAGAGGAATCTCTGGAGTTGTTAATTACCAGAATTAACATTCCTCCTGGCAGTTTGTTTGACATGTTTAGGAGGAACATCCTTTTGAGGCTGAGGCCTGCTTTCTGACCATGTTTCCTGGCTATCCCAGAAAGTTGAAAAAATGGAAGCCATTTTTGCTCCCAGGGAAATTCTAGCTGATTATTTAAGTGCCCGTCTTTCAATGAAGCTATCAGCAAGATAGATAGTACACCCATCCATAAAAAGCTCAAAAGATTAGAGCATCGGAGGAAACACTTTAAGGGTCAATGTAACTAGCCACTTACTCTTCACATGTAGTCACGACCTTTTAATGTTGAATGGTATACCAACTAAAACTATTGTCTGCTATGGCGTTTTGGCTTTCAAGTGCAATAGGGCTGCTGGAACTTTCCAGAGAAGATGAGAAAACGTCAGTATAGGTATGACCTATTTGTTTGAACTTACGGGGACGATGAAAAACACCCTCCCTCCTCTGTCAGACCACTTGATAGACCATCCCATATTTAAGGAATGGCTTGCGAATCCTTGCAAAACTAACCAGTAACTGACTAGATGTTGGCTGTTACTGGGGTTCTGGCATTCAGTGTGTCTAATCACTCCAGATCTGGGGAATTTTTGCTCCAAACGAGGAGGTACTAATCATTTTTTCTCTTCGCCAAATTCAGAAGCAGTCTCATGCGTACCACCGACAAATATGTGCAATTTCTCTTAACCATAAATGCACGTTAGATTCAGTGGGCTGATCTGCACTTTTAGAGTAGATTAATCCCAGAGGTGTGCTAAACATTGCTGAGCAAGCTGGTGAGAGCTGCATACTTTAAAATCGAAATATGCCCACTCTGCGCGGTGATCCCGTCCTTTGAAGTGTGTAAGGAATAATTCTCTGCAGTTTGGAAATGAAATATGAATATTTGGTCAGTAAAGCATATTCACATGTTGAACTATATTCATCCCTGTATAGTTATATATATGTGTATGTATGTGTATAATTATACATGTACGTACGTGCTCAAAGTTGTTAATAGTCAACTGCAAGCATAAATATTTACATATTTGTACATCGATTTTCAGGAATAAACTCAAGTAAATATTCCTAGAATAAGGCTTAGTCTATAGTAGTATTCAAGGCACTTGATCCGGGGAGCTCATTTTCAGTAACTTCAAATGATCCTCAATAAAGTTGTTTGTCACTTTTGTATACAAAGTACTTCATCAGGGTGGACCTTTTGGTGTCAAAATAGACCGCTTATGGCTGTAATCTGCGCAATTCGACCCTGTTTAAATGTAGGGTTCACTATATTGTCACCGCCTGATGGGCTTCGTCAGGTATGTATGGGATCTACGGATAAAGAAACTGGTGTATCCTCCAAGTATTCACATTTTACATATGTCTTTTTGAATCCTTTTCAAAACGTACTCCAACTGTTAACTGCAAAGTCGTGGAACATTTGAAATCGACTGTTTAAATTCCATCCGGTGGGTTGAAGTGTAATATCACACCTCTTGAATTTCAGAATACCGTACGATTTTTGTTATTTAAATACTTTTTTGTTGCGCTGAACATGCATAATTTTTAGGCTTTCGCCATGGGCTATGTAAACGACTCGATCTGCTAAGTTGATGCACATACCCAAAATCCGCTCTCATGAACAATAAACAAGTTCCATGCTTGGATAGCAACTCTGATGGGTAGATAAAACGGTACAATGGAATCGTTTGTCGTAATTTTTTAAATAAGATTTCTCACCGATTTCGTCTCGTTCACTAGTATAGTCAGGTTAACCACACTTAATTGCTCAACCTTTTACCCGAACAAGGTCGGCCGGATGGAGTGACAACAACGGATTTTCTCACATCGTTGTTTACGACAACCTGGTGCGACGCAAAATGCGGCAACATATGTTCATGTCATACACTGAACAGACCCTACCTTCATTTTCCTTCAGCCTAACCATGACTGCGACCCACATATCATGGTCATTTGTATTAATAAGGCTTTCAGTAAATTGTCGCTATCACTACAAAAACAGACAGGCGAATGTCTTTCTATATGCCAGAGAAATCGACGCGCCAAGTCTGTCGTGCACCCCTGAAGTTATCAGGGGAAGCCGTAGACCGACATTAATGCGTATCTGCTTGAAACTGCGGCTAGAATGGCTTCACTATCCCGAAGTCCCCTGTCAGGCACATGGTACGATAATTGCTTGGAAGGTTCGCCGGCAAACTAATCTAATATGCCGATGCCACCCCATTTCAACGTAAAATTAAATTACACTGGTTGGCGTACTTTTGGTGTTTCGTTCGCATTTTATGGTTTCGTTTTAAAATAAACATCTCTATCACAATTCGAAATAACCAATGCTTTGCTCCGGTTGAATGGGGAGTAGTTTAATTTTATAATTTGATCCGTTTGTTGATATCATTCGAAACTGGTGACAACAGAACCGTTCACGCCAGAACATGCTGATTTAGAAGAACTTCAGAACAGATTTTCGTGGTATTTATTCAAAAATCCGAATGTTTTCGATTATACAGATTTTATTCGAATTGCGTAATACGAAGTATTTTTAGAACGAACCGAAGACGTTCAGCATAAAGTGCGCATTTGCGACGTACTTTATCTGAATGGTCTAGCTTTGTCAGAAAACAACACAAACGCCTGACCGTGGTTTATGGACATTCGTATACTATTTTGGGAAGCAGTGGGAAGTTCATTTACGTATACTGTGTGACATTTTGATGGCAGTTTGTTGTCAACCATAACATACTATTGTGACTAACTTTTGCAAGAGAGTTTTCACCTGCCTCATCTCTCCGTCAGTATTATTGGAAGCAACGGTTTTAATGTTATGTTTTCCGTAATTTCAGTCAAACCATCACATACGAGCTGATCATCAAAAGACACGTACGCACCAAAATATCTCGTCCTCAGCAAGTACAGACCAATAAACTTCCTTGTACCGTTTTGGGGATGATCTGTAGATACCCGCTTGCCGAACAATGATAGCCATATCAAGAAGATTCTATTTCTACCTTTCTTGAACAAAACCCCAACCTTGCTGATCTTTCAATTACTGTGATTATGAACAAAAGTGGACGGAAGTTTTGGTTCGATCGGCAAAAGAAGTTGGATTCCTGGTTCTTTGTGAAGTGATTCATAAAACTGCGTCAATAATTTCAGTTATGACTCAAGAATCTTGACGAATGAACTTTCTGTTAGTTCTTGACTCAAAAATATATCGCTTTGCGAAACGATCGAAAAGCTACCGATAATATTGCAGTTCGTTAATGCAAGATGTTTCTGGGAGATTCAGTTAGCAACAACGGGATGCATATTTTGAATAGTAGACGAGATTGTGCAGTATTGCTGACTCAGAAGTAAGGTTAGTTATTCAGAAGAGTCCAAATGGCAAAAAATGTGAGCTTCGGCTAATCTAGAACCGCTGACAGAAACAGCGTTCCAAAAGACAAGTGTGCCACACAGCTGTGCCAGAATCTAGATGTTTCGCAATTTCAACTGGTTTGCTAATAGTCCCCACTATCCAAAAATGACTACACAAAATAGTTACAAAGAGTGAATTCTAAAGCAAGGTTCCCCAAATAGTTTACATTGAAATCCCCATTGGCCTCTGCTGAACATCGAGATTATACTATTGGTTAGTGGTATACTTAGCTTTATCTAAAATATCTGAGTCCAGCCGATACACTTCTTGCCCTTTTAGGTATGCTATTTCTGGAGTTGTGTTCCGTCAAGCTGAAGCACAAATTTTTCCCAATTTTGTCACTTAACGTCACGTTTGCCACAAAACAACCATTGTTATGTAATCGGATTTTTCATGTCGTAGTTAACCGATCAAACTGGTTTTCCGAACATGAAGGTTGTGGGAAACAGTGTGATGTTCAAAGTGTTGAAAACTTTATTCCTTATCTCTCTTGAATAATTAGAAGCATTGCCAAACAGGTCTACTTTGGACAATTTTTGGTTTGAATGGAAACGTTTAGTCGTCGGATAGTACACCATATTTTCTATCACGATACTAAACAAACGTGAAATAAATCTCAAGAGCGTGCAATAAAACTCTGGGCAAACTTGATCTGCCAGGCTTGTTGTGGTCGAAGTACGCACCACACGTTTAAAACTACTGAAGATCATTCTCCATTTGGTCTAATGGTACGTAGTTCGGATCAGTTTTGGTGTGGAAAGTGCCCAATTGGTTAAATATTCCCACTATCAGTAAAAACGTTTATTCGGTAACTTTTAGTCCTGGATCACAACAGACGACCTTTACTATTGTTAGTGATTATAAGTAACACTGGAGACTAAATCGACTCATATAACACGACAATGCACACGCAGACACACAACATCGCATTGTGAGCTGAATGAGTTTGGACATATCTCTATGGTATGTGGTCATAAGTGAGTCTACCTGATGTTGTTTCTCGCAAAACTGTCTGGCCCCGGTTACTGATGACAACAGTTTTTCAGTTATCAAGCCGAGACATTCACTTCGAACAAGTACGCAGAATGGCAGTCAAATACCTGAGTCAGTAATGAGATCTCCACAGGTTGGCTTGTCGCTAACAAAGAATTACACGGAATCTCTTAAATTTGGCAAATAATCAATAAAAGTGATGATTACTGGCGTAGATGTAGCGGATATGCACTGAAACACAAACAGAGAAAGTTACGATACAATAAAGGTCAAAATTTTGCAACTTACCGAAGGGACGGTTCAAAATGTGCGGCCCGTATTCTGGAAGTCTGATGGTTTTGGTCTTGTGAGTAAAGACGTAGATATCTTTGCTGAGACCTTTAAGACTATAAATAGCAAACGATAAACTATCTGTTCGTGTCTTTTCATCCTGAGGTTACTTAGTCTATTTATGTCTGAACTTATTCCGTTATTTTGTTTTCGCGCCTTTTGGATTTTTAGGGGCAGTTTTCCAGTGATTTTGATTGGTTTGTTTGCGTTTGAATAATCTAGCCAATAGGGATCAGCACACACTGTTTGTTGTTTAGCCATAGTGATAAATTAGCAAAAGCATTTATGTAAACACACACACCCACGAGAAACGGTGTTCTCCTCTATTCTATCTAAAATGGATGCTGTGCTTTTCGTTGAAAAACAGTGAGTACATAACATTGGGAAATGGATAGGATTTTAGCCCAAAACGGTCAACCCAAAAACCCCGCTGGCGTGTACGGGACATCTGAACAAGATTCTACAGTCAGTGGACACGTTTTACACTCAGGAAGTATTGTCAATTCAAACAATGACAGCGGAACGGATGCGGAGCTAGTAAAAGTAGACGCTAAACCGAGAGTTAGCTTTGATGATGACTCGAATACACTTATAGACAGTGATCCGCAAAACTACGAAGATGTGGTAACGTTACACGTGCCAACTAAGGACAATCTGTGGCTTTCGTGTAAGCAATCAAAGCGTCCATTTAAATGGTTGCGAGGTAAACGGAAGTCAAAACAGTCGCTTGACGAGTATGAGGCCACTGATCTGGAAGAAACTAATTTGACTAACGGTAATCATGTACAATCCGCGTACGAAAATGAACCAGAAGCGTTAGACAACATTGCCCAATCTAAACCATCAGAAATGTGGAATGAACGAAACGGACACAAAATGGAGGGACTTCAAGACACAGAATCCCCACAACAGTCTCTTAATGAAGGTGATGAGAACCGTATGACATGGACAACCAATTTTTTGGCAGCGCTGAGCATTTTCCTTATCGTGATAACATTCCCGTTCTCACTCATCTATTGCATCCGTATTGTGGCTGAATATGAACGAGCTGTAGTTCTTCGAATGGGGAATTTGATTCCAAAAGGTAGAGGCACCAAAGGTCCAGGACTTTTTTTCATTCTCCCTTGCATTGATAGTGTGAGAAAGGTGGATTTGCGAACTGTGACGTTTGCGATCCCACCTCAAGAACTGTTAACTCGCGATTCAGTTACCGTGTCTGTTGACGCTGTGGTCTACTATCGTGTGCTCAACCCTGTGGCTTCAGTGTTAAATATTGAAGATGCAACCCGATCAACAAGACTGTTAGCTCAGACTACCATCAGAAATGTGCTCGGAACCAAAGATTTAGCTCAGATTCTGATGGATCGTGATGAAATCTCAACCGCTATGCAGTCGAGTTTGGATACGACCACAGATGCTTGGGGAGTTAAAGTGAGTTTGCGTTGACATTTCACTACTACTCTTGTATGAAGTCTGTTGTGTACGAACGAAAAGACCAAAAAGGAACATCTCCAGAGTGTCAGCGTCTAAATACATTAAAATACTTTTCTTGATTGTTACGTTTTTTATCGCCTGTTCGGATATAAGCTCAACTCAACATCATCATCATCATTTTCGTAGACCGAAATACATCAGTGGTTCAAACTAATGCTTAACTGCCACAGGTCAACTCAATACTTTTAGATTATCCACTTGACAACTGGCTTTATGTTCGGACGGTAAAATATCATACAGAGACAAAGATGTTTTTGTGCAATGTGCGTTCGCTGCTGTACAAAAGCCTTATATGAAACAGTGAGTAAACTTCATTCACACTGACATCTATGTGAAAAAAATATTTATCGTTAATCTACATATCTGTCCATTTTAGTCACCAGCTTAGAACAGTAGAACTTTTGCATCATATGAGCAGCACCAACTGTAAAAAGGGATGTCCCTGGGTTTTACATTAATAATCAAAAGTCTGTGTACGGTTAACGGTGAATGAGAATGGTTGCTTAACATTGTATCAGAGAAAAGGGTTTGATTAAGATTAGGCTACGGCACGTCAACACATATGACTAAGTTATTAACGTCATCTGCTGCCATAGTGAAAAAGCCGGGCAAAACGTAGTCGGTGTACTTTTTAACAATCCAAATGAAACGATAGTTTTTAAAGTGACATTTATGTGAGATTTTCGCCGAACTGTAAGCTATTAGTTTACGAAAAGTCTCAGAGGCAGAAAGTTCTTATAAGATTATTTTGAAATGTTCCACGAGTAGGAAGGTGAAAACCCGTGTGTGAAAACAGTTGACCTGTATTCCCCACTAAAATAGTCAACCGTATATTTTTCATGCGGCACAACAAAAACAAAATGCCTACATAAATCAATTGACAGTTTTGCAGAAGTACTTCTTATTAACCTGAAATCATTTGTTTATTGAGCAAGTTTTACTGACATTGTTAGGGACTTTTAATTGTGATCAGTTTTTGTTGTGTGGCTTTCATTTAAAACAGTTTTAGAGGTCAATCGAAAAGCTCATGAGTTATGACCTTACTATGTGTTTTTCATCCTCTCAACTGTTTAGTTAAAGTACATCACATTGTAAAACAGAAGGCAAAGTATAAGTAAAATTGGTGCTTAAATCGTTCGAGATTGTGCGATAAGACTTGTTTTATGGTAAATAATCAACAGTAATGTCTCATTTCTTAGATTTGTATAATGCGTGGACACTTTTATGTCGACTTGTATTCATACAACATATTTTGTAGTCAAGTCTAGATGGACACAGTCATCGAACGCCTCATCAAACACCTGTAAACATGCTGGTAACTATTTTGAAAATATCTTAAAAAACAGCTCTGCAGCTAACATGAAAAAGACAAACTGCATACTGCCGAAAGCTTCGCATGTTTCGGGGGATATAGGTTGTATTGCAGGTATGTCATTCGAAGGCGAGAGTCTGTTTCTTATGGTTCAAACGACTTGTTAACCCTATTTCTGTCAAATAGAATAAGATTGATTAATGAAGGACACAATTATCTGTCAGCGTTATTCTTTCAATGTAATCGATGAGATGTGATTCTTTACGTAGAATCTCATGTTATGTTATTTTGGCCATGTACTGTGCAGAACAGTGTGTCCGTAACATTCACTATTATTCGTGTATTATATAAACATGCCCGTTATGTGGGTCCAAACAAATCAAATACTCTGAATATGTTACATCCGAACCGTTTTTATTTTAACGCAACTAAGTTAATGAGGTCGGGCTGAGCCACAACAAGTGATAATGTATTGACAACAATTTAAAAATTGTCAAAAATCGATGACGATTTTGAAAGTTGAAACCTTAAGCTGCACTCAGCTGCAGTATCTAATGTCTTGTGTAGTTGTCGCTAATACTGCATCCAATGATACGCATGTTTGTCCCATGTTCACTGTTCCACTTTTTGTGACCACCAAACAGAATTACCCCATGTCTTATTGCGAACTATCAGTCGGTATCCACTAATGTTCTTCTCATAAATGACAGAAGTTCAAGGCGTCAAATGACATGAAGGATACACTTGTCAGTTGTTGGAGCAGTTGTAGATTGTTAAGTGGAACAGAGATTACCGCTCACCACTTTTGGTTAATCAATGAAATGCTTCAGATAAACTCAAGTTGAACTCATGAAACACGTAATTTGTGGATGTCATGGAGGGTTAGGTAATGGGTTCATAAGATCTAGTGTAAGATGAGTGATGGAGACGCTTGCCTCCTGACAGCATGGTAGGAGTTCAAGTCCTGGCTATGACAAATATACGAACTACTGACAGGCTTTGTTAGGAGCAATTCTCGAGAAAAGTGCTTCTGTTCAGAAGGGGCTGGATGGGATATCTGGCTGAGTACGAAAGTTCCGATCCACCGTGAGGAATGTTCAGCAAGAGTAGTTTATATAGCTCTCTAAAGATTGCTTAATTTGTCTGCTAATTCAGTATATTGATTTTTTCAGACTATTTGAATAGAACAGTCCGAAAGAGCAACTTATGATGCGGGTAGTTTTAATCATTCCAAACAAGACTTATCGCGTAACCAGCATACGGAAAGCAAGTTGATTAATGAACTGAGATGTAAGCACAGACTGTCATAGTTTGCAATGAAAATCAAATATAGCTAAGTAGTTGAACGTGATTTGAACAACGCTGAAAACTGAGCGCGACAAACACATTCACGTAAATATTTTAGCTGGAGCGTTTTCGAAAGCAGCAGTAAACAGGGGACAAGCCAAAGTATTTATGCATTTAGATGGAATAATTTAACAGTATCATGGTCGAGATAATGGCAACAGCAGTGGTCATTGTGGATGTCGTGTAAATGTACTTACAGTTCAAACCTCAGTCATGGCAATATCGTACGCTGTTGGTAAATCTTAACCAGAGGGCAACCGGAATCTAATGGTACGATTTAAAAACACCCACCTAAAGGATGTATGTGTGTAGGGTCGCTGCAGTCGTTTATGAGTAATGCCCAAGTATATCACCCAAATACTGTAATACTTATCGAGAAGTATTTTCCGTTAGCAACCCACAATCAGTTGCTGAGCTTTTCTCGATTATCCATTCAGTGCGTACACGTTGTTTGGCTGTGTACAGTCATCACGATGGTGAGTAATGATGCAACACTGGGTTTCTGACCTCAGCTATTGCGTTTAGTCTCTGCTGTCGTTTTTAGATCTGCAGGTTACGTATGTTCAATTGCTCATCATCGAGTTCAGTCGGTGATGTTTATCAAACAGGTTCACATGGAAGGAAGTTGCCAGCATATTACGTTCGGTTCACATAATGGTGTAGCTGACCAGACAACTTACGTTTATATCAAGGGGTCATGTGTTTTTTTAAAGTAACAACACAAGAATATATATGAAAACCGGTCTAGTGCAGTGCAGAGACTGCAGCTGTTGGATGGATGCTAGACCAGTCAAACCAGTCAGGTTGTATTAGTCGGAAATGAGGGTTTTCTGACGGCTGTCAGCAGGATAGTCATCTGCTGAACAGATATTAACTGACTGAAGTGAAGGATGGTAGAAAGAACCAGTTACAAGCCGTAATGATATGAATTGGTCGAAAATTGAAGAGCTTTAATAAATTACATTGAGTGCGAGCTAAAAACGTTTGTTAAGGAAAGATGAAAAACAAACCAATTTTATTTCGACTACTTGCAGTTCGAAAAAAATCATTCTGTCCCATCAGTTACTGGAAAACCACTAGATAAAGTGCCAGATAATTTTTAACCAGATATTTCGATAGGTTAACGACTCGTCTTACATCATTATGACATAATTTCAGCAAACTCAACTCGGTAGATACCCGAACAGCGTGTACCTCCTTGATGTATTTATCTAACACAACTATTAGATAGTCGTCATCTGTCGTCAACTGTTAAATCACGAGCTGGCTACGCACTACAAGTGTCTTTTAGTTTACGTTGTCTAGCCTGGCACTTATTGGTGCGTTAACGCATGCTAGTAAAAACAATCGCAGTTTGCGTGAACGCATCGACGAGTAGGAGAACAAAGGCTGACAGCACCATTGCCACAGTCTATTGAACAAACATAATGAGACAAGAATTCCGAATGCGTCGATCGTTCAATCTATCCTCTTCTCAGATTACTGCATGACTCAAGCCAAATTTGATTTCACTAGAAAACTGCTGGTTCATTGCTGACAGAAGAATCCTAACGGACTCAGTAGGCTCAAAGTAACCCACATTGGTCACTCGTTCTCTTGTAAAATAACCAACTGACAATGATGGATAAAATCATTCGTCTGGGAGTGCAGGCTTCAGCGTTCATGATGTGATTTGTACTCACTTGTGACCTAGGTCGACCCTATACGAGAATCGTTGGGATTGCTTTTAAACAGGCTTACTTTATACCAGGATATGCTAAGTGAAATCTTATCTTGATGCACGTTTTACAAGAAACTGATGTTTGACTTCAGGAAGTGTGTTTTTGATCCCAGTTTATTCGAGTGAACTGATGGCCTTTGGATAGATCAGTTAATCATGCTTCACCTCGTGACAACTTACTTCGCAATGACACAAACAGTCGTAAGGCTTTGTAATTGTTACATTCTCTAGTTGGGCTTTTAAGCCAGCGCCTTTCAACCACGTACGTCATTGCGTGATCTCATCCTACATGCAACCATTGAGTTAGAAATCAAGTATGCTTTTCAGCAGTCCAACGGTTTTATGAACAGCTTATAAGCAGTCTTGCATAAGTTATTTCTGATTTAACCTCCGCACGGACATTTTCCTAACCAGTCCCTGCTTATTTTCAAAAATCCATGTAACAAAGGGTTTTTTTAATTCAGGATTGGCCACTCAAAGTGGTATTATGTTGTGGCATGAAGTTATTGGAGAATTTCAAACAAACAAACCTGAAACAATTTAAATCTGGCAGAACATTTAGGTTGCTGTGTAAACCGGAAAGATTACCTGGCCAGTTTATTGGCTCATTATCCCTAATAATGGGAACGGTTATCACATTTGTCAACAGAAACTGACTGACGGAAGTAAATCTCATTGATTCTTCATGCAAAGCTGAAGGCTGCCGTTAAGCGGACCATTTGAGTCCTTCTCAGTTCAACTGGGCTAAGATTGTGACTTAGCTATTTCAAACCCAACTGGTGTGACTTGTATTTACACCTAGTGAAAAGTATACAAAAATAAGTTATACATTTTCGGATAAGACCCACTTGTGAAAATTCAGAGTGCCCGCTGGATTCGAACCTGCAGCATAAACACCTTGCCCAAACGCAGCAAGTGCTCCGCCAGCTGAGCTGAGCCAGGAGCTCGGAAATTTCGCCTTTACACTCATTTACACATCCCTCCTACTGTCTCATATGTAGTCCATCAAAAGATCCAGGAGAACGACTCCCCCGAGAAGATTTCTCAACCAGTTCACGCTCGAATCCACCAACCCCATTGTTGAGAAATCCTATCTGGACAGTCGTTCCCCCGGTGTGCAAAGTGTTTCTGTCGTTGGTTCGAATCCGGCCGAAGCCCTGCATTTTCAAAATTGGGTCTCACCTAAAAATCTTAAATCTTCCAAACTACTTATTAGTTATATGTTTGTTTCTTTTTAGCGAACGTTTAGCTAATGTTTTCAAAAACATGAACCAGAACAACCACATCAGATGAATAAGATTACAAAAAGAGCTAGTGTTCAGTGTTAACAGCATTCTGCGTTAAACCACAAACTGTCTAGGTTGGCTGTTTCACAGACACCCTGTTAACAAAGTGTAGTAAGATTGTTACAGAAAGTATGTCACTTTGAATGTTTTCGAACCAGCGCCTAGTGGTTTGAAGCCGACTTTTGAGTGCGGGTGGAATATCTTTGCTTAACATTTACAGGCTATGGTGTAACTATTGTTTTTTCTCGATTTATTACTACTGTTTTCTTAACTCGTCTATCTTGTTATTGTCAGTTCATATCAAATCATCCTTAAGAAATGGTGGCAAACCGTTTATTTGGTTTTACTGCATAAGGCTATTACCCAAATCCTTCGAAAAACTGGGTTTCTACTCTGCTCAATTCGGACACAGTCTTATTTGAATGTTGACGCTATTCCAAAGGTGGACTGCAAATATTAGTTCATGACGTATACATTCCACTGTAGACAGAGTTTCTCGAAACTGTTGAGAAGTGATGTTTGCGAGACGTCAACATTTTTGTTTACTGGTATTGGTAGTTTGAGTAAAATCAGCAACTTTTATGTAAGCTGCGGAGTGCCTGTGACCAGAAAGGCCAAGCAGTTTCAATCAACTGATGTATGATTATGCAAGCGAATTATATGCGTCTATATTTTTGAAATTGATACTCACTAATGTGTGCTAATATGTTAGATTTTTATTGAATTATTCGAGGGACATGTTGTTTGGCTAACGTTTTGGGCAATCGACAGAACCGGTTTGTTTACAATTGATCGAGTCAACAGTCTTGTTTTGGGACAATAACGCTGTTGACAGGAAAACAATTCGCTTGTAGACCACCGAACTGATAACATCAGTACAGTGAGATGGAAGGAAATTGTTGCACGGGTCTGTAATTCTGCCTTATTTTCAGTAGGTGACCAATTCATATCAAACATTTGAAAATTTGAAACGGAATTTTTTTGGTCTCACATATTTTTTGAAGTTAGAAACGTGAACTTGTATTTTAAAGCGATATGTATATTTCATGGATTACGATTCACAGATGAAGGGAGGAGGTCTCTCATATGTTGTTATGTTTTGTATTACTGCCATAGTCTTTAGATATGTTACAGAGTACTTATTCGTCGTACGAGGCCCCCTGATATTATTTATCATTAGATAAATGTGAACAATCTTCGTCTGTTTGTTCAACACCAGATGGCTGAGAGAATCAGGAAAATGATCACATCGGAGTTAGGAGGACATGAACACTCGTGATCTAACGAAATGAGCTAAAGTGACGAACTTCCTGCGCTCCTCAATTCTCTGTTGCTATAACTTTCGCATGGGCAAACGATGAAGAGTGTGACTTCTACTGTCTCCCTTACGCATTCAGAATTTAATCAAATTTTCGAAGCAACCTGTGCATACAAATTGTTGTACGGTTGTCACTTATGTGTGCCTCAAAGGCCTACTACGGAATTTAAGCCATGTCCCATCACTACTCAGTGTGACAAGAGTATAGCTCTAGAAATTCGCCGTGTTGTTGTGACATAAGGTCATTGCAATGCCGAGGGTTTACGTTGTCTGCGCATGTGATGTGAGGAATAAAAATGAAACATACAGTTTGCGACGGAATATCCACATGATTTTTTATCATTCAAAATAGCAAGCCCATCGGTACCTACTACTGGAAATATTTCTTAAGCCATCATTGATCGTATATCACGTATCTTTGTACCGAAACATCATATCGTTATCAAGAAACTGAAGTTCTTACTCCCCCGGTGAAATATCCAAAGTTTGAAAGTCTCCACCCGGTATATACGAAGTGTTTGTGGTGGATGAAAACCTACGTTTTCGTTTATCGGTTCTTCAGTCACGAGTGTTTCTGCAGTCCATTCTCCGGTTTACTTTTTAATCGTCCGAAACAACTACCGTCTCAAGTTTATTGGAAACTGATTTGCAACAAACGCAAATTCTTTGGTTGTTTTCTTGTTAGTAGTGTGCCGTATAGGGACGTCTTATCAAGCGGCTGCCCTCAAATGTTCGTTCTTCAAACATCTGGGAATATTTCTGTGATCGTGGGAGTATATTTGACGACCAGTTATTGTGTGCAGTTCTACAGACTCTATGTTTAGTAGACTATCGACCCCTCTCACTTGCCACCTACATTCGACAGATGTGAATGAATGGGTCTCACGGTGAGAATGTAGACTTTAAAATCTTCTGAAGGAATAATTCTGTGCGCATCCAAGTATCTATTCAGAGCGTTTCTCCTCAAGAATTCACGAACCAAATGGGAAACAGGAGTTGTCGGTTAGGGGACTATCGACTATTGGCATTACTGTTTAGGAGGTCAACACCAGTTGTACAGCATATCAGCCTACTTCCCGATGAGTCAAATGTTCATGACGTGCTTTGAAATTGTTCGATCACAGAAATCTTTGTCACCGATACAAATGAAGCAACTTTGAGAGAGTTGGAACGAACTCACAGCTTCACTAAAGTTCAGATTAGTCCTACTTTGTTTTTTTAGCATGAAATATCTCTCCTGTACATGAACATGCTTTAATACAATAATTCTATTCTAGGAATCCGTTTTTGTTCAAGCCGACTGACATGGTAAACCTCTCTTACTGTACTTGTGGTTACACTTTTCAACATGTATGAAAGTAAAGCATACCTGTACAATGGCGAACTTCAACTTTGTCCAGTAACGTTGAGGATCGCGAGAAACACATTTTAAAAACCTGTGAACAAAAAGTTTACAGGAATGAGTCGAATGTTGGTAAAGCAGAAAATAATCGTTTAAAGCAAGCGGTAATCATTTTGTTATACATTTCATGACATATGAAGGCTTCACAAATCGCACCCGAAGGTGTCGACTTAAAGTACCCAACAGCAGATAATACAACAGGGCTAAATCACTTTGCTGTTGGTTATACTCTATGTAAACTTAAGAGCATCTCTGCGACAATATATTCAGTGAGAAATAGCTTAACTTGCTCGGGATTTTGATCCCTGTTCCTGATACCTCTGATTTCACTAGCAGAGAGTTACAGAAGTATAAAAATATCGTGTTAAGAAGTCGTACTTAGTGCAACGTTGTGTAGAGTCAAATCCGTTGGGCAAACGATTCGCAAATGCAGTATAAGCTCTCTGATATTTGTGATAGAGCTCATACACTCACGTCTCGCAGAGTGAGGTTTCAACGAAACTATTTAACCTCGTGTGAGGGGATAATTTTTGTGTTTTTGGGCTGGTCTTGCCAATCTGAAAGAAGGTAGACGGCACCTATAGTGGCAGATCTGCAGTATTTTGAACTTGTTTATTAGCTAAAGTGTAAGTTATGTTTTGGAAGATATTTCCGCCCTCCGTATTTACGATTTATCTTGAACTTTTACAGCCGTTTAATTACTTTTTATGAGCTCATTCGAGGCAAACAGGTTTCAGTTAACGATTCCACAGTAAAACGATTACTAACCTTAAGCTCGAACAGTTTTATTTCGCATAACGGGTAATTTTAATGTTTTTCATTTTATTGGTAGAATTCTTTAATCGCGCTGTCTGTTTACAGTTGGTGCTTTTGAAATATGCTCCGGGCGTTTCAAAAGACAGCTAGGTCCTCATAATTAACCACTGTTCTTAAGTTTTTCCGTTGACACACACGATATCCACTAATTTGAAGCGTGTTTACCACGTCAGACGCTAGGCTAAGGACATCACAATCTGTCGTTTGAAAACAAATCAAAGTTGACGTTGTTCATTTTACGTTCCAATATGACTGTGGTGCTGCTACACCAGAACTAACAGCACATCTTTATCAGTGAAGTGATTTCGCGATAGTTCACGTATGCTGAACAGTATCTGCTTTGAAGCTAAGATGATTATTTCTACAACCTTGGTAAACATTATTTCGCGCAGCAAGGTTGAACTGGAAACTTGCTTTTTTACTGTTTCGGCTTGAGACCATTATGTTCCCTTATTCTTTTCGAATCCTTTGTCAGTTGAGTCAAAATAATTGGTGCAATATCGTTCATTAATGTGTGTTTGTGGGCAAATTATTCTAAGTGAAAATCACGTTTTGTTGACATGGAATTTGCACAATTTGCAAAAGCGGAATATAACTCCCTGGCCCAAATGGAATTCGTTATTCATTGATGTAAACAAAGGCTACTAGATGTGCATCTGTTTTAGTTTGACAAAAACTGCAGGACTGTGTGTTTTTTGTTTGCGAATGTAAGAAGTATGGTGTGTCAAGTTCTCTTAGGACTGTCTGTTCGAGAAAGTTGGGCGAGGATTGCTGTTGTTGTATAGTATTGTGGAAAACATCGCTACGTGGTAAAAAATCGGAAACGTATTGGTTTACCTTTTGAATGCTGATATGGTTGAAGAAGGATTTGACTGTAAGTATTCCGGATTCCAAAATAGTTAAGCGGTTTTCATTCGCAATCGAAAACTTGTTCATGTGACTACATTGTTGTGTTTACTGGTTCTGACAGGGTATAAATAGACACGACAGCAGTTTATGATCAGCACCACATCTACATTTTAATTTGCCGGCTTCGGCGACGACTCTGTATAGGGAACAAGAGGGACTAGAAGGTGCATGGCACAGAAAATGTTCCTGGAGGGGTTCTGTACCATATTGGCGCGTTAGTTTTGTAAAGAAGCGTTGTTGCTGATACTGTGTGCTACTTTACGAAACGCCATGTTCTCTTCTCCATCTTGTTCACTGCTTGTTCTGACTGCTGAAACCATTGCGACTGTAAGACACCGTCTTGACTAATGTGTCAATTACCTCATTTTAGGCTCAACCAAGTGAGAGTTAACTCATATGCGGGTTACATTTAGACTGTACAAGAGATGAAGAACAACCACATTAACTTTCCTCAATCACTCTGGTTCCATCCACAATTTCTCAGTTGAGCTGAAATCATATGATTCAAAAAATTGCTGTGTGGTTTGATAAGCTATCAATAGGTTGATTGATATGAACTGAACCTCGGTATATGTGTTGGTAATTTCCCATCTCGTAGGAATATTTTGGTCGGCTACTTTGGAGAGGCACGAACTTCAGAGTTCGTTTCTACTTGGACACTTCAAGGGTGCATACATCGAAGAAGGTTTCAAAATTTGGTCAACTGCTGACCAAAACAAACTGAGTATGAATGACTTCTAACGGTTAAACGTCCACCCTAAACCACCCTGTACAATGCACTACTAATGAACTCCTGACGGGTAACGCTTAAGCATGACACTTCAACTAAATAAGAATTAGCCCACAAAGATCACGCACCTTTCATAAAGTCGCCCAGTTGCGTATCGTCTCAAGGATTTATCGAGCAAAGCAGTGACGACGTGTCGGTTGTTGAAATCCCAGCTCGATAGGTTAGGTACTGCATGCGAATTCACTCAGAGTCTTCCGTGTTCAGCTAGAGTTCTTAACGGACTCGGTCTGTTAACCTAGGATATGACTACGAGACCAAACTTTGAACTTCTTTGTGTTGAAATGAATATGACCATTCATTCAGCTTTCCACAAATGTTGGTAGGATCATAATCGGTAAGGCCATGTCCCTCAAATTATTCACCCTTTCGTAAGAAATGTTCGAGATATTATCTTGATGTGAGAAAAACCTATTATTTTATTGCCTTGACTTGAGAATGCCATCAAACTATGTTCAGGCGGACAATAAGTAAATTTAACAAAAAAATCGATTTATCTCTCATCTTTAGACTATGCGACCAAATGAGCATTATTCACAAACAATCATAGCTGGAACTTTGAACGCAGTGGATTTGTTAGTGCATAATGCGAGATCAAATTCCCTCACTTTGGAAGTGGATCGTACAAAAATAGTTCATGTCAACGTTAGACTCGTGGCTGACCATGAAATAATCGATTATATGTCACTGAGCCAAAATATATGTTTCATTGATAAATATAGAGGTTTATTCTGTTTTAATGGACCAAGTGAGTCAGCAAAAGTTGCTTAAGTAAGCATTATATTTATGAAACCAGGTTACATGATGTCTGGGTAGACCGTAAGAACGAGTTGATCTTAACTGACTATATTGCATGATTTTATGGAAATTCCTTTCAAAGTTCACGTAATCACTAATGACCAATTAATTATATTGGGAACCTTATATTATTCTCGTCGTAGTTTCAGAGAAACTAAACTCTTCAGTCAATTTTTAAACAAAGTATCGACTATGATTGAGTTGTTCTGAAGTTACAGCTTATCAAGTATATTCATCTAATTCCATCTCATTGCCGACTGTGTAAAATTTACTCTATAGTGTTGATATACTAGAATGGTAAAATTTGGGGCGGTTATTTGTAAATGAAATTGTTATGATGTCTGCATTTTTTCCAAACAAACTTTCTGACTGTCAGTAACTTCTGAGTGCAAGAAATGTGCTTGATTTTCTTGAGATATACAGACATGCGACAGAATGTTCTCAGCACCATAGAGGTGCATGGCCAATTAAGTCGTTTCTTGAACAGGACACTAAAATGCAATCACTTCATCTTTTGTCTTCACTAGTGTAAACTTGACAGCTGTGTAAGAAAAAAGTTATGAATGTCAAGGGTTACTGAAGTAAACGCTAAATAAAAAAGCTAAAATTTAAGGTGAACTGCTCAATTATTTCGTGTATTAGAAGTTTTTCCGAAAAATGTAGTTAATTTTCATTTCCGACATCTAGCATAATAACGCAAAGTTCCTAACACGTGAATATCTTATTAAAAACCACGGATAAGCTAGTATGTTACCAGTGAATATTATTGCAAATTTTTGGAAATAAATTTACCAGCAATTTCATTTTAATACTGATAAACTGTCCCACTCTGCTAGATAATTAAGAAACTTGAGGTATATACGCCCAGACGCTGCGTGTTTACTCATAGGACTATACCTCCATAGATGCTTTCCAGATCTACGGCTTCATCACAGTGATCAATATCATCCGACCCCGTATTAGGAGGGCCATTGCCAAATCTGAACATGGAAGACAGTTCTCAGCCTTCAAAGATTCGATTCACTTCAAAGATATGACGGACGGTAAACCTACCCCTCGAATTCTGAAGTTACAATCTGGCCAATTTTTCTTCACATAGCCCGGATTGTCTGCACCGTTAGTAATAAAAACCAAGTGGAATTTTCGTCGTTCCACAACTGCTGAGATTGAAGATCGCTAACGAATTACTTTCAATGTTTGACTTCCATCTTGCTACGTTCGTTGTATTTTGTAGGTGCATTGTAATTTGAATGTAATTTTGTTTGCTCAGCACAGCCTATCATTTCTACCTGACCAACAAATAACAATTTTAGTGTAGTTTTCGCTATGTTATATTTTACTCCCAATGAGCTTACTTGGTGAGCTTGGGTGTATTTCGACTTTAAAAGAGAAATACCCGGACTACTCTCTTATCCTGTCAAATACTGCAGGTCTAGCTCTCATTAAAGCTGACACACTGGAGTTATCTTGAACGATGGACTTATGGGAGCGCTTCATTTTAATGGACCGCGTGGCTCAATCCACAAGATGGTAGCAGGTCAAACACAGAAACAGCTTACTGGACAGAGTGTTGTGAGCAAGGCAGGTACCAGCAGGCACGAGGGAAAGCAGTGGGTTCCTAACGCCCTAGGGATTTTAGATGAACCTGAACTCAATTACGTAGGCTGAACGAATTTCTAATAATGTGAACACCCGACGGGGCGATTAGCTTTTACGAAACGTTCTGTCAGTTAATGGTTATCCGGTTATCTGCTCATAAACGTCCATCATAAGGCGCAGGCAACTAAAGTACAGAATGAAACTGTTTTCCGAAAGCAAACGTGGTTGAGTCAAGTTGCAAAAACAAACACGTTGCAACTGTTACAAGGAAAAGAATCGTAAATCGTTCCTACCCAGATTCCGAATTGCGACTGTTGCTTTCCATTTGTAATATTGTCCTCGGGGTTCGTGACCATGATTAGTTTGACAATGTTGCCTGTCATTTAATTTATCGGCTCGCCTACAGCGTCACCTTAGGTATATTGATAGAATGGACCAGAGGTTACGGCAAAGGACACAGAAGCATGTTCCAGACTTTCAACCTGAGAGACTAACGCACGTGCTACTGAACTCTCCGCATCTAGTCAATATATTTCCGTAGGTTACTAATAGCACGCGGGTTCTCACATATTCTCGTAGTGTAAACTGTAGTCTATAATTGGATTGTTCGGCCCCGAATTGTCACATGTGATTGGTGAGTTGAAAGCCACAATAACTTGATTGCTGGCCATAAAAGAACAGGGACTAGCACGAATTGTTGTTTGTTCTCAACTTTCGATTACAAAGTCTAACCACAGTCGCTTTGGCCGCCGCCAGACAGCGTTGTTAGGCTAACCTGACTGGATTACCTGGACTTTTGAAAAACGACCTTAAATGGCTCGGTCGGGTTAACCATTTCATCCTTCTGTCTGGTTGGCGACAACTACTGAATTTTTCCACCCCAGTTCATAACGCCGCTGGATGGTGTCGTTTTATCTTTTGGACGATTGTCTTGCAGCATGTCCAATGTACTCCACTATATGTCAGGTGATAAATGAATACACAAACATAACTTGGTATGGGAAAACAATATAGCCTTTAGGGAACACAGAACAAGTGTGCAGATGGGCAGAACGTCGCTCCTGGAAGTGTCTGAGGAAGTCCATCCCATAGTGCATTCTTGTTAAAACTGTGGAAACAGTAGGAAAATTGTGTTTTGGCAATCGTTCATAAGCGGCTGTTAAAACTGAGGATGTGCAGGTCAATAGCAACACAACTGTTAAGTTGAATTCTGGCGTCTTTGATTGTTTTCACATTGAACATCACCCACAATTGATCGCAGCTGTCGCATTCCCATAGAATCTCCAGTCGGCTCCTTTCGAAA